>CM053268.1:77288272-77731764 GCA_028583415.1 Protea cynaroides
AATTGCCTACGTATTCTAGGGTTTGCCCTAGAAATCAGGTACGACGTAGTTCGAAAGGGTTTTGAGAGTTGAATTTGGAATGTGTACCAAAATCCTTCCAATTTTGTCAATAGGATCTAGGGATGAGACCTAAATTCCTACCATTTTTATTTGGGATTGGGTACCAAATTCTTTCTATTTTTGTTAATAGGATCTAGGGATGAGACTTAAATTCCTACCATTTTTATTTGGGATGTGTACCAAATTATTTTTATTTTTGTCAATAGGATCTAGGAATGAGACCTAAATTCCTACCATTTTTATTTGGGATGTATACCAAATTCTTTCTATTTTTGTCAATAGGATCTAGGGATGAGACCTAAATTCCTACCATTTTTATTTGGGATGTGTACCAAATTCTTTCTATTTTTGTCAATAGGATATAGGGATGAGACCTAAATTCCTACCATTTTTATTGTTTCCATTTTTAGGTTTCTAGGGTTTCCTATCCCTTTTCATTGTGATTTTCATTTTTTAGGGTTTCATACCCTAATTATTCTCTTTATTCTAGGGTATATTTTGCCCTAATTATTCTTTCCATTTTTAGGGTTTCACTACCATAATTGTTCAATTCTTTCCATTTTAGGGTGTATCTTGCCCTAGTTGTTGTACAATGTAAACAATCTAACATAGCAATGTGAGCTTAAATATAGTAATGTAAGCATCCAAATATAGCATGTTGGAAATATATTCAAATTTAGCAATAAATCAGTCAAAGATGACAAGTGAGCATGTGAATCAATACAAACATGGTAAGTGTGCATCCAAACATGGTAGTAATCATTCAATATGGCATGTGAGCATGTGTAACAGACAAATATGACAATAAGCATGTGTAGCATTCCAAGTATGGCATGTGAGCAATGTGAGCATCAAATATGGCAATTATGTGGCATCCAAACATGTCAGTGAGCATCTAAAACACTCATGATGCAAAATTTAACGGTATAAATCACTCTTGATGGTAATCTAACCGTTCAAAATCATTTAATCACTTCTGATAGCAATCCAATGGTTCAGATCGCTCAAGACAATAATCTAACCATCCAAAAATCATTTAAAATCAATCATGATAAAATCCAATGGTTCGGATCACTCAAAATCATAATCTAATGGTTCAAAATTAAATTTGACATCCAATGGTCATTTTCAAATTACCTTAAATTTCAAGCCAATGGGATCAAATTTCATATAAATTGCAAACATGTGGTGGGATCAATTTCATAAAAATTAAAATCATGTGAACCAATTTTAATCACATTCAATTCAAAATATATGGAATCAATCACATGGTATAATTTAATCATTAAAATTGCAAATCACATGGTCATAATCTAAACTCATTAAAATTTCAAGTCCCATGGTCATGTGGGATATTGTAGTGGTGTACAGTAATGAAGGTGGATTTTGAGAGTAGTGGAGAGTTGACAGAAAGTGGGATTAAAGTGGGATGGGAGATGAAGGTATTCGGATTAGGTGGTAGCAAGGGGGTGTTGAATGGTGCAAGTGTTGGTGAATGGAGATGGTTGTTTGGCTAATGATTGTACACATGTGTGGGATTGGAAAAAGAGATATGTAGATGTTGTATGGGAAAGTGATCTGTAGGGGTTTTAAGATGGGTTTGCAACAAGTGCCTTGATGGACTGGGGTGAATAAGGTAATGGAGTTATGTCGGTGGTTTGGGTAATAAAGCCAAATGGATTCAAGTAAGCATATTGGATTTGGGATGATAGGTGGATTAACAAAGGATTGACAAGTGGCATGGTGGTGTGGAAGATAGATTTGGATCTTGGGTTTTGCAGGAATGAGGGTATCAATGGAGACTGCAACAGATTGGTCGATGATTGGGTAATGGTGATAAACAGAAAATAACAAAGGAGGGGGAGGGGCTTACCTCGAGTTGCAGGGAGTTCTCTCTCCCTCAGCTTTTTCTCTTCTCTTCCTCCTCTGTCCCGCAGCTCTCTCTCTCCCCAAAACCGAAAAATCCCCTTCTCTTCATGTTCCCTCACCTCTCTTTTATATTATTCTTCTTTCCTTCTTCTTCACTCAATCTTTTTCTCACTCTCAATTTTTCCTTTTTCCTTTCTTTCCCAATTTTCTCAAAATAGAAAAAACTCTCTCTCTCTCTCTCTCTCTCTCTCTCTCTCTCTCTCTCACGTCAATCTCTCCTTTCCTTTTCTTCCTCTTCTTTCCTTCTTCTTCACTCAATCTCTCTCTCACTCTCAATCTTTCTCTCAATAGAAAAAAAATCCCTCTCTCTATCTCTCACGTCTCTCTCACTCTCAATCCCTCCCTTTTTTTTTATTTCCTTTTTTTCTCTTCTCTTTCTTTCCTTTTCTTCTCTTCTCTTCTTTCTTTCCTTTTCTTCTCTTTTCCTTTCTTTCCTTTTCTTCTCTTTTTCTTTCTTTCCTTTTCTTCTCTTTTTCTCTTTCTTTCCTTTTCTTCTCTTCTCTTTTTTCTTTCCTTTTCTTCTCTTTTTCTCTTTCTTTCCTTTTCTTCTCTTCTCTTTTTTTCTTTCCTTTTCTTCTCTTTTTCTCTTTCTTTCCTTTTTTTCTCTTCTTCTCTTTCTTTCCTTTTCTTCTCTTCTTCTCTCTCTCTTTCACATTTTCTAAAAAGAAAACGTGAAAGTTCTTTCTTTTTTTTTCTTTTTTCTTTTGTTTCTTTCTCTTTCTTTTATTCTCTCTCTTTTTCTTATTCTCTCATATTCTCTCTTTTCTTTTTTTCCTCAATATCTTATGGATTTTATCATTTATATATAATAATATATATTATATATATATATACACATATATTTAATAACATACATACATATATATATATATATATATATATATATATATATATATATATATATATATATATATATATATATATATAAATACTATGCACATAGATGAACTGGTTCGAAACGGGTTGAGACTGACTTAGGTTGACTGAGTTAAACTGATATTGGTTGAGCTAGGTTGGACCAAAACTGGCTTGAACTGAGTTGACTGGATTGATTGGAATTAACTGGGTTTTCTCTCCTTGTCATTTCATGGGTCATTTCCGCTGTCATCCCGCATGGAATTTTCCGATGACCTCTATTCTCAATTTTCTATGTTCACTTCGTAGAACACTGAAAATGAGGAATATTGAAACTTCAATCACATCATTTGGAAATAAAATGGCCAACTTATGACTTTCTGAAGTTTAAGCAGGCCAATTATCGATAATTTGGTTGACCATTCTGCATGAGATCCTTCGGAGGCTTGTACCAGAAATATTTTACGTCCACTTTGTAGAGCACAAAAAATGGAACATAACGAGACTGGAATCACCTGATTTGGATATGAGATGATCAAAATATGAATTTTTGAATATTAAATGACCATTTCCATATGTAATTTTGCATGGGACCCTCCGAAGATTTTTACCCGAGATTTTCCACATCCACTTTGTAGGACATCACAAATGAAGAACAATGGCCTTGGAATCGTCTGAATCCGACGTAGAACGGAAAAGATATGAAGCTTTGAAGTTCTAACGATAATTTTGCATGAAAGCTTACATGGGACCCACTAGTGACTTCTATCCAGGATTTACGTCCACTTTGTAGAACATCATGAATGAAGAATAATGGCCTTGGAATCATCTGAATCCGATGTCGGATGATGAAGATATGATGATTTGAAATTCAAACAATCCGACTTACGATAATTTGCATGAAGGCCCCTGGGATTATTTATAATAATTTCATAAACCTCCCTTGTACGTATCATCTGACTAAAATGATCATATCTTCTTCATTTGATGTCAGAATCAAACAATTCTGGTCTCGTTTCGAAGATAATTCTATGACTTATGCATCCATGCAAAATTATAACCCATGACCTTGCTGTGGACCCATTGAAAACTTCCTCAAATTCACAGACCCATTGAAAACTTCCTCAAATTCACACTCAAAAATCCAAACTTTCGATCATCTTTCTCCTTTTGTTGTCCACACGCCCGCAGGACTTTGTTTAGCTGAGATGTCAAAAATGGGGTGCTTACAACTACCTGGAGATTGCAATAGAACTGTCTCACCAAATCCGGATGGGTACAAGCATCATAGGTAATCACAGGGAGCCAGCCCATGTCACCAAATGCCCCCTCCATGTTGAACATGGCTAGATTAGCCAAGTCCACACAGTGACCCCCCTTTACTTTCTTACGCTCATAGCAAGCATACTGAGCTTCGGCCTCGTTGGAGCGGAAACGAACTGGGTCATGAGCCCTAGGCACCTTGGTACAAGCCATGTTATCTGCCAAAACAAAGAAAAACAAATAATAGATCAGTAATGGTGAAAAACCCAAAAATTTTGGCATTATAACGACATAAATTGGTCAAAAGCCTCACTTTTCACCCAAACACTTGGGCAGGAGGACTTACATAGGTTTTAAACCATCCTGCAAGGCTCATACAGTTGGAAATTTAATTTAAAAAGATCGAATTTGAAGAAATTTCAATAAATTCGAAAGATCTCAAAAATTAGGTCAAAAATGGAAAATTTCAAATTTCTCGATAACCAACCGATGAAACTCGAATATTTTTTAGGGCTTTCGTCCATTGGGTGACCAATAGCAAAAGCCCCCAATAAAATTTAAATTTTTACGATTAGAAAAAGTTTAATTTGAAGAAAACGATGTAAATGGACAAAAACCTAGTTAGAAAGCTTTAAAAATGTGAAACAGTAGAGAGCATACCTGAAGAGAAGGAGCAGGAGTCACGAATGGACGATATGATCACTAAACAGGTAGGGGTCGTTACTATAGCAACTCAGGAAACCGAGTTGAGTTGGAAGGAAGGAGAAAGAATGGGAAATGAATCCAAAATCGGGTTTAAAAACCTGATTTTGGATCGTAGGGTCGCAGAATTCGACCAAAACATGCAACCCTACGTCAGACCCTACCATCGACCCTAGCCTCTCGGTGATCTGACAGAGAACTAGGGGTCGGACCTAGGGTCGGACATATACTGACCCTACCATCCACCCTAGGCTCTCGGTAAGCTGACAGTGTTTCTCAGGGTCGCATACCCTAGGTCGCATAAAGACCGACCCTACCATCGACCATACGATGGAAAATACAGTATTTGTCAGAATGATCTGAAAAATTTGAAAATTATATTGATTAGTTGGATTTTTGACTTGAGAACAACTTATATTGATTGCCTCACATGTGCTACGATTGTTTACAGATACTACCATCACCAGAACAGGAAATGGCTGGGCAAAGGGTGACCAGACGAGACAGTAACCCAATTCCACCACCACCTGTGGAGGAAGACAACCATGTAAACCATGAAGCACAGGAGAATCCGAATACGGCACCACCAGTGACTAATGGCTAGGAAAATCCTACAAACTTGCCAGCCCCACCTACGGATTTGGCTACAGCCGTAATGAAATTGGCACAACAGCTGCAGCAAATACAACAGGTGCAAGTCAATATGCAAGCTGCAATAGGGATGGCTTTTCCAGTTGCCCACATGACACCTATGCCAGCAGGGCAGGCCAGCACAGTACC
This sequence comes from Protea cynaroides, assembly GCA_028583415.1. Classification (NCBI taxonomy): domain Eukaryota; kingdom Viridiplantae; phylum Streptophyta; class Magnoliopsida; order Proteales; family Proteaceae; genus Protea; species Protea cynaroides. Next base: position 77,293,862 of record CM053268.1, read on the forward strand.
AGGGGGAAGCAACACGGTACCCCACGCACCTCAAACACCAGTCATGTCGGCTCAAGTACAGAATCCTGAGATAGCTCAAGGAAGTTACTCGTATCAACCACCTATGTATGGGGCCTATGCTCCGTATCAGCTGGACCACTCTCGATTGATCGAGCATTTTCTGAAGATGAAGCCCAAAGAATACAATGGTAAGCCAGCAGATCCTTTGTGGCCAGCACACTAGATTGATGAAATGAAAAGAAATTTTATGATGATGACAGTGAATGAGGAAGAGAAAGTGTTGTGTGCAACCTTCATGCTGAAAGGCGATGCACACCACTGGTGGAAGTCCACACGGACTTATATGTTAACAAAGCACACCCAATTGACCTGGAATATATATAAAGAGGCATTCTTTGAGAAATACTTTCCCAGAAGTTTCAGAGATTCTATGGAGAGAGAGTTCCTGAGTTTATATCAGGGGCAAATGACTGTGGATGCATACCAACAGCGTTATGAGGAACTATTTTTCTTTGCACCCGTAAGCATGCAGGAAGAAAATACTAATACCTGAAGGTTCGTCATGGGACTCGGAGGGAGCATCCGTGAGCATGTTCTAGGACTGGAAAAGAAGGTCAACCATGAAGCAGTATAAATTTTTCAAGTAATAGAGTCGAGCCAGAAGGAGAGCTACTTTGCTCAAAATAGGGGTATTAAAAGGGCAAATGGGAATTCTTAAAACGGAGGGAATACAAGGACATTCAAACCCTTCCGTACTCAAGGCTTCAATGCTGCAGCCAAGACTACTCCAGCAGCTCAACCGCAACAAAAGCAAAATAATAAAGGAGTAAAATGCTTTAACTGCAACCAAATAGGACATTATTCAAGAGAGTGTCCTAAACCCAGGAAGCAGCTACAGCAAGGAAAGGTTTATGCTGTTACATTCGAGGATGCTGCCGCATCGCCTGATGTGGTTACAGGTATTGTACCTATTAATGGCATACCCGCTAGAGTACTTTTTGATTCTGGAGCTACTCATTCTTTTATATCTGTGTCATTTGGAAATAAGCTGAATCTACCCCTCAGATCGTTAGATTACAAACTGCTTGTACGATTGCTGATGGGATTAGAAGTGGAATTAGAAAAAGGTTATGGACCATGTCTAGTTCTTATTGACGAGAAGACTTTGGATGCAACCTTGATTCAACTTGAGATGGCAGACTTTGACGTCATCTTGGGAATGGACTGGTTAGCTCGGCATTCTGCAAACCTATTATGTGCAAAAAAGAAGCTGACATTTAAAGACAAGGAAGGAGCAGAGTTTAGTTTTACGGGAACTATACTTCTCCGTAAATGAAAACTCATCCTCTCTGCATTAAAGGCTAGGAAATGCCTCGAGAAAGGAGGAGTTGGGTATCTAATATCAGTGGTCGACCTCACCAAGGAAGCACCACGAATGGAGGATATTGATGTGGTGCGTGACTTTTCAGATGTATTTCCTGAAGAACTACCAAGACTACCACCCGATTGAGCTACAGAGTTTGTTATAGATCTGATACCCGGAGCCACACCAGTATCTAAAGCACCCTATCGAATGGCTCCTACTGAACGAAGGAATTGAAGGTGTAGTTACAAGAATTATTGGATAAGGATTACATCAGACCTAGCATATCACCATGGGGAGCGCCGACATTATTTGTAAAGAAGAAGGATGGTAGTGTTCGACTGTGTATAGACTATCGGGAACTGAATAAGCTGACAATCAAGAATCGGTACCCATTGCCTCGGATCGATGACTTGTTCGATCAGTTGCAAGGTTCCAAGGTGTTCTCCAAGATTGATCTTCGGTCAGGATACCATCAGTTGAAGATTAAGGACGGTGATATTCCAAAGACAGCATTCAGAACAAGATATGGACATTATGAATTTTTAGTCATGTCTTTTGGATTGACTAACGCACCCGCAACCTTTATGGAACTCATGAATCGGGTATTCCATGATATGTTGGATATGTCAGTCATTGTGTCTATTGATGATATATTGGTTTACTCCAAGGACAAGGAAACTCATGTCATGAATCTAAGAGCCGCTCTGCAGCGAAGGAAAGAGAAGCTTTACGCCAAATTTACAAAGTGTGAGTTTTGGTTAAAGGAGGTCGCTTTCTTAGGCCATGTTGTATCCACTGAAGGAATTAAAGTGGATCCTAGCAAGATTGAAGCCATTGTGAAGTAGGAAGCACCAAAGAGCGTTGCAGAAATTAGAAGTTTTCTAGGTCTAGCTGGGTATTATCGACGATTCGTGGAAGACTATTCCAGAATTCCCATACCTCTCACCAGTTTGACTAAGAAAGGAGAAAAGTTTGTTTGGACTGATAAATGTGAGAAGAGTTTTCAAACATTGAAGGCTAGATTGATATCTGCTCCGATCTTGACTATTCCTATTCCAGGACAGCCATTTACCTTGTACACAGATGCGTCAGGCTTGGGTTTAGGATGTGTACTTATGCAAAGAGAACAAGTAATTGCGTATGCCTCAAGACAACTGAAGACACATGAGAAGAACTATCCCACTCATGACTTGGAATTAGTGGCAGTAGTACATGCTGTCAAGATATGGAGACATTACTTGTACAGAGAGAAATTTTAGATTAAATCAGATCATAAAAGTCTCACTTATCTTTTTAATCAGAAGGAGTTGAACATGAGACAAAGAAGATGGCTGGACTTATTGAAGGATTATGATTGTGACATCCAGTATCATCCAGGAAAGGCTAATGTAGTTGCTGATGCGCTAAGCAGAAAAACAATGATAAAATCTCAAGGAGAGGTTAACACAACTGTAGCAATGTGTACTACAGGAAAAGTGTTCAATCATGGTAATGATCAGTTCGTAATCGATGCATCGAGTGAATCAACCAACCAAGGGTTTATTCATCGGTTTTCAAATATGTTCGCAACGTTGAAGATTGTACCTGATATAATTGATGAAGTGAAGGTAGTTATTAGATCAGATCCTTATCTGAGAACGGTACAAGAAGACATCGAAAAAGGTAGGACTACTCCTGAGTTTACCTTAAATGATGAAAAGGTACTGAAGTACAAAGGGAGAGTATGTGTTCCTGAAACAAAAAATTTGGACATTAGACACCGACTAATGAAGGAAGCTCATACCACTGCCTATTCGGTACATCCTGGAAGTACAAAGATGTATCATGATTTGAAGAAATTATATTGGTGGAGAGGAATGAAAGCAGATGTAGCTAAATTCGTGGCTCAATGCCTAAATTGTCAGAGGGTGAAGACTGAACGACAAAGACCTGCAGGAGTGTTGCAGCTGCTGCCAGAACCAGCATGGAAATGGGACTGCATCACTATGGACTTCGTCACCGGGTTACCATTGACTCCTCAAGTAGTTGACGCGGTCTGGGTGATTATAGATCGTCTAACTAAGACAGCTCACTTTATAGCAATACGACCACAGTATACCCTGGAGAGGTTAGCCAAGCTATATGTGGATAACATTGTCAGATTACATGGTGTACCTGAAAGCATTGTATCCGACAGAGACCCACGCTTTACTTCAAATCTTTGGGAATGATTGCAAAAGGCTATGGGTACAACGTTGAAGTTCAGTACTGCATTCCATCCACAGACAGACGGACAGTCAGAGCGTACCATTCAGATTTTAGAAGACATGCTTCGAGCCTGTGTAATTGATTTTAAAGGATCATGGGATGAGAAACTACCATTAATCGAGTTCGCCTATAACAACAGCTATCAGGCTACTATACAGATGTCACCTTATGAAGCACTATATGGGAGGAAGTGTTGAACTCCTTTGTTCTGGAATGAAGTTGGTGAACGTAGCATTGTTGGACCAAAATTTGTTGAAAAAACTTGTCGAGTAGTTGACATCATCAAGGAAAGAGTTAGAACGGCTCAGAATCGTCAGAAACAGTATGCAGATACTCGATGCAGAGACCTTGAATTTGTCATAGGTGATAAGGTATTCTTGAAAGTATCACCTATGCGGTATTTAAAATGATTCGGATAGAAAGGGAAGCTAAGTCCGAGATATGTTGGGCCATATGAGATTCTAGCCAAACGTGGAAAAGTGGTTTATCAGTTAGCACTACCACCATCTATGTCTAGTGTGCATGATGTATTTCATATCTCCTTATTAAAGAAGTACGTCAGAGATCCAACGCACATTTTGACAGCAGATCCACCAGATTTAACTAATGATTTGACATTCGAAGTATCACCAATTGAGATCACAAGTCGAAAGGTTCAACGTCTACGCAACCGTGACATACACTATGTTAAAGTCACCTGGAGAAGCCGAGATATAGAAGAGATCACATGGGAAGAAGAGAATACTATGCAGAAGCAATATCCTCACCTTTTCGACTCGGAAGGTATGTACAAATTTCGAGGACGAAATTTTTAATAAGAAGGGGGGAGTTGTAAGACCCGTATCAAACTAACCGGTCTTACCACCTTGTACCAGGTCTACCTATCATGGTCGAGCCAACTGGACCAAGTGCGTGAAGGAAATCACAAGACCAGGTATGAGTTTGTCCCAAAAATAGTAAATATGAGGGTAGGGTGCATGCCTAAACAGGTAGGGTCGACCCCACCTCAATAGAAGTCCAACCTATGATTTTCTAGTTGTAGGGTCGCATGACTAGAAAAACATAGGGTCGACGGATCCTGCGACCCTACGTGCAACCCTACGATTTCAGACAGAAACCGTAAATTATGAAACCTTCCTAATTCCAAGGGGTTCTTTCCTAAACTCAATGGGATTTGTTTTGGAGGGTTTTTCTCTATAAATAGGACGTCCCTTAGCCTCTTTCACTCCTTTTAGAACCCTAATTGAAAGTGAGAAAAGAGAAAGAGAAGGAAAAGAAGAAGAGAAGAAAAATTGAAGAAAAGGCTAAGGAAGAGGAGGAAGTTCAGAGAAACCTCTAAATCTCAGCCAACATCAGGTATGAATCTAAGTCCCTTCATAAAGTAAGAGCCTAGAATAGATTAGGAAGAAGTTAGGATTTAGAAACACCCAAATCACCCATCCATGGACAAGTTTCGAAGGAATCCATGGAAGTAATCATCATAAGCAATGGAAAGTGTGTAAAAATCATAGTTATGAGCAGTAGAACAATCTTAGAATGGACTTACAAGACCACATGATCGATCACATGCCCTCGGGAAGTCCCAGGGAGGGTGTGGTCGCACATAGGGTCGATTGGTAACCGACCCCACGTCCGACCCTACCCCTAGGGTCGATTGGTAACCGACCCTAGGTGCTACCCTACCTGCGACCCTATGATTTCAGCTAGTCTAAATTTATTGGAATTAATTCTAATTAAAATCTATCAACTTGTTAGGCATTTCTAGTGATTTAAAGGTGATTCATAAAGCTTGAACGAGGATCTACACTCAATCAAAAATGAGGGAACAAGACCTAAACTAATTAGCTAATAATAAACTATTTTCGTTTATTGAGTCCAATACCATGTATGATTATATGATTGTAATGTGCATATCACATGTTATCTACTATTCCTGTTATTATTGTTCATGCATATTTAATTCAGTTCATTTATAGCATGATGATGATTATGATGCTAGGAATAGACATGTGAATGTATATGTGTGGTTAATGTGCTTGATGCGAGTGGAGCATCAAGGGGAGGACATGACACTGGGGTTCATCCTGGTCACTGGACTCTAGCTCTATCTCTACTCAACTCTTGTCTACTAACATCGTCGTATCGCCATTACTTTAGTAGAACTATTACATCGTAGGGCATCAGGGGAGGTGGTCTCGGACTGTGTAGTCTCTGACTCTACCGGGGGGCCTTAGCTCTATCTCTATGGACGTATTGAGGGATGCTGGGATGAGACCTTGGATATACTGTTTGACATTAGAATTGGTTAGTTGCGAGCCCAGTTTGCAAGCCCTCATCAACAGGGGCTTACGTGTTGGTATGGGTAGAGCATCAGGGGAAGTGTGATGCGGTGCGGTCCTAAGAACTTTAGCTCTATCTCTATTCCATGGTGGGTGCATGTGGGGGCGGCGATGGTGTTTGATCCGTTGGGCGGTTCTACACATTCGTGTATAGAGGTGCGGCGGCCACCTATCCTTTCTATAGCACATTGCAAACTTATGAACCAGGCCAAAGATATGAATTGTATGCATGCATATGTTTGTTGCATTGTTTTGTTTGCTCACTGATCCATGATGTGTGCTCACCCTTTCGACGTCGAATGCTTTTAGTTGATGATGCAAGTACCACAGTTGAAGACTATATGAATGCTCCTATGTATGGACATGCGACGGCGATGGACGCTGAAGTTATGGTGGAGTCGCATGATTCGTCATGCGAGTGCAACTCTTGTGTTTTTTTATTAGAATTTTATTCAATTTATATAGACGATGTAATTGATTAAATATTTTACTTTATGTCTTAGTCAATGGAGAATAATTTGATAATTTATTATTTTATAATTGTTAGAATCTCAGTTCATTAGTATAAAGACTTCCGCTATTGTGTATTTACTTTGATTATTGTTGTGCTGGTTGAACCATTGGTTGATTAGTGGTTCATCATACCATTCTGAATAGTGCGGAATTGGGGTGTGACAATAACAATCATCTACAAGTTCTTTATATGCAAACATCCTCGATGAAGCTTTTGTTATTGCTTATGCATCAAAAAGATTGCTGGGTTTTCATCTATTGGGGATTACAAGTTCTCTCTCTTTGTTTTTCATTTTCATGAATCATAACTCCTCCCGCTCGGCGATCACTTTTAATTTGAAGGAAACCAGTGAGTTGCTCTCTTATTATTATTATTGGATTATCATTTGGAACGTCGACCAATTGAAATTTCTGTAGCTTCAGTCTTGTTTGTTTTATTTCATTTTTTTTAATTGGTTGGCTCTGTTTTACGATCCTATATGTAATTCTATTATTATGAGAAGATCATTCAACACTTCCCAGATCCAATATTCTATGATTCTCTACAATTTTTCTTGGTTGGGTTGAGGGAATTGTGGTTGTTGATTGTACTTTTGCTTTGTGAAAATAGTGTTGCACGCTCGTCCGCTCATATCACAAGGCCTTACCCACAATCACTCATTTCCATTTTGTAGTTACATTCTTTTGTATAATCAATCAGGTAGATAGAAATTTGCAATAGGCAATAACTTCTTAATGGATGACTCTTACTTTCATCTCAAAGAATCTTTAGTCTATCATTGTAGTAGAAAAAAAAAAGGTAGTGGGAGGGACAAACCAAATCTATCTCTGTAACTTTGGATTATAATTCCCCTTTTTAGTTTTTGGATAATAATTATTTCTTGCTAGTGTTATGCATTGCTTCTTTGTTTCTTCTCCTCTCTTTCTCTCTCTCTCTCTGTTTAATGCCCTGTTCTTTCTTTATTAATCTCTATGTTTATGCATTGCTTAAATATTGCTTCTTTGTGGTTGGTGGGTCGGGTTCACAATATAGTAGCTAATGTGTGGCATTTGAGAGGGTCTTTCTTTCTTTAGTGCCATGCTCAAGCCGCTTATATACTGCTACTCCGTGTATTTCTTTTTTTGATTCCTAATTTAAAAAATTTTAAACCTATGCGACTTAAATTGTTAAAGCAATATAATGTTAAACTTGTTTTGGAACCCCAAACGTCCCTTTAAAAGATGAGGTACTCCAAATATCATATCTTCAAAGATTGTACCTCAATTATAAATTGCACATTAAAGCATACCAAACCTATTTCTCATTATATAATGTATTATGTTTAGTGGTACCAAACAGTTATTGTTTATGATTCATAATTTATTATCATAATTGATTTATCACAAATAGCTCATAATACATTACATAATACAAATCAAAGAGAGCCTAAGTTGCCTTGTAATTAGAAACTCATGAGAAGGCTATTTTGGGTAATCGAGTTAAAATGGTACCAAGTAATAGAATTAGTGCTTCTTATGCAAGCACATACACATAAGGAATTAAGGGATTTTAGCTTTTCACTTTTTAAGGGATACCCAAGGAGTATGGGTTTGAAATCCATGCAAGTGTTTTGGGAGTATTGGTTAAGGATAAAAATTACACTTTCCAAATCATATGAAAAAATCAAAACAAAATATAAATTCAAATGAAACAACATGAATACTCTATTTGCCAAAAATCTATGAGAGGTGAAAGTGTTGCTAAAAGAAAACAAAATTTTAGCTTGAACATGAAGAAGAGCTTGGGAGTAATTGTTGAATCAAATTGTACAAAAGGAAACCAATAGAGAAGTTGGACAGAATCAAGAAGAAAGAGTAAGAAACTAAAAGAGATCCGAAATGAAAGGAGAGGAAGGATTTGAACCCAAAATTGTTAGAGCATAGAGTATTGTGAGTTGCAGAAATTTTGGATAGCAAGAACCTTCAATTCAATTCTGTTTCAGCTTGATCAAGAACTACATTAAGGTAGGCCACTACTCTTACCTAACCTCGATTATGACCTAGAAACCTTGCATGTGAGATTCCTTGAAGGATATATAATTTTCATACTTCGAGTAAATCCCTTAATTGCAACATCTCAAGGATGAAGATGATCATTAATTTAGAATTTTAAAGTTACTTTGCTAAAGATGATTGGAACTCTAGTATTGTAAGCACCCCATTTTTGCTTTCCCTAATTAGGACAGCCATATTGGTGTGTAGATAACGAGAGAGGAGAGGCGAGTGATTTCTCTCAAATTAGCAGTCAATTAGTCCCTGTGTGCTCTCTACGGTGTTCTGAGCTGAGCCAAAGTGCCCCAGTGTGCAAGAGTTTTGGTGAATGGATTCGGAAAGGTTGAGGGTTAATTCAAGGTTTGGACGGTAAGCGGTGACTTCGAGGCTGATTTTTGTGGGCTCCACAGCAATGTCATAGGCTATAATTTGCATGGATGCGTAGGACATAATCATCTCCAAAATGAGACCAAAATCGCTTAATTCTGATGTCAGACGGAGAAGAGATCGCGATTTTAGTTGATTTGAAAGTGCAGAGGGTTTTTTGTGTGGATTATCATAAATTAAGGACTTTTGGGTGAATTATCATAAATTTGATTTGATCGGACTTCATTCGGCCATATCTTGATCATCCGAAGTCCGAATCAAGCAATTCAAGTGCCAGTATGCTCCATTGCCTGTCCTCTTCAAAGTGGACGTAAATAATTTTGGGCGCCGCCAGCGGGTCCCATGTAAAACTTCCAGTATGATTATCGTCAAAACTTCAATTCTTCATATTTTGGTCATCCGAAGTTCGAATCAGGCGATTTAAGTGCCAATGTGCTCCATTGCCTATCCTCTTCAAAGTGGAAGTAAAGAATTTTGGGCAGAAGCCGCCAACGGGTCCCATGTAAAGTTGCCAATAGGATTATCGTCAAAACTTCAATTCTTCATATTTTGGTCATTCGAAGTCCGAATCAGGCGATTCAAGTGCCAATGTGCTCCATTGCCTGTCCTCTTCAAAGTGGACGTAAAGAATTTTGGGCAAAAGCCGTTAGCGGGTGCCATGCAAAGTTGCCAGTAGGATTATCGTCAAAACTTCAATTCTTTATATTTTGGTCATCCGAAGTCCAAATCAGGCGATTCAAGTGCCAGTGTACTCCATTTCCTGTCCTCTTCAAAGTGGACATAAAGAATTTTGGGCGGAAGCTGCCTGCGGGTCCCATGCAAAGTTGCCAGTAGGATTATCGCCAAAGCTTCAATTCTTCATATTTTGGTCATCTGACGTCTAAATCAGGTGATTCGAGCACCAGTGTGCTCCTTTGTTCGTCATCTTCAAAGTGGACGTGAAAAAATCTAAGACAAAGGCCGTCAAAATTTTTCATGCGGAGTTGCAAGCTGAGAGGATCCATAATAGAGAGAGAAACCAGTTCAGACCCAACTCAGCCCAACCCAGCTCAAGCCCAATTTAGTCTAACCCCGTCGAACTCAACCAGTCCAGCCTTACCCAGCCCAGACCAGTTCGGACCTAATCGGTTCAACCCATGTGCTTGTATTTTTTTTTATATATATATATATACCTATATGTTTATATGATATGTATTATATGTATTTATATATTATATAATATTTTTGTATATTATATTATATATATTAGTATATATTATATTATTATATGTGCATACATTTATATATATATATATATATATATATATATATATATATATATATATATATATATATATATATATATATATATACGGTCAAGAAGAAAAGAGAGGGAGAGAGAGAGAGAGAGAGAGAGAGAGAGAGAACCCCAGAAGAGAGAGAGAGAGAGAATGGGAAGAGAGAGGAGGAAGAAAGCTGAAGAGAGGGAGAGACTTCGATGGAGGGAAAGGTGGAGGTGCCGCCACCTCCACCTTTCACATACCCAACAGCATACCCCACAAACGACCACCACCTCCTGCTCACTCACTCCCACCCACCATGCTGCCACCTCCTTCTTGAGCCCAAAAGTAGCTACACCATCCAGCCGAACACATCCCCCAACCAACTGTTCACCTCACCAACCATGCTGCCACCCACCAACTCCTTCATCAAGTCCCATCTCCTTGAGCGAATCCACACTTACCCAACCATTGCCATTTCCTACAGCCACCTCAAATCCCTCTCCCATCGACACCTATCCATGCTCATTACCTATGGCTGCAACCTACCTACCTGCTATTCCATCAAACGCCACAAGCCTATCCATTCTTTACCCCCATCCACATCTATAAAAGGAGCACCCACCGAACCACTTGAGAAAAGGAGAAAAAAATGGAAAAGAGGGATTGTTGGAACTGAGAGAGAAATTGAGAGAAAAACAGTGAGTGAAAAAGAAAAAAAAGTTGGAAAGGAAAGGAGAACAGAAGAGAGAGTGGGTTTTGAGAAGGAGAGAAAGTGGGTTGGAGAAGATGAGAGAGTGAGTTTGAGCTGAAATTTGGTTGAGAGGGAGCTGAGAAATAGAAGATTCAAGGAGGGGAAGAGGAAGCAAGGAAAGCCGCTTGCTAATTCTGGATAAGCTCTCACATTCCCCTTTGTTTTTTTCTCTTTATTTTCTTTCTTACTCTCTGTCACCATGCACCCATGAATACCCATAACCACCCACTTGCCAAACCATTCCGACCATGTATTTTAATTTTAATGTCATGGATCTGATTTATGTGATGAAATTGATCCGATGTGCTTGAAAATTTCATGTGATGGGAATTGTAATTGGTCCGACCATGTGATGGAAATGGATATTGGTCCGACCATGCGATGGGAATTTTAATGTGATTGGTTCGACCATATGATGAGAATTTTAATGTGATTGGTCCGACCATGTGATTGGAATTTTAATGTGGTTGATCCAACCACATGATTTGAATTTTATGAGAATTGATCATGACCATATGATTAGAATTTTAATGAGTTGATCATAGCCATTGATCTGGAATTTTGATGTTATTAAAATACATCCATTGATCATAAAATTTTAATGTGAATTTCAATATGGTTATTAGATGAGATTTTAAGCAATTTGAACCATCGGATTGTCTTGATAAGTGACATTTTTTGAATCTGAATGGTTAGATTATCATGATGAATGATCTGAACCATTAGATTATCTTTGGGAGTGATTTTAATCAACTAAGTGGTTGAATTATCATGATGAGTGATCTAACCTACTAGATTATCTTTGGGAATGATTTAAATGAATATGAATGGTTGGATTATGATCTTGAGTGATTTGAACCGTTGGATTTTCATTGTGAGTAATTTTGAGTGATCTGAACCATTGGATCTTGATCATGAGTATTTTTTATGAATCCGAATGGTTGGATTATCATGATGAGTGATCTGAACTGCTAGATTATCTTTTGTGAGATCTAAGCCGTAGATCTTAGCTATTTTGATGAGATATGAGTATTTGATCATGATTTTAACTTGATGTGAGATCTGAGCCGTTGATCTTGGCTGTTTTGATGAAATCTATGTGTTGATCATGATCATCATTTTTTTGAAGAGATATAACCGTTAGATTGAGGATCTGATATTGTTTATATTGTTATATCCATGCATCTATCATGTTCAATTGATTACACTGTCATATTATGCACTACCATGTTTAGAATGCTTACACTACTAGCTTTGTGCACACTGCCATACTGATCTGTTGTTGTATGCTATGCTTGAATGATGTTTATATCGGCAAGAACTTACTTTTCGCTAGACTCTAGTTGAACTGCCGTGCATGTACACTGATAGAAGACATTCCTAGGTGTGGGGACGTGCATGCAGGCACCCACATTCATAGGAAGGGTAATAATGGAAAAATGATAAAAGTTTTAATCAAGAATCATGAAGCCCAGCCCAACACAATTCCAAAATCAGGGTTGTAAGTTACAAGGGTAGTTTAGGATGATCCCTATCCCTCAGTTCATTTCCCCTAGGGTGCAGAACCTAGATAGGTGTAATATGAATCCAACCTTTGATCATCTAGGATCATCATTCGGTCTGACTGGACCACCCATATTCCAATCCAAGCGGGTTGCCCAATGAACAATTTCGAACTACGCGGATCCTGATTCTTAGGGCAAACCCTAAGATACGTAGGAAGTTTGGGAAACTCCCAGATACGGTTCCACACCTCAATCAATATACCCTCATACACTCTACTCCTTGAGAGCCCCACCCTACTCCCTGAGAGACATACATACTCTACTCCTTGAGAGCTACACCCTACTCCCTGAAAGGCATACACTTACTCCCTGAGAGACATACATACTCCACTCCCTGAGAGATACACCTACTCCCTGAGAGACACACTCTACTCCCTAAAAGCCACACCCTACTCCCTGAGAGACACACTCTACTCCTTGAGAGCCACACTCTACTCCCTAAGAGCCACACTCTACTCCCTGAGAGACATACCCTAGCCCCTGAGGTTACCCAATCCACCCAAAAAAGGAACTACGTTGTACCTGATTTCTAGGACCTCTAGGATACGTAGGCAACTTGAAGGATTCTCCAAGTATGGTACCCCATCTTAGTATCCTTAGGTTCCCCATATCCATATCCATATCCATATCCTCGTTCACTTCGATCCATGTAAGCTATCTCTAAATTCAATCTCCATCATTATTAAGCATAAATTTCAATTTAAGAATTGAATCTAAGGAAGCTTAATCATAATCCACATCCATAAACTTTAATCACCTTCTGTTTCGAACTACGTTTTTGGACTTGATTTTTAGGATTGAAATACGAAGGCAGTTTGAGATGTTTTGGACATCTCAGATTCAGTCCATCACCGAACCATCTTTGGTTCGGTTCATTGTATATTATTTTGTTTGTTTTCTTACTTTGAGGACATGTTTGGCTGAATTTAGGCTAGAAGAACTTAGCAATTTGGCATAGGATCCCCCATCACCCCTAATCATTATCCATTGACCATGAACAGTCAGAACTATAAAGTCTAAGGAAAGTAGAATCATATAGGAGGCTGATTTTTGGATCGGGCAGCTTTGGGTGCCTAACACCTTCCCAAGCTGTACTTTGAACGCTTACCCATTCTCTGATAGACCGAAGCCGATATGTTGGGTCACGAGTCAATAAAAGTCTCATCTCAGGATGAGGCTACATTTTAGGTCCTAGACCTTAATCTAGGTGGCGACTCCAAATCTTTCACAGTCCGTTTCAGCATGGAAGGAAATTTTACATCACTATCCTCACAGTGGAGACTTCACTGGGGATCCACGTTCAGACTCTTGATTCACTTTCCTTACATTGATTGACTGGCATTGGATGCTGGATCTAGGGCTATTATATTTATGATTGTACATATTGTTTTGGGGGTTTGGGTTCAGTCACACATCGTGCTATTAGCCGACCCGGGTCCTCATGCATATGGGATTGCCCGCTAGGTGAAAATCACAGCCTTGACACGTACCTTGTAAAAGTCTCGACTGTAGAGAGCCTTTGACGTTTGTTTCTCGGGTCCGCCTGGGGAGGCGTTATACTTCTCTAGGTCGTTTGACATTTTGCAAAATATTATATCAAAAGGAATCGAGGGGCCCATGATTCACCGTGTAGACTGGAATAGGTCCACTCCTCCTCGTCAAGGTAGCCTTTGCCGGTCCTAACCCAGAGTGAGCCACATGCGTGTTATTTTTGGTTCATCCCTGAACTGACTATGTAAATTCCAACTCAATTACGACATCTATGCCTGTGACATCGAAGTTCTGCCCATTTTGATTCTTGATCTATCAACATGTTTGGATTCACACTTGAGGATTCAATGTGTCGAACCTTTCATTGTTGATACATCAAGTCTTAAAAACGATCGAAAAATCTCTATCATGGCATGGATATTATGATCAAATTGGAGCTTACCAATTTGTTCAGTCATAAACTGCCTTTTGCTAACTTATTCCTTATGAAAGTTTAAGGATGAGCATATTCGTTTCAATTTTTTTGTTTTTGATAGACCAAGTGGTTGGACCTTGTTACCCCAATGACCCGTTTTGGGTCAAGATGCCCAAATCCGATCACATGGTCGTTCAAAGCAACTAAATTAGTGCAGATAATGTTTGTTTAAGGGGTTTCATAAGAGAGCTATCATTTGTATGGTCGAGTCAGCTCTGTTTGTGCATGTTAATTCCTTTATGTCCTGTCTCCATCCCAAGAGTCTTAACACTTGTCAGCTTTGGCCTTTCCCAGTATCTACTCAGGGTTTAACCTAAATCGTAACTATTTCTACTCTGTAGGTCTGGGATTCCATCATTGTAAAGTTGTCTAGAGTGTTTGCACCTGAACCTATTAGCCCTACCTCGTCCATACCAGTTGAAGCAATGGGTGATGGACCAAATCAGGTTCCAAGAGCTACTGATGCTAGAATTGAGAGGATAGTTGATATCATAGAAGTGATGGTTACCATGATTCAGAACCTACAAATGCAATTGCAAGCCCGAGCGTCATTCATTGAGAGAATAAATTTGGTACACCCACAAGGATTGAGTACCTCTAAGCAAGTTGTGCCACAGTGTTTCTCAGAACCTGCATTGGAAGACACATAGGAGATTGTGTATCAGAAACCATTGGTCATTCAAAGAGCCCCCATAATCCAAAAGCCAAGAGAGGAGGATGGCCTTTCTGGAGATAGACTGAATAGATCAGAGGAATTACTAAGAGCTATGAAGGTATGGGATGATCAGATAATCCACCAAAGAACATTCCCTTTTAGTGGATTAGGGAATCGGCCAGTGGCACAGACTGCCAACATTAATGCTAATCCATCGATCTCAAGGAATCGGAACCACACCCCTGCTCCACAAAGGTTGGAAAATAGAAGGCAATTTACAGATTTGGGCATAACCAAAAATAGGGTTATGAAAGTATTGGTATAGGCTGGAAAATTGAAGGTACTCACACCTCATCCTCTACCATGTCCACTTCCACTGAAGTTTTGAATGGATCTATTCTGCAAATATCATAACCAATATGGTCACCACACTGAAAATTGTAACGCTCTGAGGCATGCTATACAAGACCTGATAGATGCATGAGAAATTGAGATCCGAGCCAGATAGAAATCAATGGCAAATGGTCCTCCCCTTCCCCATCAAACAGCAATTTCATAGAATGGGGGGAGGCATGGGTTCCAATTGAGACAATCCAAGCTGAAATCGAGGGGAGCGTCACATCTGGTGACCAAATGAACAAGGTCTCAATCTAACAAGTGTGGCATGGGCATGGGGTATACTTTCCAGAAATATCTCAGTACACAGTGGTGATGGGACAGAAGGATAAGGGGTCGAAAGGGAATGCAGCCCAAGATATCAGTCTCAGAGGATTCCAAGTCAACAGCAACATCATGGCAACCATAAAAGACAGATGAACCAACCTTTCAAATGTAGTTTGACAGTTTAAATAAGCATGAACAAATCAACTCGTACATCAAGAGACTCAACGGATACTTTGTTAGAGAAGGAGAGGACCTTACATTCTGCAGATGAATTAGGGCTAGATGGAAACCTCCGAAGACAAGTACCTAGTTTTGAGATATTCTTTGACTGCACCGTTGATTGGATGGAGCCAGAAGAGATCAAGAGTCAAAAGCTAAGTGAGGAGTAGAAGTCAGAGACGGAAGCGATCAACATCGATAATCCATTCGACAAGGACCAAGTTCTAATGCTCACTGGGGAAGACCAAGATGGAGATCCTGATCCATGACAATTCATTCTCCCCACCAGCGGAACGATCCCCAAGCTAAAGTTGTCTTGATGTCTTTGTTTACCCGAAGAGTTTGTCATGTAATCACTATAGTATGGCCATGTCTGGGCCCAAAGTCTACGAGTCCTTAGATAGGTTGAATCTTTTGATAGTGTTGAGTTTGTTCCATTTAGAACCTCCTCTTATGTACCTCTGTTTCCAAGCGTTAATAAAGAAAAATTTTCCAATTACGCTGCTTCTACTTCTTCCATTCTCTCATTTTCTAACTCTAACTTTGATGATGAAAGTGAAGAACCTCCCCCTGAAATTCTACAATCCATCGAAGCCTCAGAAGAGAAGAAAGCCCAACCTGCCGGTGAAGATTTCAAGATGATCAATCTCGGCATAGAAGAGCAACCGCGAGAAATCAAAATTGGCATGACCTTAATAGAAGAGGAAATAGCCCAGTTGATAGAAATATTGACGGAATTCCAAGAGGTTTTCGCATGATCTTATGAAGATATGCCAAGCATTGACCCAGAAATGGTATAGCACAAGATACCTTTGCTCCCCAAATGCAAGACCACATAAGCAGAAGTTGAGGCGCTTAAAACCCGAGTGGACTCTAAAAGTCAAAGAAGATATAATGAAACAATTTGACGACAGGTTTTTAGAAGTATCAAAATACCCAGAATGGTTGGCTAATATGGTAATTATGCCTAAGAAAGATGGTAGAATGAGAGTGCGCATGGATTACAGGAATTTAAATAAGACTAGTCCCAAGGATGACTTTTCATTGCCAAAGATAGATATCATAGTTAATAACATAGCTAACCATGCACTCTTGTCATTCATGGATGGATTCTCAGGGTATAACTAGATCAAGATGGCGCCTCAAGACAAGGAGAAAACCGCCTTCACCACAGACTGGGGTACCTACTGCTATATAGTAATGTCGTTTGGACTAAAAAATGCAGGGGCGACCTATCAAAGAATGGCCACGACGGTACTACATGATCTGATCCATAAGGAAGTCGAGGTATATGTGGATGACATGATTGTAAAATCACTTACCAGAAGAAACCACATCACAACACTGAGAAAATTCTTTGAGAGAACCAAGCAGTTCAAGCTCAGGCTTAACCCACAAAAGTGTGCATTTGGGGTGACGGCAGGCAAAATGTTGGGCTTCATGGTCCGTCAGAGAGGGATTGAGATAGATCCTACTAAGATAAAGGCAATATCTGAAATGCCACCCCCGTTTACAGAGAAGGAGATAAGAAGTTTCTTGGGGAGACTCCAATACATCAATCGGTTCATTGCACACCTCACTGCAACATGCGATCCAATTTTCAAGGCACTAAGGAAGAATCAACTCAAAGAGTGGAACCCCAAATGTCAATTGGCCTTCGACAAGATCAAGACCTATTTGTTAAATCCACCTGTGTTGGCTCCTCCAGTCCCTAGGAAGCCACTGCTCCTTTACCTATCAGTATTAGATGACTCCATGGGGTTAACGATAGCCCAACATGATGACGATGGATGAACAAAAAAGGCTATATACTACTTGAGCAAGAAGTTTGCAGGCTATGAAGCCAATTACTCACCGCTGGAAAAGACATGTGCAGCTCTAGTTTGGGTAACCAAAAGGTTAAGGCATTATATGTTATCATATTCCATCGTGCTTATCTCAAGAATGGACCCTCTAAAATATCTGTTTGAAAAGCCGGCACTGACAGGGAAATTGGCTAGATGGCTCCTATTGTTATCTGAATTTGATATCACGTATGTTACATAGAAGTCCATCAAAGGGAGTGCGATCGTGGATCATCTATCTGCCCACCCAATTGAAGATAATTTTAGAAACATGGAGGATGTATTTCCTGATGAGGAAGTTCATATGGCCAAAGAAGAGCTAAAGCAAGACACATGGATGATGTTCTTTGGTGGTGCAGCCAATCATAGAGGACACGGAGCAGGCGCACTTCTCATAGATCCAAAGGGTGAATTTGTACCTTTTTCCCTCCGTTTAGAGTTTGAATGCACGAACAACATGGTGGAATTTGAAGCTTGCATCCTGGGACTCAAAGTAGCATTGTCCATCGGTATCAAGAAAATAAAAGTCTATGGAGATTCATCTATTGTGATCTACCAAGTTAGAGGAGATTGGAAGACAAAAGATGAAAAATTGATACCTTATCAGCAGCAGGCAAGCAGTTTGGCGAAGAATTTTACAGAGATCGAGTTCGACTATTCTCCAAGGGACACAAATAAATATGCTGATGCATTAGCCACTTTGGCTTCAATGATCGGTGATGATCCTGTTGAACGCACAAGGCCCTGGTAATAGAAAGAAGGAGACAACCAGCATATGCAGAAATTAATGCACTGACAATTGATGGTATACCTTGGTTCGCACCCATAGTGGACTTCATTAGAGAAGGTAAATACCCAACGGAAGTAACGTCGGGAGAGAAGAAGTCATTAAGGCAATATGCTACGTAGTTCATCCTCTATGAAGATATCCTTTATAAAAGATCCTATGACGGGGTACAATTGGTCTATGTCAATGAAGAACAAGCACAAGTCCTCATTGAGTAGATACATCAAGGAGTTTGTGGACCTCATATGAATTCCAGGATGCTCACAAAGAAGATTCTGAGAATGGGGTATTATTGAAATACAATGGAAGCAGACTGTGCGGAGTTTGTGAAGAAGTGTCACAAATTCCAAATCTTTGCCAATCTGATACATATACCACCTACAGAATTACACACTCTCAGTTTGCCCTGGCCATTTTCAACCTGGGGTATAGATGTGATCGAAAAGATTCACCCAAAGGCATCAACTGGGCATGAGTTCATTTTAGTAGCCATCGACTACTTTACCAAGTGGGTGGAGGCTCAATCATACACCAAGCTCACTACGAATAAGGTAGCCAAGTTCCTTTAACAGCATATCATCTGTCGGCACGGGATGCCTCATGCTCTAATTTCATATCAGGGTCATCACTTCAGAGGAAAGGTACAAGAATTGTGCAAGAATTTCAATATCCAAAGGCATCGTTCTTCCTCTTATCGGCCACAAACTAATGGAGTAGTAGAGGCCACTAATAAGAACGTGAAGATCAGCCTTCAGAAAATGGCAGAGTCGCACACTGACTGGGCAGATAAGTTACCATATGCACTATGGGCCTACAGAACTTCTATAAGGACCTCTACTGGAGCCACACCGTAATCTCTGGTATATGGTATGGAGGCAGTACTCCCGATAGAAATGGAAGTACCATCCTTGAGGATCCTAATGGATTCCCAAATCCCTGAGGCTGAATGGCTTCGATCCCGTTATGAAGAGTTGAGTCTCATTGACGAAAAGAGGATGAAAGCAGCTGATAATGCAAAGAAATACCAACAGAGAATGACCGCTACTTTCAACAAGAAGGTCAGATTTCGTCACCTGACGGTAGGAGATCTTGTATTAAAGGAACAAAGAGCGCATATCCATGACTCTAGGGGTAAGTTTCGTCCGAACTGGAGCGGGCCATTCATAGTAAAGGAAATTTTACCAGGAAAGGTAGTTCGACTGATAGATTTGGACGGTGAAGAGCTACAATATGTAAGACCTGCATCGAATTAACCTGTCTTACCACCTTGTACCAGGTCTACATATCATGGTCGAGCCAAGTGGACCAAGTGTGTGAAGAAACCACAAGACCAAGTATGACATTTAACTCAAAAATAGTCAAAAATGAGTGAGTGGTCACATGCCTAAATAGGTGTGACCGACCCCACCTCAAAAGAGTCCAACCCATGACTTTTGGGTCGTAGGGTCGCACGTTTTAAAAACGTAGGGTCACGAATTTTGCGACCCTACCTGCGACCCTACACCTTAGGGTCGCATGTTGTAAAAAATGTAGGGTCACAGATTTTGCGACCCTACATGCGACCTTACGAAAACAGTAGAAATCGAAAATTAGGAAACCTTCCTAATCTGAAGGGGGTTCTTTCCTAAACTCATTGGGGCTTATTATGGAGGGTTTTCCTCTATAAATAGAACATCCCTTAGCCTCTTTCACTCCTTTAGAACTCTAATTGAATGAGAGAGAGAGAGAGAGAAGAAAAGGAAGAGAAGGAGAAGAGAAGGAGAATTGAAGAAGAAGGCTAAAGAGGAGGAAAATTCAGAGAAAGCTCTGAATCTCAGCAAACCTAAGGTATGAATATATTCTCCATGATTTATTTAAGAGCCTAGAATAGTTTATGAAGAAGATAGGAATAGGAGAAACCCAAATCATCCATCCATGGACAAATTCCAAGAGATTCCATGGAGGAAATCATTATGGACAATGAATGGTGTATAAATTGTAGTTTTAAGCCATAGAACAACCATAGGATGGACCATGATAGTAAGCCAAAGGATCCAAACATGAAGGAATGGACTTAAGAGTGAAAGGTCCACCATGAACACGTGTGGTCGCAAGTAAGGTCGCATGATATTCGACCCTACAAGACCCACATGTTCGACCACATGCCCTCGGGAAGTTCCAGGGAGGGTGTGGTCGCACGTAGGGTCGCAGTATGTCCGACCCTACCTGCGACCCTACATCCTAGGTCGCAGAAACTGCTACCCCAGGTGCGACCCTACACCCTGGGGTCACAGAAACTGCTACCCCACCTGAGACCCGTCAGCTTCTGTTAGTCTAAATTTAACGAAATTAATTCTAATTAAAATCTATCAACTTGGTTAGGTTATCAAGTGATTTAAAAGTGATTCAAAAAGCTTGAACGAGGATCTACGATCAATCAAAGGTGAGGGAACAAGACCTAAACTAATTGGCTAATAATAAACTATTTTTGTCCAATACCATGAATGATTCTATGTTTGTATGCTTGTAATGTGCATATCACATGTCATCCAATATTCCTGCTATTAATGTTCATGCATATTTAATTCTGTTTATTTATAACATGATGATGATGATGATGCTAGGAATAGGCATGTGAATGTTTGTGTGTGGTTAGTGTACTTCATGCGAGTGGGGCATCAGGGGGAGGACGTGACACTGTGGTTCATCCTGGTCACCAGACTCTAGCTCTATCTCTACTCAAGTCTTGTCCACTAACATCGTCGTATCGCCATTACTTTAGCAAAACTATTACGTCGTAGGGCATCAGGGGAGGTGGTCTCAGACTGTGTAGTCTCTGACTCTGTCGGGGTCCTTAGCTCTATCTCTATGGACGTATTGAGGGATGCTGAGGTGAGGCCTTGGATACACTGTTTGACATTAGGATTGGTTAGTTTGCAAGTACTCGTCAATTGGGGCTTACGTGTTGGTATGGGTAGGGCATCAGGGGAAGTGTGATGCGATGCGGACCTAAGCACTTTAGCTCTATCCATATTCCATGGTGGGTGCATGTGGGGGCGGCAATGGTGTTTGATCCATTGGGCGGTTCCATACATCCGTGTATAGAGGTGCGGCGGCCACCTATCCTTTCTATTGCACATTGTAAACTTATGAACGAGACCAAAGATATGAATTGAATGCATGCATATATTTGTTGTATTGTTTTGTTTACTCACTAAGCTCAAGTTGGAGAGCTGACCCTCGTGCGTGCAATTATTTTTAGTTTCTGATGTTGTAGGTATTACGGTTGGAGATTATGTCGACACGCCAACATATAAATGGGTGGTGGCTATGATGAGCAAGCTGTGGAGGACTATTATGATTCGTTAAGCGAGCATTTCAACTGTGGATATGCTTAGTTAATTTTCGTATTTGAATATTTGTAATATTTATTAAATTATGTTTTGGTTACTTGGAGATAAATGAAATATTAATTATTTATCATGACTAGACCTCAGTTCATTATCTATAAGACTTCCACTATTTACTTTATTATCTCTGATTAATGTGGAATGTGTTTTGGTTTAACATGGTGGGGATAGTCTATTCGAGATCCTAGTTGAACCGTTGGTTTATTGATGGTTCATCACACCATTTTGGTTAGTCCAGAATTGGGGTGTCACAACTTGGTATCAGAGCTCTGAGGCCTTGCCCATCAAACCTGAATACTTCCATTGAAGTCCATGAACTGAGTTAAGATAAATTAAAAACTTTAATTCAAACACACCATAAGCACCTATGTTGGTTGAGACAGAACTTAAACAAGATAATAATGTACATATAAAAGGTGGAACCATATATATACATAAACAAAAAGAGAACATTCAAAACTTATCTTGATAAACGAATAATATAGGGTACTATCTATAAGTCGGGCAGTTGCCTATGTATACAAAGGGTATAATATAGTAGCAAGAAGGAAGCATCTATAAAGCAGAAAATTAGAATACCGAGTTGGTACTCACAAGATGTGAAACTCTATGAATGACGAAAGAAGAAGAAAAATGGCTAGTGACGCCTAAATCTCTGTAGAGGTAAAGGGAAAGATCTTGGGCTAAATCCAACAGAGATAGGAGAATAATGGCCATACATTAAGAATAAGAGTAACTAAAAGAAGATAAAACTATACTCCTGGCTGACATAGAGACTCAGAGTGAGATCCACCACAAGTTGATCTATTGCCCGCTGAGCATTAAGAAGAGGTTGCAACTTGACCCCACCACTATCAGGGTTGAGAATGGGTAATGAAAACTCATCTGAGTAGATGCTAAATAATGATAATTAGATTAGAATAAATCAAAGGAGGTGAACACCCAGGCCACTCCAGCCAATCTACCTGAACTACCCAAGTTGCCAATGCTACACCAATACCTCCGGGTCAAACCAAGTACGGTACCGCTTGGTAGTAACACTGTACCCCCAGCCCATGTTAATCATAATACAGTGCCTACCATACAGCAAGTCCCAGTAATGCACACCCCAGTGCAGAAGCTTGGTGCACAACAAGTAGTATATCAAGGTGGTTACCCTTATCAGCCACCGATGTATGAGATAGCTGCATCATGACAAAATGATCCGACAAGGGTTGAAGAATGTCTTCTGAAGAAGAACCCTCAAACGTTTTCAGCAAAGGATCAAATCTATTGTGGCCATATAAATAGATAGATTTATATAGGATGCGGTGCATTATTGACTTACTCTTATGATTATAGAGGATGCGTATACCTGATTCTAATTCTTGTACCTTGACAGGATACCTTCTTGATTCAACTTGTCAATTGGAGTTATAGATGTTATTTCATTAGAATTAGTCCTGATTATACCAATCTAAGCTACTCCCATGATCGACAACATGAACAGAGATATGAACTGAATAAACAGTTAAATGTTTAATCATGTTGAGCGTACATCTTTTCGATTTATACCTAATTTATTGATGTACTAAAACTCTCCAGATTTGTTCCTGTATTGCCTTGACCAATTGGAATCATAAACTCGATAGAACCTATAATCATGAGGTTAAGAACTATAGAACCTCTATTTCTACGTATTATGACCACCGTGCAACCTAACGACCTTTGGATGCCGGTTGGATTACCATAGATTTACTCCTGAACCTTTAAACCTAAGTTCATTAGATAACGCAAGTGTTAGTCATTACCCTGAATTTGAAAGAAGAAAATGAATTGCTTTTGGATAAACATTCTGATTCTTACATTTCTTAATCCATTGATAAGATGTTTAGTTAATAAAGAATTATGGGATAGAAGATGATTAAATTCATATTAGATTTTATAGCCAAGAGACCTCAGAGGAAGTAATGGAGAATCTATTTTGAGATTACTGAATGGATGGATATGAGTCATGTCTATAAAAGAGTGTATGAGCAAAAAGTGAGAATTATCAAGAGTAGCCAGTAAAGAAACAGATAACACTCAAGTAGAGTTAAAGATGGCTATATCGGTATGAATTTTGACAAGGCAAAATATTCCTAAAGGCAAATCTAAGAGTGGATACAAGGATAAAGTAAAAAATCATGGCATTGATAGTATTCAGATTAGTACAAGTAATACTGAGTTATGCCCAATGTCGAGTGAGATGATTAAGAAAAGACCAAAAGAGTTTGGCTGAATTAATGAATTTATAAGCATATACCCTAATGCTTATAGGTAAACTTAGGATATGAAGTAATAATCACAAGATAATTTTGAGGTATATGATAGAGAGATCAGGGTAGAACATAAGTGATAAAAGAAATGTAAGCTACGGAGTGCAATATGAGATTATTGACGATAATCTTTCAAAAACCATAAGAGATGAAGGCACTAGACAAGCTCTTAAGAACTTTGAATTAGATCTTGCTAGTTCAAGCCCTTTTAGACTAAATGTTAGATGATTGTTATGAGCAATGTCTGAATCATATGGATGGACATAATTTGGATGCAATCTAAGTCGACTTGAGATGGCAGACTTCGATGCCATCTTGGGAATAGACTGGTTGTCTCAACACTCTACAAAGTTGTTATGTGCATACAAGATGTTATCATTCAAGAATAAAGACGGCATATAATTTAGTTTTATTGGAAGCTGTGATGACAAAGATTGAAATCTTTGGAAGTCGCCACCTAGATTAAGGTCTAGGACCTTGGAAATATGAAATCTCACCCTAAGGTAAGACTTCGATTGACTCATGACCCTTAGATTGGATTTTTGGTCCATCAGAGATTGGGTAAGCGTCAGGTTACGGTTATGGGAAGGGGTTAGGCACCCAAACCGCCCGATCGAAATCGGTCTCCTATACCTTTCATATGCTAGACTCTATTTGTTAAACCAAACCAAACCAAGTGGTTTGATATCATTGAACCGAATTTTTATCCATCAGATTGCCTACGTATGACGGATTTATTCCGAAAATCAGGTTCACCATCGTAGTTCAGGTGTGATTAAAGTTTATGACTGTGATTTATGCTTATGCATGATTAAGTTTATTGTTCAAGTTGAAGTTTATGCTTGAATGGATAAGAAACCCTATGGGTTATGATCTGGATAGTCCATGTGGACTGATAGATAGTCCTAGTGGATCTAAGAATAACCCTATTTGGGTTAAAATATAGATAACCCTTTTGGTTTGGAATGTGGATAACCCTATCTGAGTCAAAATGTGGGTAACCCTATCTGGGTTGGAATATGGATAACCCTATCTGGGTCAAAATGTGGATAAATATCCTAGTAGATCTATGGATAGTCCAAGTGGACTAAGGTTTGGATCCGAATTTGGGTTTCTCCCAAATGGGCTATGTATCTTAGGGTTTTCCCTAGGAATCAGAATTCGCGTAGTTTGGGCTCTGGATAACCCTATTTGGGTCAAAATATAGGTAAATATCCTAGTGGATCTATGGATAGTCCGAGTGGACTAAGGTGTGGATCCAAATTTGGGTTTCTCCCAAATAGCCTACGTATTTTAGGGTTTGCCCTAGGAATCAGAATTCACGTAGTTTGGGTGATGGGTTGATTAGTTGGGTATCCTAGTGGATCTATGGATAGTCCAAGTGGACTGAGGTTTGGATCCGAATTTGAGATTTTCCCAAATGGCCTACGTATCCTAGGTTTGCCCTAGGAAGCAGAATCCGCATAGTTCGAGTAAAAGATAACATATTCTAGGTTAGAATGTGAGAACCTATTCTAGGTTTAGGGTTTAGAACCTATTCTAGGTTTAAGATTGAGAACCTATTCTAGGTTTAGGGTTTACTGAGAGCTGGAAATCGTCCTGAGTTACCCTTTTCATCTTGAATTCCAATTTTGGAAGGTTTGGCAAAGCATTCTCTTTCTTTATTCAGATTTTTATTATTGCCATTATGCCCTTCCCAATAATGTGGGTGCCTAAATGCACGTCCCCACACCTAATATGTTTGCTAGGTGTACAGATATGGCAGTTCAACTAGGGTGCAACATAAATTAAATTATTACCAAAAAAAGAATATTGTAAGCATGGCATGTATGATATTTATGGTAACTATTATATCATATAGTAAGATTATGAAAATCTCCCTAATATGGCATGTATTGCAAATAAGGCAAGAACCTAATATGGTAAGATCTAATATGGCAAGATCTAAGCATGGAAAGATCTAATATGGCAAGATCTAATATGCAAGATCTAATATCAATATGGTAAGTACCAATCATAGAATGCATATATGACATGAATTTTTCAAAAAAAAAGGAAAGATCTTATATGCTATTTTCTAAACATAGTAAGACTTAAAAAAAATTAAGATTTTACTAAAATATGATAAAAATTTATCTATTCTACCAAAAATAACAACACATAAAATGTGGCAAACATGGTATGCACAATCCAAACAAAGCATATGAATGCTCCAAATATAGTCATTTATCCAAATATGACAGAATTCATTTAAACAATCATTGATGTTATAATGAATGAGACATCAATGAAACTTTTTTTTTGAAAAGTATAAAATCATGAAAACAAACATATGTTCAATGTTCTTTGAAAAAATTATAATTTTTATGAAGAAATTTGGGAAGATTAATGGCTCAAAACTGTGAAAATTGTGACACAAGATTCCAGATAATGGACAAAACTATGAACTGTATTCAGATTTGTCACATTATACAAGAATGACCATAAGTAGGTCTTTCGAAACTCAAATCAAGCTCAACTTTTTTTCATAGAAAGATGACTTAATATATTATATTTCATATGAAGGACCAACAGAAAGCAAAAACAGGTCAAAGATATGCCCTAAGACCGAACATGTGTACTGATCAAATCTGTTCAAGATTTTTGACCAGTTGCACCATAAATTGCAAATAAAATTTTATTCTTAATGAAAATTAAATACAGACATGTGTCTATGTAGATAACTATCTGATCTAAAATTTCATTAAGAAAAAGAAGTTAAAACAGTATATTTTCTTTGTGAAAAATGACTTTTTTCAATCATGCAAATCAGTACATCATGACATATTCAAAATCAGAGCACTATGCACTTAAAAATTGATATCAATTAAAAAAAAATGGAAAAAATATAAAACTAGTGCCCTTTTTTAGAAGGCTTTCATGTATAAAAAGTTTATGTTAAGTGGATTTTCTGATTATAGCCATAAGGCCTTTGTCTAGAGACTTTCTGATGGAGGATTGCATGACATCCGAGAAAAATAGCAATGTCAAAGACCAATTTGTTGATATATTTCCCCAATTTCAAAGGGAACGAAATTTTTAGGGTAGTCTTCTAACATATCAGAGAGACTCCCATAAAATTTTAGGCTTCAAAATCTTAGAAAAAATACATATGATGTACGTCCTAAGTTTGAACCCTAAATCTATAATTTTTAGATCAGAAAACCACTTTATGAAATTTACAAAAAACATCAAACATCATTGTATATCATTCAAAAATTCATCATTGAATAGCTTAGACAAATTATCATTCATGAAAAATGTTAGACATAGGCATCCTAACATTAACAAGCATGTAATAGGGCATTCATGATTGAGATTTCATAGAAATTAGCCTTTTTCAAGCAAAATTGGCATTTGAGCATTCTAACAACCTCTAAATTTGTTTAGAGTACTAACCTTGGGCTCAAATTGAGCGAAACCATTGATGAAGTGTGATTGGAGGTTGTATCAACCCCCTTTGAATGTGAATCCTCCTTCTCCTCTCTTCTGCTCTTCTCTCTCTTCTCTTTCTCTCTTTTCTTCTTCTCTTTTCTTTCTTTTTTCTTTTCTCTCTTTCTTTCTCCCTCTCTCACATTTTCTCTCTCTCACTCATGTTTTCCTCTCCCTCACCCACGTTCTCCTCTCTCTATGGTCTGAAAAAAACCCCCCTCCTCTCTCTCTCTTGCCTATTTATACTTTTTCTCTCCTCTTCTAGAAGATCCTTCTTTCCTTTCTTCTTTTTTCTAGAAAATTTTTTTTTCTTCCTTTTTCTTCTTTCCTTTCTTCTTTTCCTTCCTTTTTTTCTTCTCCCTCTCTATTCCACATCTCTTCTAAGAAAATCCTCTCCTCCTCTTTCCTTCTTCTCTCTTCCTTCCTTTTTTTTTTCTTCTAGAAAATCCTTTTTTTTTTCTATTTTTTCTTCTTTCCTTTCTTTTCTTCCTTCCCACATTTTTTTTCTTCTTCATTTCTTTCCTTTTTCTCCTTCTTCTTTTAGAAAACCCCTTCTCTCTTTCCTTTCTCTCCTTCCTTCTTCTAGAAAAATCCTTCTCTCTTTCCTTTCTTTCTTCTTTCCTTTTCTTCTTCCTTATTTTCCTTCCTTTTTTCATTTCTCCCTCTGTTTTCACGTTTTCTTTCCTAGAAAACATTTCCTTTTTTCTTTTTTTCTTTCCTTTTTCTTTCCTTCCTTTTTTTTTCTTTCTCCCTCTCTCTTTCACGTTTTCTTTCTAGAAAACGTGAAGGGGAATCTTTTCCCCCTTTTTTTTTCTTTTCTTTTTTTCTTTTATTTCTCTCTCTTTCCTTTTTTTTCTTTCTCCCATTCTCTTTCCTATGGCCTCTCTTTTCTCTCTCTTTCCACGACCTCACTTTCCTCTCTCTTTCCTAATATATATATATATATATATATATAAATATATATATAATAATATATATAAAAATATATATATATATAAACGTATTAATACATATAATATATCCATAAGATATGTATATCTATATATGTATATATATATATATATATATATATATATATATATATATATATATATATATATATATATATATATATATATATATATATATATGTATACATATATATATATATATATATATACATATAATATATCCATAAAATATATATATGTATTATATACAATAATATATTATACATTATACATATATAAAAAAAATGCATGCATATGGACTGACATAACTTGGTCTGGATTGGTCTGAGCTGGGCCGAGTTAAGTTAGACTAAGCTGGATTAAGCTGGTTTGGACTAAGGTTGACATTTCATTGTCCATTTCTGTCACCCTTCCATATGGAATTTTTTGATAGCATCTATTCTAAATTTTCTACGTTCACTTTGTAGAACATTAAAAATAAGGAATATTGGAGCTTGAATCATCTCATTTGGAAATGAAATGGTCAACTTATGAATTTCTGAAGATTAAATAACCATTTCCATGTGTAATCTTGCATGGGACCCACTGGTGACTTCTACTTGGGATTTTTTATGTCCACTTTGTAGAACATCACAAATGAAGAATAATGGCCTTGGAATCATCTGAATCCGATGTAGAACGACAAAGATATGAAGCTTTGAAGTTCTAACGATAATTTTGCATGAAAGCTTGCATGGGGCCCACTGGTGACTTCTATCCGGGATTTTTCACGTCTACTTTGAAGAGGACTGAAAATAAGGAATATTGGCCTTTGAATCATCTGATTTCGATATCAGATGACCACGATATGATGTCTTGAAGTTTGAATGATAATGCATGCATGATACGATAATTACATAAATGCCTTTGCATTTTCAAACTACGATATCTTCCTTGTTTGACGTCAGAATTTGATGATTCCAGTCTCATTTCGAAGATAATTTCACGACCTATTCATCCAAGTAGGAAATAGCCTATGATCCTACTGTGGGGTTCATTAGAGAATCACCAACCTTTGGGTTAAAGGCCGAAAACCTGCCATATTGGTTCACTTATGCAGATGGTGGCAAAAATGGGGTGCTTACAGAAGCATGTTGCCTAAGAAGTGAAAGCTGATCCTCTCTATGCTAAAGGCGGAGAGATGCTTTGAAGAAAAAGAAGTTGGATATATGGTATTTGTGGTATATATTACCAAAGAAGCACCACAGATGGAAGATATTGATGTGATGCATAAATTTCTGATGTGTTTCCAGGAGACTTACCTAGGTTACCATCTGATCATGCGACCGAGTTCGTCATCGACTTGTTACCAAGGATGATACTTGTGTCAAAGGCACCTATAGAGTAGCTCTTATGGAGTTGAAGGAACTGAGACTCAACTACGGGAGTTATTAGACAAGGGTCCTAATAGGCTAAGTATTGCATCACGGGAGCGCCAATGCAATTCGTGAAGAAGAAGGACGGTAGTGTCAGATTATGTATAGACTACCGGGAACTAAACAAGCTCACGATCAAGAATCGATATCTACTACCTTAGATCGATGACTTGTTTAAACAGTTGCAAGGAACAAAGGTATTTTCTAAGATTATTCTTCAGTCAAGATATTATCAGCTGAAGAATTTGGACAGCGATATCTTGAAGATAGCTTTTAGAATCGAGATTGGACGTTATGAGTTTCTGATTATGACATTTGGATTAACCAATGCCCTTACATCTTTTATGGAGCTGATGAACTGAGTGTTTCATGACATGTTGGATACATCGGTCATAATTTTCATAGATGATATTTTGGTTTACTTTAAGAATGAAGCAACTCATACAATGGATCTTAAAACAGCTTTACAACAGCTGAGAAAGGAAAAGCTTTATGCCAAGTCCAAGAAATATGAGACATGATTAAACAACGTGATCTTCTTGGATCACGTAGCATCATAAAAAGGGATTAAAGTGGACCCTATTAAGATAAAAGTAATCATATGGTGAAAAACACCTAAAGAATATTGTGAAGATTAGAAGTTTCTTGGGTTTAGCGGGTTATTACAGACGATTTTGGAGGACCACTCTAAGATCACAAAACCTCTTACCAAGCTAACCCGAAAGGGAGAGAAGTTTAATTGGACTGACAAGTGTGAAGAATGTTTCCAGATTCTAAAGTAAGGTTGATATCAACTCCCATATTGATCGTTCTGACACCAAGGGAACCTTTTACCCTATACATCGAAGCTTTAAGATTGGATCTAGGATGCGGGTTGATGCAAGGTAAATAAGTGATTGCATATGCTTCAAGAAAACTGAAGGAGCATTAAAAGAATTACCCTACTCATTACTTGGAATTACCAGTGATGAATTACGCAATCAAGACTTGGAGACATTACCTATATAGAGAAGAATTTCAGATTAAATCGGATTATAAGAGTCTTACTTATCTCTTCACCCAGAAAGAGTTGAACATGAAGCTAAGGAGATGGTTGGAACTCCTGAAGGAGTAAAACCATGATATTCAGTGTCACCGGTGCAAGGCTAATGTAGTAGCTAAGGCCTTAAGCAAAAAGGAAATTATGAAGTCCGAGGAAGAACTCAGTATAAATGCTGCTATGTTTCGCAGCAACATATTCAGATTTGGAATAAGAGTAACTTATAATAGAAACTCATGATGATCCAATTGAGCGAGAACTTATGGATGAACTTATGGAGCAATAGTTCTTCGGCTGCGCTTGTGGCATTAAAGATCATCTTTGAATTGATGGATGAAGTAAAAGTAGCAATTTTGTTAGATCTGTATATAAGAACGGTGCAAGGAGATTTAGAGAAAAAAAGACCTAACCCTGACTTACTTCAGATGCGAAAAAGGTCCTGAGATACAGAGGATGATTATGCATACCTGAAGTGAAAAAAAAAACATTGATCATAAGATACAAGATAATGCTAAAAGCCCCTTCTATTACGTATTGGGTACATCCAAAAAGTACAAAATATACCAAAACATGAAGAGAATATTTTGGTTGAAGTAAATGGAAGTAGTTGTGGCTAGATGCATGTTTCAGTAACTGAATTATCAACAAGTCAAGGCTGAAAGACAAAGACCAACATGGCTTACTACAACCACTATCGGAGCCAGTCTGGAAGTGAAACTGCATTACAATGAAGTATGTTACCGATTTGCCACTGACTCCTAGATCGGTTGACACGGTTTGGATGATTGTTGATCGCCTTATGAAGATAGCTCATTCCATTGCTATACGACCTCAGTATACTTTGGAGCGGCTAACTAAGATATATGGGTATAATATTTCCAGCTTGAATGGAATGCCTGAGAGCATAGTGTCGGTCAGAGGCTCATGCTTTATCTTGAAGTTTTGGGAGAATCTACAGAAAACAATGGGGACAAAGTTGAAGTTTAGTACCGCAGTTTACCTTAAACCGATGGACAGTCGGAGCGGACTATACAGATCCTAAGAGATATGCCCTGAGCTTGTGAAATTGATTTCAAGGAGCTTGAGTTGAAAAGTTACCACAGATTGAATTTGCTATCATGCTACCATGTAAATGTTACCTATGAAGCATGGTACGGTAGAAATGTCGAATTCCTTTGTCTTGGAATGAAGTTGGTGAATGAAGAATTTTAAGACCTGAGTCTATTGAAGAAACCTGTCGAGTGGTAAACAAGATCGAAGAAAAGGGCCAAGATAGCTCAAGTTTGTCAGAAGAGACACCAAGACCTCGAGTTCGCCATAAGTGACAAAGTGTTGTTGAAGATATCACTTATGCGTAGGTTGAAGCAGTTCAACAAGAAGGGAAATTTGTATCCTTTATATGTTTTGGACCTCATAAAAATTTTGGAGAGATGTAGAAAAATTGCATATCAACTAGCGTTACCGCTATCCATGTCTAGTGAGCATGACGTATTTTGCATGTCTCTATTGAAGAAGTACGTTGGAGATCCATATCAAAGATATTGACCACTGATCCACTCGATTATATAGAAGATTTAACTATTGAAGTGGTACCAGCTTAGTTCACAGAGTGGAAGATACAACATCTCCAAAGCTGGGATAATTATTATATGAAGGTAACCTGACAAAGACAAGACGTGGAGAAGATTGCATGGGAGGAAGAAGAAGCAATGTGCGGAAACAGAATTCTCACCTATTGACTCCGAAGTAAAATCAAATTTTGAGGACAAAATTTATTTTAAGGATGAGTGGAATTCCCACCTATGACCCGTCAGCTTTTGTTAGTCTAAATTTAACGAAATTAATTCTAATTAAAATCTATCAACTTGGTTAGGTTATCAAGTGATTTAAAAGTGATTCATAAAGCTTGAACGAGGATCTACGATCAATCAAAGGTAAGGGAACAAGACCTAAACTAATTGGCTAATAATAAACTATTTTTGTTTATTGGGTCCAATACCATGAATGATTCTATGTTTGTATGCTTGTAATGTGCATATCACATGTCATCCAATATTCCTTCTA
The DNA here is from genome assembly GCA_028583415.1 of Protea cynaroides. NCBI lineage: Eukaryota > Viridiplantae > Streptophyta > Magnoliopsida > Proteales > Proteaceae > Protea > Protea cynaroides. The sequence goes on from CM053268.1 coordinate 77,327,082, forward strand.
TTAATGTTCATGAATATTTAATTCTGTTTATTTATAACATGATGATGATGATGATGCTAGGAATAGGCATGTGAATGTTTGTGTGTGGTTAGTGTACTGGATGCGAATGGGGCATCAGGGGGAGGACGTGACACTGTGGTTCATCCTGGTCACCAGACTCTAGCTCTATCTCTACTCAAGTCTTTTCCACTAACATCATCGTATCACCATTACTTTAGCAGAACTATTACGTCGTAGGGCATCAGGGGAGGTGGTCTTAGACCGTGTAGTCTCTGACTCTGCCGAGGTCCTTAGCTCTATCTTTATGGACGTATTGAGGGATGCTGGGGTGAGGCCTTGGATACACTGTTTGACATTAGGATTGGTTAGTTTGCAAGCACTCGTCAATTGGGGCTTACGTGTTGGTATGGGTAGGGCATCAGGGGAAGTGTGATGCGGTGCGGTCCTAATCACTTTAGCTCTATCCATATTCCATGGTGGGTGCATGTGGGGGCGCCAATGGTGTTTGATCCATTGGGCGGTTCCATACATTCGTGTATAGAGGTGCGGCGGCCACCTATCCTTTCTATTGAACATTCTAAACTTATGAACTAGACCAAAGATATGAATTGAATGCATGCATATATTTGTTGTATTGTTTTGTTTACTCACTAAGCTCAAGTTGGAAAGCTGACCCTCGTGCGTGCAATTATTTTTAGTTTATGATGTTGTAGGTATTACGGTTGGAGATTATGTCAACACGCCAACATATAAACGGGTGGCGGCTATGATGAGCAAGCTGTGGAGGACTATTATGATTCGTTAAGCGAGCGTTTCAACTGTGGATACGCTTAGTGTTTAATTTTCGTATTTGGATATTTGTAATATGTATTAAATTATGTTTTGGTTACTTGGAGATAAATGGAATATTAATTATTTATCATGACTAGACCTCAGTTCATTATCTATAAGACTTCCACTATTTACTTTATTATCTCTGATTAATGTGGAATGTGTTTTGGTTTAACATGGTGGGGATAGTCTATTCGAGATCCTGGTTGAACCGTTGGTTTATTGACGATTTATTACACCATTTTGGTTAGTCCTGATTTGGGGTGTGACACAATATCTGACCAACCTCGATCAGTTGAAGCGATATCATGTTTGACCTCTGCACCCTCCAAAAAAAGAAAAAAAAAAGAGGAGGGTGCAGTTGGTCATGAAAGTCGACCGTTTTGGATGAACTTCACGACAGGTTTGGACTGGATACTCTAAAGAGGCTATTACACCTTGCTACTCAAGATTGGTTCCATCATCTTGTCATTATTAAAGGATGAACTTTCTGCTTTCTGGCTGAACTCTTTCATCCGTTCATCTATCCAACGGATTTCCCAAGAGTTGCATATTGAGCCCATCTTTCATATCTTTTGATATCAACCCTAGTGGGTGTGTCATTCTGAAAAAAAATGTAATGATAATCTGGCTGAAACTCTTATCTGTTGTTAATTACATTCAACGACGTCTACAGGTTCCAAAGAGCCCTTCATTCTATAAGCCCATAAAGTGGTATCTCCTTGGAGAGATCAACCATTCCACATAAACAACCAAAAGATCCTCCTGATGGGAATCTCATATGGATAGCTTCATATCAGCCAAATTTGGCCTTCATTTATCTCACCTGACTTGTGAGAAATGAAGGTCCAGACAAGGTCATACATATGCACACATTTCATGCATAACTCACTAAGGTTTTCAATGTGTCTAACAATTGCAGTAAGAGAAAGTTCTAATGATTGCCCTACTAATCTTGTCCCAGGTCAGGATTTTCTGCAGGTCATTTCAGTAAGCATTCTAGAGCCTATACTCGTCAGACAACATGACAAAAATGGATAAAGCACTGTGAAATTGGAGTTGGCGTATGGAATTCACTGAAGATCATTCTTTTTTAATGAAAAGCCACTTGGATGTCCTCTTCCAAATGATGACGATAAAGTTGTGCCCAAGTCTGCTGAAAGCAGCAATTCGATGCTGGAACCCAATGACTCATGTAATCAAATTCGGCAATGCGGAATTGTGTCCTACTATTGAGGAATTCAGAGCATGCCTCATTTCTCTACCAAAGGGTATGATGTTCAGACCATCCCCTAAGAAAGACTACTAGAAGGGGATAAGAAACTTCTTTGGCTGGAATGAAGAGGAAGTGAGTATGTTCGTTCAGGGCCAGAGGCTGAAATTACGACCCATGATAAAGGCTTATGCATGGCTAGAACCTGAGGACGACGAAGCAAAAGCACGGAGGAGACGAGTATATCTCTATTGCATCATTGCTCGAACATTATTGCAGAGTCAAGAAGGCACATGGTCTCCTATCATTATTGATCTCATCAGACATGCAGAGGGCAAAAGAGATATCGTACCCACTATATTAGTAGAGACATTGAGGGGACTTGATCTTGCGGCAGACCTCCAAGGTCGATGTCGTTTAGAGAAGTATAATGGATCATTATATTTGCTTCAAATCTAGTTGGTCGAGAGGTTGGGTTTGGTAGAAGAACTCGGGGCACTGAACCTTGACCGTTATCAAATTGTGAAAAGAGCGGATCCTACTACTTATCAAGTGGATACAGATTGGCCATCTCGTCTAAAACAGATGACCATTTCAAGCATCCGATGGAAGTGAAGCTGGTGGAATGCAGAGAAAGTTGTTACAAACACTCCAGGTAGTGCAGATGTTTAGGTCATGGGACTGACACACACTTCATTTTATTCACCTACAAGGTTGGTCCATCAATATGGGGCGTTGAGTGACATCGGCAAGATGGGAACCAGTTGTAAAGCTCCTAAAGAATTGGACCTCGATATGGTTAAGGCTATTGCTTCTGGGTGGGATCAGCGGACTCTTCAGAGGTTTTTTTTAGACTTACTAAATGTATTTGAATGTTCTTTGAAAACTATGTAATCAGACAAAGTTTAGCCCCAATGAGCATCATTTCAATTTCCAACAATCCTCCCAGTTTCATTCGAAGTGTGCACACTAACTATCATTTGTTTTGATTGCATGACAAAATATTTTGCTAGTGAGATTACCATGGCATTTGTGTGAAAGTAAAGTTGTTTGATCTGATGATCTCGCGTTTTGAAAAAATTCATCTCTCCGATTCAAGAAACAAAAATGTGCTTCTTTTATCTTTACCCTCAATTGGTACAATCTCGGTCAAAGAGGGGTATCTGTAAGCGCCCCATTTTTGCTTTCCCTAATTAGGACCGCCATATTGGTGTGTAGAAAATGAGAGAGGAGAGGTGAGTGATTTCTCTCAAACTAGCAGTCAATTAGTCCCTGTGTGCTCTCTACGGTGTTTTGAGCTATGCCAAAGTGCCCCAGTGTGCAAGAGTTTTGGTGAATGGATTCAGAAAGGTTGAAGGTCAATTCAAGGTTTGGACAGTAAGCGGTGACTTCGAGGCTGATTTTTGTGGGCTCTACAGCAAGGTCATGGGCTATAATTTGCATGGATGCATAGGACACATAATCATCTCCAAAATGAGACCAGAATTGCTTAATTCTGATGTCAGACGGAGAAGAGATCGTGATTTTAGTTGATTTGAAAGTGCAGAGGGTTTTTTGCGCGGATTATCATAAATTAAGGACTTTTGGATGAATTATCATAAATTTGATTTGATCGGACTTCATTCGGCCATATCTTCATCATTCGAAGTCCGAATCAAGCGATTCAAGTGCCAGTGTGCTCCATTGCCTGTCCTCTTCAAAGTGGATGTAAAGAATTTTGGGCAGAAGCCACCAGCAGGTCCCATGCAAAGTTGCCAGTAGGATTATCGTCAAAACTTCAATTCTTCATATTTTGGTCATCCGAATTCTGAATCAGGCGATTCAAGTGCCAATGTGCTCCATTGCCTGTCCTCTTCAAAGTGGATGTAAAGAATTTTGGGCAGAAGCTGCCAGCGGGTCCCATGTAAAGTTGCCAGTAGGATTATCGTTAAAACATCAATTCTTCATATTTTGGTCATCCGAATTTTAATCAGGCAATTCAAGTGCCAGTGTGCTCCATTGCATGTCCTCTTCAAAGTGGACGTAAAGAATTTTGGGCAGAAGCCGCCAGCGGGTCCCATGCAAAGTTGCCAGTAGGATTATCATCAAAACTTCAATTCTTCATATTTTGGTCATCCGAAGTTCGAATCAAGCGATTCAAGTGCCAATGTGCTCCATTGTCTGTCCTCTTCAAAGTGGGCATAAAGAATTTTGGGTAGAAGCCGCTAGGAGGTCCCATGCAAAGTTGTCAGTAGGATTATCGTCAAAACTTTAATTTTTCATATTTTGGTCATCCGAAGCCGGAATCAAGCGATTCAAGTGCCAGTGTGCTCTCTTGCCTGTCCTCTTCAAAGTGGACGTAAAGAATTCTGGGCAGAAGCTGACAACGGGTCCCATGCAAAGTTGCCAGTAGGATTATCGTCAAAGCTTCAATTCTTCATATTTTGGTCATCTGACGTCTGAATCAGGTGATTCGAGCACCAGTGTGCTCCTTTGTCCGTCTTCAAAGTGGACGTGGAAAATCTAAGACAGAGACCGTCAAAGTTTTTCATGCGGAGTTGCAAGCTGAGAGGATCCATAATAGAGAGAGAAACCAGTTCAGACCCAACTCAGCCCAACCCAGCTCAAGCCCAATTTAGTCCAACCCCGTTGAACTCATCCAGTCCAGCCTTACCCAGCCCAGACCAGTCCAGACCTAGTCGATTTAACCCATGTGCTTGTATTTTGTTTTTTTTATATATATATACCTGTATGTTTATATGATATGTATTATATGTATTTATATATTATATAATATTTCTACATATTATATTATATATATTAGTATATATTATATTATTATATGTGCATACGTTTATATATATATATATATATATATATATATATATATATATATATATATATATATATATATATATATATTCTGTTATGAAGAAAAGAGAGGGAGGGAGAGAGAGAGAGGAAGAGAGAGAGAACCCGAGAAGAGAGAGAGAGAAAGGGAGACCGTAAAGAGAGAGAGAGAGAGAATGTGTAGAGAGAGGAGGAAGAAAGCCGAAGAGAGGGAGAGACTTCAGTGGAGGGAAAGATGGAGGTGCCGCCACCTCCACCTTTCACATACCCAACATCATACCCCACAAACGACCACCACCTCCTGCTCACTCACTCCCACCCACCATGCTGCCACCTCCTTCTTAAGCCCAACAGCAGCTACACTATCCAACCGAACACATCCCCCAACCAACTGTTCAACTCACCAACCATGCTGCCACCCACCAACTCCTTCATCGAGTCCCATCTCCTTGACCGACTCCACACTTACCCAACCATTTCCATTTCCTACAGTCACCTCAAATCCCTCTCCCATCGACACCTATCCATGCCCATTATCTATGGCTGCAACCTACCTACCTGCTATTCCATCAAACGCCACAAGCCTATCCATTCGTCACCCCCACCCACATCTATAAAAGGAGCACCCACCGAACCACTTGAGAAAAGGAAAAAAAAATGGAAAAGAGGGATTGCTGGTACTAAGAGAGAAATTGAGAGGAAAACAGTGAGTGAAAAAGAAAAAAAAAGTTGGAAAGGAAAGGAGAACAGAAGAGAGAGTGGGTTTTGAAAAGGAGAGAAAATGGGTTGGAGAAGACGAGAGAGTGAGTTTGAGCCGAAATTTGGTTGAGAGGGAGCTGAGAAATAGAAGAGTCAAGGAGGGGAAGAGGAAGCAAGGAAAGCCGCTTGCAAATTCCGGGTAAGCCATCACCTCCCCCTCTGTTTTTTTCTCTTTATTTTCTTTCTTACTCTCTGTCACCATGCACCCATGAATACCCATAACCACCCACTTGCAAAACCATTCCGACCATGTATTTTAATTTTAATGTCATGGATCTAATTTATGTGATGAAATTGATCCGATGTGCTTGAAAATTTTATGTGATGGAAATTGTAATTGGTCCGACCATATGATGGAAATGGATATTGGTCCAACCATGCGATGGGAATTTTAATGTGATTGGTCCGACCATATGATGGGAATTTTAATGTGATTGGTCCGACCATGTGATTGGAATTTTAACGTGGTTGATCCAACCACATGATTTGAATTTTATGAGAATTGATCATGACCATATGATTAGAATTTTAATGAGTTGATCATAGCCATTGATCTGAAATTTTGATGTGATTAAAATACATCCATTGATCATAAAATTTTAATGTGAATTTCAATATGGTTATTAGATGAGATTTTAAGCAATTCGAACCATCGGATTATCTTGATAAGTGACTTTTTTTTTAATCTAAATGGTTAAATTATCATGATGAGTGATCTGAACCATTAAATTGTCTTTGGGAGTGATTTTAATCAATTTGAGTGGTTGGATTATCTTGATGAGTGATCTGACCTGCTAGATTATCTTTGGGAATGATTTAAATGAATATGAATGGTTGGATTATGGTATTGAGTGATTTGAACCATTGGATTTTCATTGTGAGTAATTTTGAGTTATCTGAACCATTGGATCTTGATCATGAGTATTTTTGATGAATTTGAATGGTTGGATTATCATGATGAGTGATTTGAACCGCTAGATTATCTTTTGTGAGATCTAAGTCGTAGATCTTAGCTATTTTGATGAGATATGAGTCTTTGATCATGATTTTAACTTGATGTGAGATCTGAGCTGTTGATCTTGGCTGTTTTGATGAAATCTAAGTGTTGATCATGATCATCATTTTTTGAATAGATATAACCGTTAGATTGAGGATCTGATATTGTCTACGTTGTTATATCCATGCATCTATCATGTTCACTTGATTACACTGTCATATTATGCACTACCATGTTTAGAATGCTTACACTGCTAGCTTTGTGCACACTACCATGCTGATCTATTGATGTATGCTATGCTTAATTGATGTTTATGTCGGTAAGAACTTACTTTTCGCTACACCCTAGTCGAACTGCCGTGCATGTACACTGATAGAAGACATTCCTAGGTGTGGGGACGTGCATGTAGGCACCCACATTCATGGGAAGGGTAATAATGGAAAAATGATAAAGTCTTAATCAAGAATCATGAAGCCCAGCCCAATACAATTCCAAAATTAGGGTTGTAAGTTACAAGGATAGTTTAGGACGATCCCTACCCCTCAGTTCATTTCCCCTAGGGTGCAGAACCTAGAAAGGTGTAATATGAATCCAACCTTTGATCATCTAGGATCATCATTCGGTCAAACTGGACCACCCATATTTCGATCTAAGCGGGTCACCCAATGAACAATTCCGAACTACGCGGATCCTGATTCTTAGGGCAAATCCTAAGATACGTAGGTAGTCTGGGAAACTCCCAGATACGGTTCCACACCTCAATCAATATACCCTCATACACTCTACTCCCTGAGAGCCCTACCCTACTCCCTGAGAGACATATATACTCTACTCCTTGAGAGCCACACCCTACTCCCTGAGAGGCATACACTTACACCCTGAGAGACATACATACTCCACTCCCTGAGAGATACACCTACTCCCTGAGAGACAAACTCTACTCCCTGAGAGCCATACTGTACTCCCTGAGAGACACACTCTACTCCCTGAGAGCCACACTCTACTCCCCGAGAGACATACCCTAGCCCCTGAGCTTACTCAATCCACCCAAAAAATAAACTATGTTGTACCTGATTTCCAGGACCTCTGGGATACGTAGGCAACTTGAAGAATTCTCCAAGTACGGTACCCCATCTTAGTATCCTTAGGTTCCCCATATCCATATCCGTATCCATATCCTCGTTCACTTCGATCCATGTAAGCTATCTCTAGATTCATTCTCCATCATTATCAAGCATAAATTTCAATTTGAACAATTGAATCTAAGGAAGCTTAATCATAATCCACATCCATAAACTTTAATCATCTTCTGTTTCAAACTACGTTTTTATACTTGATTTCTAGGATTGGAATACGTAGCAGTTTGAGACGTTTTGGACATCTCAGATTCAGTTCATCACCGAACCATCTTTGGTTCGGTTCATTGTATATTATTTTGTTTGTTTTCTTACTTTGAGGACATGTTTGGCTGAATTTAGGCTAGAAGAACTTAGAAATTTGGCATAGGATTCCCCATGAACCCTAATCATTATCCATTGACCATGAACAATTAGAACCATAAAGTCTAAGGAAAGTAGAATCATAGAGGAGGCCGATTTTCAGATCAGGCAGCTTTGAGTGCCTAACACCTTCCCAAGCTGTACTTTGAACGCTTACCCGTTCTCTGATAGACCGAAGCCGATATGTTGGGTCACGAGTCAATGGAAGTCTCATCTCAGGATGAGGCTACATTTTAGGTCCTAGACCTTAATCTTGGTGGCGACTCCAAATCTTTCATAGTTCATTTCAGCGTGGAAGGACATTTTACATCACTATCCTCACAAGTATAAACCAAGAAGGAAATTGAGGACATTAGAACATGATTAGGAACTTATTCTGAAGTTAGAATATGGGTGAAGAGAATCCCACTTCATCCATTATGACCAAGTCAGTTATCCAAACCCATAATTGGGTTTAATCCATTATGGATTGGCAGATTGATCTCTGCTCAATCCGAATGCCATAACTTCTTGTATATAGCTCGGCATCCATTGATTCCTGTTTCAGTAGAAAGATATTTTAATGCCCGACATATTGCACAAAAATAGCAACATTATAATTAGACTTATATCTTGCTCAAAATTTAGGTTGAAGTGAGAACCAAAACACTAAAATTTTGAAAATAGAAAAACTGAGTAGTTCCAATTGAACTATTCATAACTTTTTGGATTCAAGCCCGAATGATATGATTCTTATTTTCGTTGAAGGATAACTCAAAGATATAAAATATTCATGTTTTCACCCAGAACCAAATCTGGATATAGGACTCTTCAAAAATTCACACAAGATACTCGATGTTTAAGAAATAAAAAATTTTGGAATATAGCCAAAATCACAAGGTTAAGAAAATTGGAATTTTGGACTGATTTGGGTTAGGTCTTCAACCCAACTTCCCAATAATGTCTTGGAACATTTAAGGACAAGGTTTGACAGTAATTTAATATGAAAAATTCACATTGACAGAATTATTAAAATTTTAAAGGACCACTTAGTGATCATTGGAACCTAGCCAAGATCACTAAGTTATGGAATCCTTGGGTTTGGATTTTCATCCAAGGCCGCAAGATAGGACTTGGAACCTATAAAGAAATGTTTGAAAGTGTTTTAAATTAGTGTTCGACGTGAAATGAATGGTAAAGTGGAATCCCAATGATCATTAGGTGCTTAGCTTGAATCTTAATTAAAAATCTCACAAAGGGGAAGGAGATTTTAAGAAAAACCTTGAGGTAAGGAATTCATATCTACTTCATGTATTCCTATGTTGTATGAAATGCTATGTGAATGTGCAATGTATATGTGATTTTTCAATGTTCAAGTGTTTATTTTCTATAAAAAGCAAATTATTAAGTATGAATACATTTTAATAGAAAGCATGACTAAGATGATGAATGAATGAATATGCAATAACATGAACAAGATAGATTGAATACTAAGTATGGACAAAGAACAAGTAATAGAGTCATGAAAGTTCAAGAATCTCCTAGTAGGCAAAAGTCCCAAGGGTGAGCCAATACTAGGTAACAAGAAAGTAAGGAAAAAGTGGGAAACCACTTGAGGTAAAAGCTTTAGGTGTGCTAATATAGTGGGGTATTTAAGGGACAAGACACAACCTACTGGTGATTCTAAAATATCAACCCAAATGACAAATTAGAAAACCAATGACAGTAAGATACAGAAAATGAAAGAGATGATTAACTAGATAACCATGGTAATGTATTTAGATATGTTATATATTTCATATTGGTATGTTGAACTTGTATGTTAGAAGTATTTATGTTTTCTTCACTAAGCCAGTGGGCTCATGTAAGACTTGTACCCGAAATCCCCTACTTACCCAGATTTCTTCTATGTCAGGTTTTCCCACACCGGCAGCTAACGTACTTGATGCGGACCCGATGGATATATCCGGTGTATAGTTAAGGGTTCCATTCAGATCTATAGGTATGTTAGTGGACCTTAGGTGGGCTTATCACGCATCCCAGTGCATGGGGTTCGAGGAGATGAGGATAGGGCTATGTTTGGGCCCTGTCGATGGCAGAGCCGGTGGATGAGTCACCCGGGTTCTTGCCGCCGGTTCATCCACCATTGGCACACTCTCTCTCACTTTGTATAAATAGGGGACCAACCCTCATTTCATACCTTTAGGCATTTGAGGGTTGGTAAGGGTATGCTTGGCAGAGTAGTGGGTGCGGTTAGGAATTCAAAGCTTGGAGCTAAGTGGAACTCTCTCATCCCCTCCAAGTAAGTACCCAACTACTCCCCTTGTTGTGTGAATGCCCACCTTTGATGGTGGTGGTTGGCCACCATTAATAGCCACCATTAATGGTTGGCCTCCAAACCCTAGATTCATGAATAAGATTCCCCATGCCTTTAATGAAGGTATAAATGGGCTAAGAATTTTAATAGGGGTGGGAATAATGTTTCCCACCATACGAAACAAGTTGGGAGATGTTGGGGAGAAGAATCTCCCCATTTCAACTTCATCTTCTCCGTTTAGTTCGAGTTCTCGGACTCAACCGGCGGAACCGTGCTTGCAGATGGGCATGGCCCTTGCCCTGGGTCTGGATAGCAGACCATGTGTGGTCTGGCTGGTGGATGGGCCCGGCATGGCTCCCTCCTCCACCAGATTCAACACTTAAGATTAATTTTTGGCTGAGCTCGATGAGCCGTGGCACATATTGCTTGGTAGCATCCCCTGGCTAGGCTCATGGGGCTGCCTTATACCAAGGGGCCAGCTAAGCCTTTGGGAGCCGAAGGCACAAAGCCGGTGGCACAACCAACCACCTGTGCCACTGCCTCACTCACAGAATGTTTGCTATGAGTATAAGGCTCAATTGGAGGATGATTTCGGAGGCACCTACCATCGGTACCATTCACTGCCTTGGCTACTGATAACTTGTTTGCCTAGTTAGATCCTTTAGGGACCGACTATTGGGTTCCCCTGGCTTGCGTTCGACCCGCACTAGGACAATTAGAACATGTCCATACAGGTTTAAAAGTTACCTAACTAACATAATAAAACTTATGCAAATGATAGGTAAATCGACGTGGGTAGTGAGGAAGCCTATTGTCGGCTTCCAAGTTCAACAACACTGTTGGTGTCACACCCCAATTCCACTGAACCAGAAGTGTGAGTAAACCGCCACTAACCAACGGTTCACACCAGGTTCTCAATAAGACCGTGTCTATTTATACAAACCATTGCACACTAACCACAATTAAGGTATGAATAAGTACAGTGGAAGTCTTACTATAAATGAACTGAGTACTTCTATTAATAAATAAATAAATTATCCAATTATCCAAATATCAAAACATAAATAAAATATCTATTAGATTGTCTTATAAATCCAAAATTAAAATAAAATAAATTAAACCAATAATATCCTAGAGGTACACGCAGTGGGGGCACTTGCATGAGGCGTCATGCTCATCCTCCCCTGCTTGCACTCCTAAGGCAGCAACATCTCCATACACTGGAGCATCCACATAGTCCTTTACAGTATAACCTGTATCAACATCTGAAAAGAACATATATTCGGGGTGAGCTCACAACATAGCTCAGTAAGAAAATCAGACAATGCAACAAACAATATGTATGAGTAACATTCACATTTGGTTTGGTATACTTGCACAGTGCTATGATAAGGATAGGTTGCACTCCACACCTCCATGCACGAGAGTGTGAGCATGCCCAACGGATCACACACCACTGCGTCCCACATCACTCACTCCAATATAGAGATAGAGCTAGAGTCTGGCGGGCAAGCTGTGCCTCCATCCCACGTTCTCCCCCTGATACCCTCTACCGTACCAATATGTACACCCCTATTGGCTAGGGTTTGCAATTGGGTTCATTACTAACCAATCCTACATGTTATCACAGTACCAAGGCCCTATCCTAGCACAGCTCCTTAAGGCATAGAGATAGGGCTTGAGTCTGGCGGCCAGGCCATAGATCACAATGCCACGTCCTCGTCCTAATACCTTATCCATACCAAGTATGCTAAGATAGTAGCAATACGAAAAGGTGCTAGTGTGGGGAGTGATCCAAGACCCCAGGCCCTTTTCATTCCACACACCAATGAAAACATTTACATGTCTAACACACAATCCTACCATAGTGAGTATGCATGTGTCACACCCCAATTCTGGTCTAACCAAAATAGTGTAATGAACCGTCAATAAACCAACGGTTCACCTAGGATCTCGCATAGGTCGTACCCACCATATCAAATCACACATACATTCCACATTAATAATCAGAGGTAATAAACAAATAAGCGAAAGTCTTACAGATAATGAACTGAGAGTTTAACAGTGATAAATAAATATTTAATCCAATTATCTCAAAACCACAAGACAAAAATAAATAATCATTTACATATCCGATGTTCAAACTATAACTAAACCTAAGCAAAAACACATTGGTTGCACTCGCATGGTGAATCATGCGCATCTTCTTCAGCTTCCATATCCATCGCAGCAACGTGTCCATACGTCGGCGCATTCATATATTCTTCAACGGTAGGACCTGCATCTTCAACTAAAAATATTCGACGTCGAAAGGGTGAGCACACGTCACGGCTCAGTGAGCAAACAAACAATGCAACAAACATATGCATGCATTCAATTCATATCTTTGGTCTGCTTTTTAAGTTTGCAATGTGCTATAGAAAGGTTTAGTGGCCACCGCACCTCTATACATGAGTGTGTGAATTCACCCAATGGATCAAACACCATTGTCATCCCACATGCACCCATAATGGAATAGAGATAGAGCTAAATTGTCCGGATCAAACACCACATAACACTTCCCCTGATTCCCTACCCATACCAACACGTAAGCCCCTATTGGTGAAGGCTTGCAAACTAGGCTCACAACTAACCAATCCTAATGCCAATCAGTGTATCCAAGGCCTCACCCCAGCATCCCTCAATACATCCATAGAGATAGAGCTAAGGCCCCCTGACAGAGTCAGAGACCACACGGTCTGAGACCACCTCCCCTGATGCTCTACTACATAATAGTTCTCCTCAGGTAATGGCGATACGACAAAGTTAGTGGGCAAGACTTGAGCAGAGATAGAGCTAGAGTCTGGTGACGAGGTCGAAGACCACCATGCCACGTCCTCCCCCTAATGCTCGACTCTCATCTAACACACCAACCACACACATAAATTGACATGCCTATTCCTAGCATCATCATCATCATCATGTTATAAATAAATAAAATTAAATATGCATGAACAGTAATAGCAGTAATATTGGATGACATGTGAGATGCACATTACAAGCATACAAACATAGAATCAATCATGGCATTGGACTCAATAAAAATAAACAGTTTGTTATTATCTAATTAGTTTATGTCTTATTTCCTCACCTGTTAGTAATTCTCAATGTCCTTCCAAGCATTAAAATTCTCTTTGAATTGATTTAACAACCTAAAAGTTATATGAATTTAAGTTAGGGTTCATATGTGACATGTTACAGTAGTCAGAAATCAAAACAGAGCACTGATAGGTGCCTGATTGGTCCTATGGTCTCATGCTGTATCGACCTTACTGTCTACAGTTGATGCCCTACGGTTGCATATGGTGCGACCGTAGCTGTGACCATATGATTTCTGAAATCTTCCCGAATGCCTATGGTCGATCCTCTGGTCATACAAGTCAAGCTATGGTCGACCATAGCTACGACCTTGAGATTTTTGGTTACAGTTTACCTGAAATTCGACTTCCTCCTGGGTAAATTCTTCTGTTCTTCAATGGGTTTTACTCTAAGGTCATCCTATGGCCATCATTAGTAATTTCTTATCAACCCTAATCATCAAATTCACTCCTCATGGTTCTCCTTGGGATTTTCTCAAGGAAATCTCATAGATCATAATAGATTGATATGGCCTATCCTCCATAGAAGTCTTATTCCTTAGAGTTTACATCTCCATAGATTCATTTCATACCTTTGCCTGTGATAGAGAGTCAATCCCTTCTCAGCAAACTCTTCTCCTTAGCTTTTTCTTCTTCTCCTTCTCTTCCTTTTCTTCCTTCTCTTTCTCTAGGGTTTACTAATGTTCTAAAAGAGTAAAAAAGGGCTGAGGGATGTCATTTATATAGAGAAAAACTCTCCATATAAAGTCCTCTTTTAATTAGGATAGCAATCCCTTAGTTCAGGAAAGTTTCCAAAATTCAAAGTCTGATCTGGGTTCTCACGGTCGATCATACTGTCGCATAAACCGTCAACCGTAAGGTCGAAGTCATCGACCGTGGGATTCTGGATTTGAGAATTTTGGTTCCCTTCCTTATGGTTGACCATACCTACCCAGGCATGCGACCTTAGGTATGTTTTTAGTGTTTTTAACTCAATTCTCATACCTAGTTTGTGATCTATCTTCACACACTCGGTCCACTTGGTCCAGGAATGATGGGAAGACCTGGCACGACACGGTTAGACCAAGTTAGTGGAGTGCGGTCTTACAACTCCCCCCCCCCCTCTTATATAAATTTCATCCTTGAAATTTGCACATACCTTCCGAGTCAAATAGGTGAGGATATTGCTTTCGCATAGCGTTCTCTTCTTCCCATGTAACTTCTTCTACATTTTGGCTTCTCCAAGTAACCTTAACGTAGTAAATGTCGCGATTGCGAAGATGTTGCACCTTCCGGCTAGTGATATCAAAAGGTACTACTTCGAACATCAAATCTTCAGTCAAATCTAGTGGATCCATTGTTAACACGTGTTGGATCTCTGACATACTTCTTCAGTAATGAGATATGAAATACATCATGCACACATATCATGGATGGTGGTAGTGCTAACTGATATCCTACTTTTTCATATCAATCTAGAACTTCATAAGGTCTAATATATATGGGACACAGCTTTCCCCTCTATCCAAACCTTTTCAAACCATGCATAGGAGATATTTTTAGAAATACCTTATCACCTATGGTGAATTCGAGATCTCTGCGTCGATTATCTGCATATTGCTTCTGACGGTTCTGAGCTATTCAGACTCTTTCCTTGATAATGTCGACTACTTGACAAGTTTCTTCAACAAACTCTGGTCCAACAATACTCCATTCTCCAACTTCATTCCAAAACAAAGGAGTTTGACATTTCCTACCATACAGTGCTTCATAGGGTGACATCTGTATAGTCGCTTGATAGCTATTGTTATAAGCGAACTCTATCAATGGTAATTTCTCATCCCATGATCCTTTGAAATAAATAACACAAGCTCGAAGCATGTCTTCTAAAATCTGAATAGTACGCACCGACTGTCCGTCAGTCTAAGGATGGAATGCAGTACTAAACTTTAATGTTATACCCATAGCATTCTGTAATCCTTTCCAAAACTGCATTGAGACACAAATTTTGCTACATCCGCTTTCATTCCTCTCCACCAATATAGTTTCTGCAGATCATGATACATCTTTGTACTTCCAGGATGTACCGAATAAGCGGTGGTGTGAGTTCATTAGTCAGTGTCTAATATCCACGTCTTCATTTTCAGGAACACATATCCTTCCTTTATATTTAGTACCTTTTCAATGTCCAAGGTGAATTTAGGAGTAGTCCTACCTTTTTCGAAGTCTTCTTGTACCATTCTCAGATAAGGGTCTGATTTAATAGCGGCTTTCACTTCGTCCAATAGATCAGGTACAATCTTTAATGTAGAAAATATGTTTGAGAAAAGATGAATAAACCCTTGGTTAGTTGATTCATTCGGAATATCAATCACGAACTGCTCTTTACCATAATTAAATACTCTCCCTGTAACACACGCTGCAACATTTGCACTAACTTCTTATTGGGATTCTGTCATTGCTTTCCTGCTTAGTGCATCAGCAACTACATTAGCTTTTCTTGGTGTGAGGACAAAGATGGAAATCTTAGAAATCGCTACCTAGATTAAGGTCTAGGACCTTAGAAATGTAAAATCTCACCCCAAGGTAAGACTTCGATTGACTCATGACCCTTAGATTGGATTTCTGGTCCATCAGAGATTGGGTAAGCGTCAGGTTATGGTTATGGGAAGGGGTTAGGCACCCAAATCGCCCGATTGAAATCGGTCTCCTATACCTTTCCTATGCTAGACTCTATTTGTTAAACCGAACCAAACCAAGTGGTTTGATATCATTGAACCGAATTTGTATCCATCAGATTGCCTACGTATTACGAATTTATTTTGAAAATCAGGTTCACCATCGTAGTTCAGGTGTGATTAAAGTTTATGATTATGATTTATGCTTGTGCATGATTAAGTTCTTTGTTCAAGTTGAAGTTTATGCTTGAATGGATGAGAAACCCTATGGGTTAGGATCTGGATAGTCCATGTGGACTGATAGATAGTCCTAGTGGATCTGAGAATAACCCTATTTGGGTCGAAATATGGATAACCCATTATGAGTTGGAATGTGGATAACGCTGTTTGGGTTAAAATGTAGATAAATATTCTAGTGGATCTATGGATAGTCCAAGTGGACTAAGGTTTGGATCTGAACTTGGGTTTCTCCCAAATGGCCTACGTATCCTAGGGTTTGCCCTAGGAATCAAAATCTGCATAGTTCGAAAAATGATAACCTGTTCTAGGTTAGAATGTGAGACCTATTCTAGGTTTAGGATTGAGAATCTATTCTAGGTTTAGGGTTTACTGAGAGGTGAAAATCATCCTGAGTTACCCTTTTCATCCTGAATTCTAATTTTGGAAGGTTTGGCAAAGAATTCTCTTTCTTTATTAAGATTTTTATTATTTTCATTATGCTTTTCCAAGAATGTGGGTGCCTATATGCACGTCCCCACACCTAATATGTTTGCTAGCTGTACAGATGTCGTAGTTCAACTAGGGTGCAGCATAAATTAAATTATTGCCAAAAAAAATATTTTAAGCATGGCATGTATGATATTTATGGTAACTATCATATCATATAGTAAGATTATGAAAATCTCCCTAATATGGCATGTATTGAAAATAAGGCAAGAACCTAATATGGTAAGATCTAAGCATGGCAAGATCTAAGCATGGCAAGATCTAATATGGCAAGATCTAATATACAAGATCTAATATGCATCTATATATCAATATGGTAAGTATCAATCATAGAATGCATATATGACATGAATTTTTCAAAAAAAAAGAAAGATCTTATATGCTATTTTCTAAGCATAGTATGACTTAAAAATAGTAATTATTAAGATTTTGTTAAAATATGGTAAAAATTTATCTATTCTACCAAAAATAGCAACACATGGAATGTGGCAAACATGGTATGCACAATCCAAACAAAGCATATGAATGCTCCAAATATAGTCATTTATCCAAATATGGCAGAATTCACTTAAACAATCATTAATGTTATAATGAATGAGACATCAATGAAACCCTTTTTTTTTTGAAAAGTATAAAATTATCAAAAAAAAAAAAACATATGTTCAATGTTCTTTGAAAAAATTATAACTTTTATGAAGAAATTTGGGAAGATTAATGACTCAAAACTGTCAAAATCGTGACACAAGGTTTCAGATAATGGACAAAACTATGAACTATATTCAGATTTTGTCACATTACACAAGAATGACCATAAGTAGGTCTTTCGAAACTCAAATCAAGCTCAACTTTTTTTCATAGAAAGATGACTTAATATATTATATTTCATAGAAAGGATTTGAATCCCAACAGAAACCAAAAACAAGTCAAAGATATGCCCTAAGACCGAACATGTGCACTGGTCAAATCTGTTCCAGATTTTTGACCAGTTGCACCATAAATTCCAAATAAAATTCTATTCTTAATGAAAATTAAATACAGATATATGTCTATGTATATAACTGTCTGATCTAAAATTTTTACAAGAAAAATAAGTTAAAACAGTATATTTTCTTTGTGAAAAATGACTCTTTTCAATCATGCAAATCAGTACATCATGACAGATTCAAAATCAGAGCACTATGCACTTAAAAATTGATATCAATTCAACAAAAAATTAAAAAAATATGAAACCAGTGCTATTTTTTAGACGAATTTCATGTCTAAAATATTTAAATTAAGTAGATTTTCTGATTATGGCCATAAGACCTTTGTCTAGAGACTTTCTGATGGAGGATTGCATTACATCCGAGAAAAACAGCAATGTCAAAGACAATTTTTTTGATATATTTCCCAATTCTAAGTGGAACGAATTTTTAGGGTAGTCTTCAAACATATCAGAGAAACTCCCATAAAAATATGGGCTTCTAAATCTTAAAAAAAATACATGTGATGTACATCCTAAGTTTGAATCCTAAATTTAAAATTTTCAGATCAGAAAACCACTTTATGAAATTTACAAAAAACATCAAACATCATTGTATATCATTCAAAAATTTATCATTGAATAGCTTAGACAAATTATCATTCATGAAAAATGTTAGACATAGGCATCCTAACATTAACAAGCATGTAATAGAGCAAACATGATTGAGATTTCATAGAAATTAGCTTTTTTCAAGCAAAATTGGCATTCGAGCATTCAAACCACCTCTAAATTTGTTTAGAATACTAACCTTGTGCTAAAATCGAGTAAAACCATTGATGAAGGGTGGTTGGAGGTTGTATCAACCCCCTTTGAATGCGAATCCTCCTTCTCCTCTTTTCTGCTTCTCTCTCTCTTCTCTTTCTCTCTTTTCTTCTTCTCTTTTCTTTCTTTTCTCTTTTCTTCTCTCTTTCTTTCTCCCTCTCTCACGTTTTCTCTCTCTCACTCACGTTCTCCTCTCCCTCACTCACGTTCTCCTCTCTCTATGGTCTGAAAAAAGAGACCATCCTCTCTCTTCTCTTGCCTATTTATATTTTTTCTCTCCTTTTATAGAAGATCCTTCTTTCTTTTCTTCTTTTTCTAGAAAATCTTTTCTTCTTCCTTTTTTCTTCTTTCCTTTCTTCATTTCCTTCCCTTTTCTCTTCTGCCTCTCTATTCTACACATTTTCCCTCTCTCCCTCTTCTAGAAAATCCTCTCTTCCTCTTTCCTTCTTCTCTCTTCTTTCATTTTCTTCTTTTTTTTCTTCTAGAAAATCTTTTTTTTCCATTTTTTTTCTTTTTTCCTTTCTTTTCTTCCTTCCCACATTTTTTCTTCTTCCTTTCTTTCCTTTTTCTCCTTTTTCTTTTAGAAAATCCCTTCTCTCTTTCCTTTCTCTTTTCCTTCTTCTAGAAAATTCCTTCTCTCTTTTCTTTCTTTCTTCTTTCCTTTTCTTCTTCCTTCTTTTCCTTCCTTTTTTTTTCTCCCTCTCTTTTCACGTTTTCTTTCTTAGAAAACATTTCCTTTTTTTTTCTTTTTCTTCTTTTTTTTCTTTTTTTTCTTTCCTTCCTCTTTCCTTCCTTTTTTTTTTCTTTCTCCCTATCTCTTTCACGTTTTCTTTCTAGAAAACGTGATGGGGAATCTTTTTTTTCCTTTTCTTTTTTTTATTTCTCTCTCTTTCCTTTTTTCTTTCTCCCATTCTCTTTCCTATGGCTTCTTATTCCTCTCTCTTTCCTAATATATATATATATATATATATATATATATATATATATGTGTGTGTGTGTGTGTGTGTGTGTGTATAAATGTATTAATACATATAATATATCCATAAGATATATATATGTATTATATACAATAATATATTATATATTATACATATATAAAAGAAATGCATGCATATGGACTGACGTAACTTGGTCTGGATTGGTCTGAGTTGGGCCGGGCTATGTTAGACTAAGCTGGATTAAGCTGGTTTGGAATAAGGTTGACATTTCGTAGTCTATTTCTGTCACCCTTCCATATGGAATTTTTCGATAGCATCTATTCCAAATTTTCTATGTTCACTTTGTAGAACATTAAAAATGAGGAATATTGAAACTTGAATCATCTCATTTGGAAATGAAATGGTCAACTTATGAATTTTTGAAGTTTAAGCAGACCAATTATTGATAATTTCGTTGACCATTCTGCATGGGTTCCTTCGGAGACTTCTACCCGAGATTTTTTTACGTCCACTTTGTAGAATACTAAAAATGGAACATAAAGAAGCTAAAATTACTTGATTTGGATATGGGGTGACCAAAATATGAATTTCTGAAGATTAAATGACCATTTCCATGTGTAATTTTGCATGGGACCCTTCAGAGACTTCTACTTGGAATTTTTCATGTCCACTTTGAAGAGGACTAAAAATAAAAATATTGGCCTTTGAATCATCTGATTCCGATATCAGATGACCAAGATATGATGTCTTGAAGTTTGAATGATAATGCATGCATCATACAATAATTATGTAAATGCCCTTGCACTTTCAAACTGCGATATCTTCCTTGTTTGAAGTCAGAACTTGATGATTTCGGTGTCATTTCGAAGATAATTTCACAACCTATTCATCCAAGTAGATAATAGCCCATGACCCTGCTGTGGGGTTCAGTAGAGAATCACAAATCTTTGGGTTAAAGGCCCGAAACCTACCATATTGGTTCACTTATGCAAAGGGTGGCAAAAATGGGGTGCTTACACCTAGATGATACTGGATATCGCAATCATAATCCTTTAGTAATTCCAACCATCTTCTTTGTCGCATGTTCAACTCCTTCTGATTAAAAAGATGAGTGAGACTCTTATAATCTGATTTAATCTGAAATTTCTCTCCATATAAATAATGTCTCCATATCTTAACAGCATGTACTACTGCTGCTAATTCCAAGTCATGAGTGGGATAGTTCTTCTCATGTGTCTTCAGTTGTCTTGAGACATATGCGACTACTTGTTATCCTTGCGTAAGTACACATCCTAAACCTAACCCAGATGCATCAGTGTACAAGGTAAATGGTTGTCCTGGGATCGGAATAGTCAAGATGGGAGCTGATATCAATCTAGCCTTCAATGTTTGAAAACACTCTTCACATTTATCGGTCCAAACAAACTTTTCTCCTTTCTTTGTCAGGCGGGTGAGAGGTACGACGACTCTAGAGTAATCTTCCGTGAATCGTCGATAGTAACTAGCTAAACCTAGGAAACTTCTGATTTCTACAACATTCTTAGGTGCTTCTGATTTCTACAACATTCTTAGGTGCTTCCCATTTCACAATGGCTTCAATCTTGCTAGGATCCACTTTAATTCCTTCAGCAGATACAACATGGCCTAAGAAAGCGACTTCATTTAGCCAGAACTCACACTTTGTAAATTTTGCGTAAAGCTTCTTTTTTCTTAGTCGTTATAGAGCGGCTCTTAGATTTGTGACATGAGTTTCTTTGTCCTTGGATTAGACTAATATGTCGTCACTAAATACAATGATGACGTATCCAACATATCATGGAATACCCGACTCATGAGTTCCATGAAAGTTGCGGGTGCATTAGTTAAATCAAAAGACATAACTAAAAATTCATAATGTCCATATCTAGTTCTGAATGCTGTCTTTGGAATATCACATTCCTTAATCTTCAACTGATGGTATCCTGACCGAAGATTAATTTTGGAGAACACTTTGGCACTTTGCAACTGATTGAACAAGTCATCGATCCGAGGCAACAGATACCGATTCTTGATTGTAAGCTTATTCAATTACCGAAATCTATACATAGTCAAACGCTATCGTCCTTTTTTTCACGAACAATATCGACGCTCCCCATGACGATATGCTGGGTCTAATATAATCCTTGTCCAGTAATTCCTGTAATTGTACCTTCAATTCCTTCAGTTCAGTAGGAGCCATTCGATAGGGTGCTTTCGATACTGGTGCGGCTCCAGGTATAAGATCTATAACGAATTCTGTCGCTCGGTCGGGTGGTAGTCCTGGTAGTTCCTCAGAAAATACATCCAAAAATTCACGCACAACTTCAATCCTCCATTTGCGATGCTTCTTTGGTGAGGTCGACCATGGATACAAGATACCCAATTCCTCTTTCTTGAGGCATTTTCTAGCCTTCAATGCAGAGAGAATGAGTTTTCATTTACGGGGAAGTTTAGTTCCCACAAAACTAAACTCTGCTCCTTCCTTCTCTTTAAATGTCAATTTCTTTTCTGCACATAATAGGTTTCCAGAGTGCCGAGCTAACCAATCCATTCCCAAGAGAACGTCAAAGTCTGCCATCTCGAGTTGAATTAAGGTTGCATCCAAAATCTTCTCGTCGATAAGAACTGGACATGGTCCATAACCTTTGTCTAGTTCCACTTCTAATCCCATGGGTGATCGTACAAGCAGTTTGTAGTCTAAAGGTCTGAGGGGTAGATTTAACTTCTTTCCAAATGACACAGATATAAAAGAATGAGTAGCTCCAGAGTCAAAGAGTACTCTGGCGGGTAAGCCATTAATAGGTACAATACCTGTGATTTGATTTAATTTAGTCTACATGCTTACACAAGGTAGTACAAAATGAATAGTTTAGGTCGTACCTGTGACCACATCAGGCGATGCGATAGCATCCTCAGATGTAACTGCATAAACCGTTCCTTGCTGTAGCTGCTTCCTTGGCTTAGGACACTCCCTTAAATAATGTCCTACTTGATTACAGTTAAAGCATTTAACTCCATCACTACTTGGCTTCTGTTGAGGTTGGGCTGTCGGAGTAGTCTTGGCTACAGCTTTAAAGCCTTGAGTACGGAAGGGTTTAAACGTCTTTGAGTTCCCTCCATTGTATGAATTTCCATTAGGCCTTTTAATACCTCTATTTTGAGCAAAATAACTTTCCCTCTGACTTGATTCCAATACTTGAGCTATCTATACAGCTTCATTATAAATCTTCTTTTTCAGTCCCAATAAATGCTCACAGATGCTTCCCCTAAGTCCCATGACGAACCTTCGGGTTTTGGTATTTTCCTCCTGCATGCTAGAGGGAGCAAAGAAAAATAGTTCTTCATAACGCTGTTGATATGCGTCTACAGTCATCTGTCCCTGATACAGACTCAAAAACTCCTTTTCCATTTGATCTCTGAAACTCCTGAAAAAATACTTTTCAAAGAAAGCTTCTTTATAGATAGTCCAGGTCAGTTGGGCGTGCTTTGTCAACAGATAACTCTGAGTAAATTTCCACCAATGGTGTGCATCACTTTTCAGCATAAAAGTGGCACATAATACCTTCTCTTCTTCATTTATAGTCATCATCATAAAATTTCTTTCCATCTCATCGATCTTGTGAGCTGACCATAACAGATCTGATGGCTTACTTGTAAATTCCTTCGGCTTCAACTTCAGAAAACGCTCAATCAGTCTAGAGTGATCAAGCTGATACTGTGCATATACTCCATACATAGGCGGTTGGTACTGATAATTTCCTTTGTTATACCCGCCTTGCGGTACTTTAGGGTTTTGCACTTGGCCTTGTACTGCTGGTGTTTGTGGTGCTTGGGGTACGGTGTTGCTACCACCAGGTGCAGTACTAGCTTGTCCTACAGGTAGAGGTGTCATGTTTGCAGCTGGGAAAGTCATTCCCATAGCAGCTTGCATGTTGGCTTGCACTTGCTATATTTGCTGTAATTATTGTGCGAAATTCATCACTGTTGTAGCCAAATCTATAGGTGGTGCAGGTAGGTTGGTTGGGTTAGCTTGGGTGTGCACAAGTTCTAATATTTCCCTCCTATCCTTGCTGACCTTCATTGTCATTAGTCTCCATAGATGGTGGAGATGGGTTTGCATTTTGTCTCTTTCTACTTACTCTGCGTCCAGCTATTTAAACTCTTGGTTGAATGGTACTTGGAAAGGCTGTACATGTAAGACAAGATATGATGATAGTATGGGGTTAGTCTCACAATGGAAGGCGAGAGAAAAAGAAAATCAGTAGGCAAAAGTTCAAACAGAATCAAAATGCAGACAAAGTAGGTCATACAGTTGATGGCCTACGGTTGCATGTTGTGCGACCTTAGGTGCGACCGTCACATCCCTGGCAACTTACCGAGACCCTATGGTCGATCATACGGTCGATCCTATGGTCGATGGTTTTGGTTGAATCGTGCGACCGTAAGATCCAAAATCAGTTTTAAAAACCTATTTTTGAGAGTTTCCCTCTCATTTCTTCTTCTTCCTCCTACGGTATCTACTCAACTCGCCTCCAGTGAGTTGCTATAGTGTCGAACATACAAACTTGGTGATTTTTCCTTCGAACTACGACCCACATTCCATTCCATAAGGTATGTTCTCTACTCTCTTTCATTTTTAAGCTTTCATACCTAGGGTTTTTGTCATTTGTAGAGTTTTCTTTGAATTAATATTTTTCTAACCGTAAAAATTTGATTTTTATTAGGGGTTTTCGCTATTGGTTGGCCACCCAATGGATTAAAGCCCTCAAGAAAATTTAAGTTTCATCGGTTGGTTTGGTAAAAATTTCAAAATTTCCATTTTTGACTTAAAAATTGTGGTTTTTGCCTAATTGTCAAAATTTTTCAAATTCGACCTTCCTAGTTAAAATTTTCGATTGGACATGCATTGCAGGGTGGTTTGGGACCTACGTAAGTCCTCCTGCCCAATGTTTGGGTGATAAGTGAGGCTTTTTCTCATTTTACGTCGTTATGCTATCAAATTTTTCTAAATTTTCTAACTTGTTTTCTTGTTTTCTCTTCTTACAGCTATCATGGTTCGCACTAAGGTTCCTCGAGTTCATGACCCACTTCGCTTCAGGTCTGTGGAAGCAGAAGTGCGATACCATTGGTTTAATTGAAAGAAGGTTGAAGGGGGTAGATGTGTGAACCTAGCCCACTTGGACCTGTTTGATGTGGAGAGGGCATTTGGTGATATGGATTGGCTTCCAGTGATCCTATACGAAACTTGCACTCACCCAGACTTGGTTAAGCAGTTTTACTATCACCATCAGGTGGAGGGTGACCTAGATGTAAAGAGGGGCAGAGAGCTTCGAATCACCAGCTAGGTGAAAGGGGTTCTATTTTCTTTCAACTGTCAGGAGTTGGCTGATCTCCTAGGTATCTCCAATGATGGGCAGTTGGTTTACTGTGCACCCAGAGAGCCACAGTTTCTTTCTACATAGATGCATTCAGAGATAGATAGTCAGATTCTTCGGGATGATTGCTGGGAGGTAAAAAGCAGTCAACCTGCGTCCAGAGCCACGTGTCTACTACAAAATTATCTAGCATAATCTGATTCCCCAGGGCGGACATTATGAGATAATCTCTCAGCTGACTCAGTACCTACTGTACTGTATCTGTACTAGGCAGTCTATCTGCCTCCCATACATTATTCTCTGGACTATGCACCGAGCTACATTGCCTGACTCGAGAGGCAACTTGCCCTATGGGCAGCTGATCTCCACCTTGCTCGCTCGTCTACAGGTATACCTAGTGGATGAGAGGATCGTTGAGGATACCTTTTCAGCTAACCTTGACTGGGAGGCCATCAGTAGGATGGGTATGAGAGAGATATAGGTCAGTGATGATGAGAGAAATGCTATGAGGCGTCCTCTTACTCGGGTAGCGGCAGCAGATGCAGAGGAGGCAGCAGCAGCAACAGCAGAGGTAGCAGTAGAGGCACATGAGGGTGGTGATGAGGAGGATGATGATCGGATGTACATGGATGTGGATGCCATCCCTCCTCCATCGCCACAACATTCGACTGGAGCTGGCCCTTCTAGGGCTTCTCATTCAGCTGGCCCTTTATGCCCACCACCTGATGACATGATGGGGCTATTACGTTAGATTAGAGAAGCTCAGTGCGTGACTGATTGGAGAGTAGGAGAGCTTTAAGATGCCCAGCGCTCTACAGACCAGCGGGTAGTAGATCGGACGGCTAGTCTCTGAGCGACTCAAACTCAGGTGGCCTGGATCGCGAGAGTATATGCAGAGGACTACGATAGAGATGGTGAGGCT
The DNA here is from genome assembly GCA_028583415.1 of Protea cynaroides. Classification (NCBI taxonomy): domain Eukaryota; kingdom Viridiplantae; phylum Streptophyta; class Magnoliopsida; order Proteales; family Proteaceae; genus Protea; species Protea cynaroides. Next base: position 77,353,065 of record CM053268.1, read on the forward strand.
CCTTGTAAGACCCGCACTCCATGAACCCGATCTAAACCTTGAATTCATGTCGTAACAGGTCTTCCAATCATCACTGGGCCAGACGGGACAAGCGGATGACAAACAGATACAAAACAGACCGAAATAAGTATGAATTAATTCATACCGTTTAATGGTACCGGTCTTGGTACCGGTCGACCAGTATAGCCTGCGCGGCAGACCACTAAGATCCGAAAACGGATCTCTGCGGGTCCTACTTTCCAAATTTCAAACCGAAGGACTTTCTTAATGCTAGGAGGCTTCCTAAACCTAAATCTAGCCTATTTAAACCCCTCTAAACCTCCTAAAACCTCTTCCATGATCCTCACAAACCCTAGAAAGGAGAAAGAGGTTGAAGAAGGAGAAGAAGCTAGGAAGGAAAGGGAAGAGCCGACATTGCCGTTCGACGAAGAACAAGTTACCGCAAGTCAACGGTAAGTGCTCAAACCTTCCTCTACCATAAGTAATCTAGAATGGTTATTTGTAGTTGGATCAATACCATGCAAAGCGAGGTATTGATCTAAACCCTATTTTGTCGATAAACCCTATTTCTGTCGACAAACCCTAATCTACTCGGTAAACCCTAGATTCGAGTTCTAGGAAGAAGACCGTCAAAGCTAGGACTTGAATGGAGTTGGAAATAACTCTAACTCAGTGCTTAGACCTAGAATGTGTAGGAGGAACCCTAGGATCAATAGGGGATGATCGACGGCAGTCGAGAACCAGACGTATGGTCTTCTGGAGACATACCGGTCGACTATACCGGTTGCACCCTATGCGACCGATACCGAGACCGGTACCTTCTGGGGGCCGGCCTATGGGGACCGGCTGACCATACCGGTCACAGGTTTCCCCACAGTGCTACGATCGGTACTGTGACCGGTCAGCTCTGTGAGATGTGTTTTGCCATTGTTGGTTTTCCGACCAACGTAAACCTATTCTAAATAAACCCTAATATCGTATAGGACCTTGTGATAACACTTTTGGACCTTGTAATGCGGAGTGAACTATCAAACAAGCGTCAGGTGAGGGAACAAGACCTAAACTAATTGGATAATAAAAAGCTTTTTTTGCTTATTGAGTCCTATACCATGATTGATTCTGTGTGTGTATGTGTGTATTGTGCATTTAACATGTCATCCAATATTTCTGCTATTACTGTTCATGCATATTTAATTTCGTTTATTTATAACATGATGTTAATGGTGATGTTAGGAATAGGCATGTGAATGTTTGTGTGTGGTTAGTGTATTTGATGCGAGTGGGGCATCAGGGGGAGGACGTGATATCATGGTGTGTCCTGGTCACCAGACTCTAGTCCTATCTCTACTCAAGTCTTGTTCACTAACATCGTCGTATCGTCATTATCGTAGCAGAGCTATTACGTCGTAGGGTATCAGGGGAGGTGGTCTCGGATCGTGTAGTCTCTGACTATGTCGGGAAGCCTTAGCTTTATCTCTATGGACATATTGAGGGATGCTGGGGTGAGGCCTTGGATACACTGTTTGACATTAGGATTGGTTAGTTGCGAGCCCAGTTTGCAAGCCCTCGCCAATAGGGGCTTACGTGTTGGTATGGGAGCATGTGGTACTTTAATGCCGATACCCATTGGGTACACTGTTTCCATGGTGGGTGCATGTGGGACGGCAATGTCGATATTCATTGGGCGGCTTCACACACTCGTGTATAGAGGTGAGGCGGCCTCCGAACCTTTCTATAGCACATTGCAAACTTATATACCAGACCACAGTTATGAATTGAATGCATGCATATGTTTGTTGCATTGTTTTGTTTGCTCACTGAGCCGTGATGTGTGCTCACCCTTTTCGAATTCGAATATTTTTAGTTGATGATGGAGGTATGACCGTGGAAGATTATATGAGTGCTCCCGCATTCGGGCATGTTGCGGCGATGGACGCAGAAGATATAATGGAGACGCATGATTCATCATGCGAATGCAACCCATGCTTTTTCGATTAGGTTTTAGTTGGATTATTGAGTGAATGTAATTGATTATTTTATTTACTTATGTCTCAATCAATGACAGATAATTGGTATTTTATTTATGATTATCACATTTAGATTTTCAGTTCATTTAATATTTAAGACTTCCGCTATTGTGTATTTACTCTGATTATGGTTGTGGTGTGTATGGTTTAAGCAAACGGACACAGCCTATTTGAGATCCTGGTTGAACCATTGGTTTATTAGCGGTTCATCACACCATTCTGAACAGTACGGAATTGGGGTGACAACTTGGTATCAGAGCTCTCAGGCCCTGTTTATTAAACCAGTATATTTTCACAAAGTTCGTGATCTGAGTTAGGATAAAATTTAAAAGCTTTAATAAGAACATGTTGTAAGGACCTGTGTTGTTTGAGACAAAATTTAAGAAAGAGAATAATGCACATATAAAAGGAGAAACAAGTTTTATATACATCAAGTCAAAAGCACGTTTATATACATATCCGAATCAGAGTACAGTCCACAACCCGGACAGTTACTCTGTAGTACAAAGAAAAACAAAAAGAAAATATACATCATGGAGCTAGAGGTGATGGAGGAGGTATAGCGTCTACATCCATATACATGAGAACCTCATCCTCAGCATCACCCGCGTGAACCCCTGCTCTGGCTACTGCTGTTGCTGCCGCCTCAGCGTCTGCTACCTCTACCAGAGTACGAGGATGGACCAGAGCGTTCCTCTCATCATCACTGACCTGAACATCCCGCATACCCATCCTACAGATGGCCTCCCAGTCCAGAACCGATGAGAAGGACTTCTCTTAAATCCTCTCATCTACTAAATCAATACCTAGGCGGGTGAGCAGTGTAGTGATCAAACGTCCGTAGGGCAGGTTGCCTATCTGACCAGGCAACATAGCACAGATCATTGTCCTCAGGATAATGTAGAGTAGGCAGACAGGTTGCCTAGTACAAATGTAGTAAAAGACAAACTGGGTCAACTGGGAGATCCTCTCATAGTGTCACTTTAGGGTATCAGGTTGTGCTGGATGATCTTGCAGTACACCCGAGGCTCTGGACGTAGGTTGATCGCTTTCATCTCCCAGTGATCATCTCTGGTAAACTGACAGTGTTTCTCAGGGTCGCATAAGGACCGACCCTACCATCGACCCTACGATGGAAAATATAGTATTTTGTCAGAAAGATCTGAAAATTTTGAAATTTATATTGACTAGTTGGATTTTTAACTTGAGAACAACTTATATTGATTGCCTCACATGTGCTATGATTGTTACACACACTACCATCATCAGAACAGAAAATGGCTGGGCGAAAAGTGACCAGACAAAGCCGTAATTCTATTCCACCACCACTACCTGTGGAGGAAGACAGTCATATACATCCTGAGACATAGGAAAATCTGAATACGGCACCGCCCGTGGCTAATGGCCAGACAAATCCTACTAACTTGCCAGCTCCACCTACGGATCTGGTTATGGCGGTAATGAACTTGGCACAACAGCTGCAGCAAATACAACAAGTACAATCTAATATGCGAGCTGCCATAGGCATGGCTTTTCCAGCTACACATACGACACTGATGCCAGCAGGACAGGAAAGCATAGTACCAGGGGGAAGTAACACAGTACCCCATGCACCTCAAACACCAGTCATGCAGGCTCAAGTGCAGAACCCTGAGGTAGCTCAAGGTGGTTATCAGTACCAACCACCTATGTATGGGGCCTATGCTCCGTATTACTTGGACCACTCCAGACTGGTTGAACGTTTTCTGAAGATGAAGCCCAAAGAATTTAATGGCAAGCCAGCAGATCCTTTGTGGCCGGCATACTGGGTTGACGAAATGGAAAGAAATTTTATGATGATGATAGTGAGTGAGGAAGAGAAAGTATTGTGTGCAACATTCATGCTGAAAGGCGATGCACACCACTGGTGGAAGTCCACACGGACTTACCTATTAACAAAGCACACCCAACTGAACTGGGGTATATATAAGGAGGCATTCTTTGAGAAGTACTTCCCCAAAAGTTTTAGAGATTCCATGGAAAGAGAGTTCCTGAGTCTGTACCAGGGGCAAATGGCTGTGGATGCATATCAACAGCATTATGAGGAGTTGTTCTTCTTTGCACCCACCAGCATGCAAGGGGAAAACACAAAGACCCGAAGGTTCGTCATGGGACTTAGGGGGAGCATCCATGAACATGTTTTGGGCTTGGAAAAGAAAATTTACAATGAAGCTGTACAAATTGCTCGAGTGATAGAGTCGAGCCAGAAAGAGAGCTATTTTGCTCAAAACAGGGGTATTAAAAGGCCAACTGTAACTTCATATAACGGAGGGAATACAAGGACATTCAAACCCTTCCGTACTCAAGGCTTCAATGCTGCAGCCAAGACTACTTCAGCAGCCCCATCGCAAACAAAGCAAAATAGTGAAGGAATAAGGTATTTTAACTGCAATCAAGTGGGACATATTTCAAGGGAGTGTCCTAAGCCCAGGAAGCAACTACAGCAAGGACGAGTTTATGCTGTTACATCTGAGGATGCTGCTGCATCACCTGATGTGGTCACAGTATGCCCTAAACCTTTCATTTTGTGTTACATTGTGTGAGCATGTAGACTAAATTAAAACAAATCACAGGTATCGTACCTATTAATGGCATTCCCGCCAGAGTACTCTTTGATTCAGGAGCTACTCATTCTTTTATATCTGTGTCATTTGGAAAGAAGCTGAACCTACCCCTCAAATCTTTAGACTATAAACTGCTTGTACGATCGCCGATGGGATTAGAAGTGGAATTAGAAAAAGGTTATGGACCATGTCCAGTTCTTATTGACGAGAAAACCTTGGATGCAACCTTGATTCAACTTGAGATGTCAGACTTTAACATTAACTTGGGAATGGACTGGTTAGCTTGGCATTCTGTAAACCTATTATGTGCCAAAAAAAAGCTGACATTTAAAGACAAGAAAGGAGCGGAGTTCAGTTTTGCAGGAACCAAACTTCCCCGTAAACGAAAACTCATCCTCTCTGCATTAAAGGCTAAGAAATGCCTCGAGAAAGGAGGAGTTGGGTATCTAGTATCAGTGGTCGACCTCACAAAGGAAGCACCATGAATGGAGGATAATGATGTCGTGCATGACTTTTCAGATGTATTTCCTAAAGAACTACTAGGACTACCACCCGACCGAGCTACAGAGTTTGTTATAGATCTGATACCCGGAGCCGCACCAGTATCTAAAGCACCTTATCAAATGGCTCCTACTGAACTGAAGGAATTAAAAGTACAGTTACAAGAACTATTGGACAAAGGTTACATCAGACCTAGCATATCACCATGGGGAGCGCCAGTATTATTCGTAAAGAAGAAGGACGGTAGTGTTCGACTGTGTATAGACTACCGGGAACTGAATAAGCTGACAATCAAGAATCGGTACCCATTGCCTCGGATCGATGACTTGTTAGATCAATTGCAAGGTGCCAAGGTGTTCTCCAAGATCGATCTTCGGTCAGGATACCATCAGTTGATGATTAAGGATGGTGATATTCCCAAGACAGCATTCAGGACGAGATATGGACATTATGAATTTTTGGTCATGTTTTTTGGATTGACTAAAGCACCAGCAACTTTTATGGAACTTATGAATCGGGTATTCCATGATATGTTGGATACGTCAGTCATTGTATTTATTGATGATATATTGGTCTACTCCAAGGACAAGGAAACTCATATTATGAATCTAAGAGCCGCTCGACAGTGATTACGGAAAGAGAAGCTTTACGCTAAATTTACAAAATGTGAGTTTTGGCTAAATGAAGTCTCTTTCTTAGGCCATGTTGTATCCGCTGAAGAAATTAAAGTGGACCCTAGCAAGATTAAAGCCATTGTGAAGTGGGAAGCACCGAAGAGTGTTGTAGAAATTAAAAGTTTTCTAGGTCTAGCTGGGTATTACCGATGATTCGATTCGTGGAAGACTACTCCAGGATCGCCGTACCGCTTACCAGTTTGACTAAGAAAGGAGAGAAGTTTATTTGGACTGACAAATGTGAGAACAGTTTCCAAACATTGAAGGCAAGATTGATATCTGCTCCCATCTTGACTATTCCTATTCTAGGACAACCATTTGTTTTATACACTGATGCATCTGGATTGGGTTTAGGATGTGTACTTATGCAAAGAGAACAAGTAGTTACATATGCTTCAAGACAACGGAAAACACATGAAAAGAACTATCCCACTCATGACTTGGAGTTAGCGGCAGTAGTACATGCTGTAAAAATATGGAGACATTATTTGTATGGAGAAAATTTTTGGATTAAATCAGATCATAAGAGTCTCACTTATCTCTTTAATCAGAAGGAGTTGAATATGAGACAAAGAAGATGGCTGGAACTATTGAAAGATTATGATTGTGATATCCAGTATCATCCAGGGAAAACTAATGTAGTTGCTGATGCGCTGAGTAGAAAAGCAATGATAAAATCCCAAGAGGAGGTTAACACGACTACAGCAATGTGTGCTATAGGAAAAGTATTCAATCTTGGTAATGTGCAATTTGTGATAGATGCACCAGGTGAATCAACCAACCAAGGGTTTATTCATTGGATTTCAAATATATTCGCAACACTAAAGATTGTACCTGATATAATAGATGAAGTGAAAGCCGCTATAAAATCAAACCCTTATCTAAGAACGGTACAAGAGGACATTAAAAAAGGTAGGACTATCCCTGAGTTCCCCTTGGATGAAGAAAAGGTACTTAAGTACAAAGGAAGAATATGTGTTCCTGAAATAGAAAATTTGGACATTCGACACCGACTAATGAAAGAAGCTCACACCACCGCCTACTCGGTACATCCTGAAAGTACAAAGATGTATCATGATTTAAAGAAATTATATTGGCGGAGAGGAATGAAAGCAGATGTAGCTAAATTCGTGTCTCAATGCCTAAATTATCAGAGGGTGAAGGATGAACGACAACGACCTGCAGGACTGTTACAGCCGCTACCAGAACCAGTATGGAAATGGGACTGCATCACTATGGACTTCGTCACCGGGTTACCATTGACTCCCCGAGTAGTTGACGCGGTTTGGGTGATTGTAGACCGTCTGACTAAAACAGCTCGATTTATAGCTATACGACCTCATTATACACTGGAGAGGTTAGCTAAGTTGTATGTGGATAATATTGTCAGACTACATCTGAAAGCATTGTGTCCGACAGAGATCCATGATTTACTTCAAAGTTTTGAGAAGGATTGCAAAAGGCTATGGGTACAACGTTGAAGTTCAGTACTGCATTCCATCCTCAGATAGATGGATAGTCAGAGCATACCATTCAGATTTTAGAAGACATGCTTCGAGCCTGTGTAATTGATTTTAAAGGATCATGGGATGAAAAACTACCATTGATCGAGTTCACGTATAACAACAACTATCAAGCTACTATACAGATGTCACCTAATGAAGCTGTATGGTAGGAAGTGTCGAACGCCTCTGTTTTGGAATGAAATTAGAGAACGTAGTATTGTTGGACTAGAATTTGTTGAAGAGACATGTCGAGTAGTCGACATTATCAAGGAAAGAGTACGAACGGCTCAGAATCGTCAGAAACAGTATGCAGATACTCGACGCCGAGACCTTGAATTTGTCTTAGGTGATAAGATGTTCCTGAAAGTATCACTATGCGGGGTTTAAAGCGGTTCGGACAGAAAGGGAAGCTTAGTCCGAGATATGTCAGGCCATATGAGATTCTAGCTAAACGTGGAAAGGTGGCTTATCAGCTAGCACTACCACTGTCTATGTCAAACATGCATGATGTATTCCATGTTTCAGTATTGAAGAAGTACGCCAGGGACCCAACACACGTTTTGACAGTGGATCCACCTGATTTGACTGATGATTTGACATTTCAAGTAGCACCAACTAAAATCACTAGCCGAAAGGTTCAACGACTACGCAACCGTGATATCTACTATGTTAAGGTCACCTGGAGAAGCCGAGATATAGAAGAAATTACATGGGAAGAAGAGAATGCTATGCAAAAGCAATACCCTCATCTTTTCGACTCAGAAGGTATGTACAATTTCGAGGACGAAATTTTTTATAAGAAGGGGCGAGTTGTAAGACCCGCACTCCATGAACCCGATCTAAACCTTGAATTCATGTCGTAACAGGTCTTCCAATCATCACCGGGCCAGACGGGACGAGCGGATGACAAATAGATACGAAACGGACCAAAATAAGTATGAATTAATTCATACCGGTCGATGGTACCAGTCTTGGTACCGGTCGACCGGTATAGCCTGCGCGGCAGACCACTAAGATCCGAAAACGGATCTCTACGGGTCCTACTTTCCAAATTTCAAACCGAAGGACTTTCCTAATGCTAGGAGGCTTCCTAAACCTAAACCTAGCCTATATAAACCCCTTTAAACCTCCTAAAACCTCTTCCATGATCCTCACAAACCCTAGAAAGGAGAAAGAGGCTGAAGAAGGAGAAGAAGCTAGGAAGGAAAGGGAAGAGCCGACATTGCCATTCGATGAAGAATATGTTACCGCAAGTCAACGGTAAGTGCTCAAACCTTCCTCTACCATAAGTAATCTAGAATGGTTAGTTGTAGTTGGATCAATACCATGCAAAGCGAGGTATTGATCTAAACCCTATTTTTTCGATAAACCCTATTTCTACCGACAAACCATAATCTAGTCGATAAACCTTAGATTCGAGTTCTAAGAAGAAGACCGTCAAAGCTAGGACTTGAATGGAGTTGGAAATAACTCTAACTCAGTGCTTAGACCTAGAATGTGTAGGAGGAACCCTAGGATCAATATGGGATGATCGACGGCAGTCGAGAACCCGACGTTTGGTCTTCCAGAGACATACTGGTCGACTATACCGGTTGCACCCTATGCGACCGGTACCACGACCGGTACCTTTCGAGGACTGGTATGTGGGGACCAGCTGACCATACCTGTCGCAGGTTTCCCCACAGTGCTACGACCGGTACTGTGACCGGTCAGCTCTGTGAGATGTGTTTTGCCATTGTTGGTTTTCCGACCAACGTATACCTATTCTAACTAAACCCTAATATCGTATAGGACCTTGTGATAGCACGTTTGGACCTTGTAATGCGGAGAAAACTATCAAACAAGTGTCAGGTGAGGGAACAAGACCTAAACTAATTGGATAATAAAAAGTTATTTTTGCTTATTGAGTCCTATACCATGATTGATTTTGTGCGTGTATGTATGTATTGTGCATTTAACATGTCATCCAATATTCCTACTATTACTGTTCATGCATATTTAATTTCGTTTATTTATAACTTGATGATAATGGTGATGTTAGGAATAGGCATGTGAATGTTTGTGTGTGATTAGTGTATTTGATGCGAGTGGGGCATCAGGGGGAGGACGTGATATCGTGGTGTGTCCTGGTCACCAGACTCTAGTCCTATCTCTACTCAAGTCTTGTTCACTAACATCGTTGTATCGTCATTACCTTAGCAGAGCTATTACGTCGTAGGGCATCAGGGGAGGTGGTATCGAACCTTGTAGTCTCTGACTCTGTCGGGATGCCTTAGCTCTATCTCCATGGACGTATTGAGGGATGCTGGAGTGAGGCCTTGGATACACTGTTTGACATTAGGATTGGTTAATTGCGAGCCCAATTTGCAAGCCCTCGCCAATAGGGGCTTACGTGTTGGTATGGGAGCATGTGGTACTTTAATGCCGATACCCATTGAGTACACTGTTTCCATGGTGGGTGCATGTGGGACGGCAATGCCGATATTCATTGGGCAGCTTCACACACTCGTGTATAGAGGTGAGGCGGCCTCCGAACCTTTCTATAGCACATTGCAAACTTATATACCAGACCACAGATATGAATTGAATGCATGCATATGTTTGTTGCATTGTTTTGTTTGCTCACTGAGCCGTGATGTGTGCTCACCCTTTTCGAATTCGAATATTTTTAGTTGATGCTGCAGGTATGACCGTGGAAGATTATATGAGTGCTCCCGCATTCGGGCGTGTTGCGGCAGTGGACGCAGAAGATATAATGGAGACGCATTATTCGTCATGCGAATGCAACTCATGCGTTTTCGATTAGGTTTTAGTTGGATTATTGAGTGAATATAATTGATTATTTTATTTACTTATGTCTCAGTCAATGACAGATAATTGATATTTTATTTATGATTATCACATTTAGATTCTCAGTTCATTTAATATTTAAGACTTCCGCTATTGTGTATTTACTCTAATTATGGTTATGGATGTGTATGGTTTAAGCGAACGGACACAGCCTATTTGAGATACTGGTTGAACCGTTGGTTTATTAGCAATTCATCACTCCATTCTAAACAGTACGGAATTGGGGTGTGACACTCCTCCTCCTCCAGCACCTCTAGCTCCATGATTGCCCTTTATATCATTTTCTTTTTATATTTTAGAGTAACTGTCCAGATTATGGACTGTACTCTGATTTGATGTATATTTGTCTTGTTCCCATATATGTATCAAATTGGTTTTTCCTTTATATATGTGCATTATTCTCTTTCATAGTTTATGTCTCATACAACACAGGTGCTTATGGTGTGCTCTTATTACAGCTTTTAAATTTTATCCTAGCTCAGTTCATGACTCATGTAGAAGTAGTTAGGTCAATGGGTAAAACCTGAGTGCTCTGATACCAAGTTGTCACACCCCAATTCTGGTCTAACCAAAATGGTGTGATGAACCGCCAATAAACAAACGGTTTACCCAGGATCTCGCATAGGTCGTACCCACCATATCAAACCACACATACATTCCACATTAATAATTAGAGGTAATAAACAAATAAGCAAAAGTCTTACTGATAATGAATTGAGAGTCTAACAGTGATAAATAAATATTTAATCCAATTATCTCAAAACCACAAGACATAAAAATAAATAATCATTTACATATCCGATGTTCAAACTATAACTAATCCTAAGCAAAAACACATTGGTTGTATTCGCATGATGAATCATGCGCATCTTCTTCAGCTTCTATATCCATCGCAGCAACGTGTCCATACATCGGTGCATTCATATATTCTTCAACGGTAGGACCTGCAACATCAACTAAAAATATTCGACGTCAAAAGGGTAAGCACACATCACGGCTCAGTGAGCAAACAAAACAATGCAACAAACATATGCATGCATTTAATTCATATCTTTGGTCTGGTTTTTAAGTTTGCAATGTACTATAGAAAGGTTTAGTGGCCACCGCACCTCTATACACGAGTGTATGAATCCACCCAATAGATCAAACACCATTGTCATCCCACATGCACCCATCATGGAATAGAGATAGAGCTCAAGTGTTTGGATCAAACACTGCATAACACTTTCCCTGATACCCTACCCATACCAACACGTAAGCCCCTATTAGCGAAGGCTTACAAACTAGGCTCGCAACTAACCAATCCTAATGCCAAACTGTGTATCCAAGGCCTCACCCCAGCATCCCTCAATACGTCCATAGAGATAGAGCTAAGGCCCCCCGACAGAGTCAGAGACCACACGGTCTGAGACCACCTCCCCTGATGCCCTACTACGTAATAGTTCTACTAAGGTAATGGCGATACAACGATGTTAGTGGGTAAGACTTGAGCAGAGGTAGAGCTAGAGTCTAGTGACGAGGTTGAAGACCACCATGCCACGTCCTCCCCCTAATGCTCGACTCGCATCTAACATACCAACCACGCACATACATTCACATGCCTATTCCTAGCATCATCATCATCATCATGTTATAAATAAACGGAATTAAATATGCATGAATAGTAATAGCAGGAATATTGGATGACATGTGAGATGCACATTACAAGCATACAAGTATAGAATCAATCATGGCATTGGACTCATTAAAAATAAATAGTTTGTTATTATCCAATTAGTTTAGGTCTTGTTCCCTCACCTGTTAGCAATTCTCAATGTCCTTCTAAGCATTGAAATTCTCTTTGAATTGATTTAACAACCTAAAAATTATATGAATTTAAGTTAGGGTTCATATGTGACATGTTACAGTAGCCGAAAATCAAAACAGAGCACTGATAGGTGCCTGATTGGTCCTATGGTCTCATGTTGTATCGACCTTACTGTCTACGGTCGCATATGGTGCAACCATAGCTGCAACCATATGATTTTTGAAATCTTCCCGAATGCCTATGGTCGATCCTCTGGTCATACTAGTCATGCTATGGTCGACCGTAGCTGCGTCCTTGAGATTTCTGGTCACAGTCTACTTGAAATTCGAGTTCCTCCTGGGTAAATTCTTCTGTTCTTCAATGGGTTTTATTCTAAGGTCATCCTATGACCATCATTAGTAATTTCTTATCAACCATAATCATCAAATTCACTCATCATGGTTCTACTTTGGATTTTCTCAAGGAAATCACATAGATCATAATAGGTTGATATGGCCTATCCTCCATAGAAGCCTTATTCCTTAGAGTTTACATCTCCAGAGATTTGTTTCATACATTTGCCTGTGATAGAGAGTCAATCCCTTCTCAGCAAACTCTTCTCCTTAGCTTTTTCTTCTTCTCCTTCTCTTCCTTCTCTTCCTTCTCTTTCTCTAAGGTTTACTAATGTTCTAAAAGAGTGAAAAAGGGCTGAGGGACGTCCTTTATATAGAGAAAAACTCTCCATATAAAGTCCTCTTTCAATTAAGAAAGCAATCCCTTAGTTTAGGAAAGTTTCCAAACTCAGAGTCTCATCTGGGTTCTCACGGTCGATCATACGGTCGCATAAACCATCGATCGTAAGGTTGAAATCATCAATTGTGGGATTCTGGATTTGAGATTTTTGGTTCCCTTCCTTATGGCCGACCATACCTACCCAGGCATGCGACCTTAGGTATGTTTTTATTGTTTTTAACTCGATCCTCATACCTGGTTTGTGATCTATCGTCACACACTCGGTCCACTTGGTCCAGAAATGATGAGAAGATTTGACACGACACGGTTAGACCAAGTTAGTGGAGTGCGGGTCTAGTAACCGAAATAAAGATGACATGTGAAAATGCACAAGCAGCACTCCATAGAAACAAGGTAGTTATTAGCAACATTTTACTGTTATTAGTTAATTAGGATTTAGGTCCGATTCTCTTACCTGACGCTTGATTGCAACCTTGCTCTACGTCACAGAGTCCAACCTAGCTATCATCAGGTCCTACAAGACATTAGGGTTTGATTAGAATTAGTTCCATAGGGTTTACGTTTGTCGAAAACCAACTGGGTCAAAAACCAACCCATTCTGGACATACCGGTCGCATATACCGGTTGCAGGTCACTGTACAGTGGCGTGACCAGTATAGTCGACCAAACAGCCTTGGCAGGCTACCCGAGAGATACCGATTGCACCTAGTGCCACCGGTATGGTCAATTGGTATGCCTCCGAAGGACTACCAACTTGGTGTTCGTCTTCCATTGATCATCCCACTTGACTTTCAGGGTTCCTCTTATGCATTCTAGGCTTGAGAAACGTATTGGGTTTATTTTTATCTTCCATTTGAGTCCTAGTTCCGATGATCCTTGGTCTAAAATTTTACATCTAGGGTTTATTAGCCAATTTAGGGTTTATCGGTGAACTAAGGTTTTGGATCAATACCTTGCCTTGCATGGAACATGGAATTGATCGACATATAGAACAGCCTAAAACTAGAGAGAGGTACAACACTTATTGTTGGTCTTCAACCTATGGTGTTCTTCTTCCAATGAAGTATCCTATATAACTTTCTTGGCTCCTTTCTCCTCTTCAAATCTCCTTCTTGTCTCTAGGGTTTGTGAGAATCAACAAGGAGGATTTAAGGATGTTTAGGAGTCATTATATAGGCTAAGTTAGGTTTTAGGGAGGTTTCCTACGTTAGGAAAATCTATAGGATTGAGATTTGGCAAGCGGGACCCACTGAGACCCGTTTCCAAATCTAACCACTCTGGCCGCGCTAACATACGGATCGATCGGTATGGTAGACTGGTATGTGAGATCGGTATAAAATTATTACATCTGTTTTGTCCATTTTCGTACCTGATTGTCATCCGATCGTCCCATCTAGTTCAGTTATGATTGGAAGACCTATCACAACATGAAATAGAGGTTTATATCGGGTTCATGGAGTGCGGGTCTTACAACTCCCCCACCCTTAATAGAAATTTCATCCTCGAAATTTGCATTTAGGTCTCACATTTGGTGTTTACAGGTGAGGGGTCAAGTCAAAAGAACTAGGACATTATGTATGCCTGTGAATATTGAATTGTGATAACATGCCATACTTTTACCTGTTATATATGGGCATGTATTTGCATAGTAACAACTATGTATTCTATAGATGGATGATGGCATGTTTTGTCTATGTAACATGTGCATACCAAGGGGATCGATGATGCATGGTCATACGGACCCTGCTTTATATGGCTAACATCTTAATGGGGACACGACAGCCCAAGGGGATAGGGGATCGGGGGTTTCTGCTGGGATGCGGTCCCGTTACATTTTCATGCTATGTAGATGTGAGGCATTAAGTATATCCCGGATTCTAGTAAATGGGAGGTGCCACGCCTTGGATCGTAGGTCTAAGCGGGGATCCATTTGTAGAAGAAATTTGGCAAAAGAGACTTAGGCACCCTGCTTCTAGCCTAGCCCGGTGCGTGAGAGGTAAAAGCCATTGATCAGTAGGTAGGGCCGAAAGCTACGGATAGGAGCAACATCATATTTATTTGTGCATGACATGTGATACCTGATTTCTCACTGAGCTGGGATAGGAGCTCACCCATTGTATTGATACGTCTTTTCATATTCTATTGCAGGAGACTTCTTCGTTGCTGATTTCATGGAGTCCCCTCTGGTGGGTGACGCTTCTGCCGACGAGGAATATTCTGGAGAGCATGGCAAGGGCTGCGCCTACACTGATTGCGTCTACATCTGAGGCAGCTCTTCCCATACTCTCTCTCTTTCTCTTTCTCGATTTATTTTGTAGATAGATTTATACAGTCTATCTAAACTCATTGACACTGATTTACTTTTTTTTATTTGGGTACTTATATATTTGATACACTATGATATTTTGGGAAACACTTTGGATGTATTCATAACAGATACCTTAAATTATGTTATGATATCAATAGTTGGCATCGGTTACTTATTGAGTTACTTCTACTATTATTAGTCTAATTCTTTTTACTTGATTATTGATGGATATTGATCTTGTAAATTATGAAATTGTTGATAGATCACTGTGGTTTATGGATCTTGGGTGGATGTGGGTTGCCTCATGGGTATCATGCCCGTATCTAGAAATGGTCTATGATAACTGTGAAGACAATGTATTTTTAATGAACCGGAGTCGCCACCTAGAATAAGGTTTATGACTTTTAAAAATGTCATCTCACTAGGAGAGACGTCTAATGACTCACATCCCAAGATTTGACTTTGATCATTTTAGAGAATGGGTTAGTGTCAAGGTTACGATTTGGAAAGGTATTAGGCACCCAAGTCGCCCAATCCGAAAATCGATCTCCCATAATATTCCTTTCCTAACTCTATTGTTGTGACAGTTTATGGTCCATGGATGACTTAGGCTTAGGGGTCCTATACCAAGTTTCTAAATTCTCCTAAACTATGTTTTGCCAATCATGTGATAAACAAAAATAATGTTTTGAAATCTTGGAACCGAATCTGGAACATATTTCAGATTGCCTACATATCTTAGCAAGTACTATGAATCAGGTTCCCTACATAGTTCTAGGGGAAAGAAGATGGTTTTGGAAAATAAATACGACTAAACCGTGATTTAACAAATAAAATGGTTTGAAAGCTGAAATTTGTCAATGGACTAAATTTGGGTTTAGGTCCGATTCTCTTACCTGATGCATGATTGCAACCTTACTATTGTCATAGAGTCCAACCTTGCTATCATCAAGTCCTACAAGATGTTAGGGTTTGATTAGAATTAGTTCCATAGGGTTTACGTTGGTTGAAAACCAACTGGGTCAAAAACCAACTCATTCTGGACATACCCATTGCATATACCGATCGTAGGTCATTGTGGCGTGACCGATATAGTCGACTAGACAGCCTTGGCAGGCTACCCGAGAGATATAGGTCCATATACCGGTCACACCTAGTGCCATCGGTATGGTCGACCGGTATGCCTCCGGTAGACCACCAACTTGGTGTTTGTCTTCCGTCGGTCATCTCACTTGACTTTCAGGGTTCCTCCTATGCATTCTAGGCCTGAGCAACACATTGGGTTTATTTTTATCTTCCATTTGAGTCCTAGTTCCGATGATCCTTGGTTTAAAATTTTACATCTAGGGTTTACTAGCCAATTTAGGGTTTATCGATGAACTAAGGTTTTAGATCAATACCTTGCCTTGCATGGTATTGATTGACATTTAGAACAGCCTAAAACTAGAGAGAGGTACAGCACTTACCATTGGTCTCCGAACTATGATGTTCTTCTTCCAACGGAGTATCCTCTGCAACCTTTCTTGGCTCCTTTCTCCTCTTCAGATCTCCTTCTCATCTCTAGGGTTTGTGAGAATCAACAAGGAGGGATTAAGGAGGTTTAGGAGTCATTATATAGGTGAAGTTAGGTTTTAGGGAGGTTTCCTACGTTAGAAAAGTCTATAGGATTGAGATTTGGCAAGCGGGACCCATTGAGACCCATTTCCAAATCTAACCACTCTACCTGCGCTCACATACTGGTCAATCGGTATGATAGACCGGTATGTGAGACCGGTATAAAATTATTACACCTGTTTTGTCCATTTTCATACCTGATTTTCATCCTCTCATCCCATCTGGTTCGGTTATGATTGGAAGACCTATTACGATACGAAATAAAGGTTTAAATCGGGTTCGTAAAGTACGGGTCTTACAACTCCCTCACCCTTAAAAAAAAATTTGTCCTCAAAATTTGCATGTAGGTCTCACATTTGGTGTCTACAAGTGAGGGGTCAAGTCCGTAAAACTAGGACATTATGTATGCCTGTGAATATTGAACTGTGCTAACATGTCATACTTTTACCTGTTATATGTGGCATGTATTTGCATAATAACAACTATGTCTGCTATGGATGGATGATGGCATGTTTTGTCTGTGTGACATGCACGTACCAAGGGGATCGGTGATGCATGGTCACACAGACCCTGCTTTATATTGCTAACATCTTAGTGGGGACACGGCAGCCCAAGGGGATAGGGGACCGAGGGTCTCTGCTGGGATGCGGTCCCGTTACATTTTCATGCTATGCAAATGTGAGGCATTAAGTGGTTGCATTATCATGGGTTCTAGTAAATGGGAGGTGACATGCCTTGGATAGTAGGTCTAAGGGGAGATCCATTTGTAGAAGAAATTTGGCAAAAGAGACTTGGGCACCCTGCTTCTAGCCTAGCCCGATGCATGAGAGGTAAAAGCCATTAATCCATAGGTAGGGCCGAAAGCTGCGGTGGACATATCAATAAGGCACCTATAGACCCATTACCGTTCACCTAGTACTAGAGAAACATCATATTTATTTATGCATGACATGTGATACCCGATTTCTTACTGAGTTGGGATAAGAGCTCACCCATCGTATTGATACCTCTTTTTATATTCTGATGCAGGAGACTTCTCTGTCGCTGATTTCATGGAGTCCCCTCTGGTGGGTGACGCTTCTATGGACAAGGACTATTCTGGAGAGCATGGCAAAGGCTGTATCTGCACTGATTGCGTCTACACTTGAGGCAGCTCTCCCCATACTCTCTCTCTTTTACTTGCCCGATTTATTTTGTAGATAGATTTGTACAGTCTATTTAAACTCATTGACACTGATTTACTCTTTTTTATTTGGGTACTTGTATATTTGATACACTATGATATTTTAGGAAATACTTTGGATGTATTCATAACAGACACCTTAAATTATGTTATGATATCATTAGCTGGCATCAGTTAGTTATTAAGTTACTTCCGCTATTATTACTCTAATTCTTTTTCTTGATTATTGATGGATATTGCTATTGTAAATTATGGAATTGTTTGGTAGATCACTGTGGTTTGTGGATCTTGGGTGGATGCAGGTTACTTCATGGGTATCATGCTCGTATCTAGAAATGGGTTATGACAGCTGTGAGGACAATGGATTTTTAATGAACTGGAGTTGCCACCTAGAATAAGGTTTAGGATCTCTAAAAATGTCATCTCACTAGGAGATACGTCTAATGACTTGCATCCCAAGATTTGGCTTTGGTCATTTCAAAGATTGGGTAAGTGTCAAGGTTATGATTTGGAAAGGTGTTAGGCACCCAAGTCGCCCAATCCGAAAATCGATCTCTCATGATATTCATTTCCTAACTCCATTGTTGTGACATTTTATGGTCAATGGATGACTGAGGCTTAGGGGTCCTATACCAAGTTGTTAAATTCTCCTAAACTATGTTTTGCCAATCATGTGATAAACAAAAATAATGTTTTGAAAACTTGGAACCGAATCTAGAACATATTCCAGATTGCTTACGTATCTTAGCAAGTACTAAGAATCAGGTTCCCCATGTAGTTCGAGGGGAAAGAAGATGGTTTTGGAAAATAAATACGGCTAAACCGCGATTTAACAAATAAAATGGTTTGAAAGTTGAAATTTGTCAATGGACTAAATTGAGACCACTGTCCCAAAGAAATAAGATGAAAACTGATGTTTGCCATTGGACTGAATCTGGGACCATTGTCCCAAACTACCTACGTATCCCAGACATATATGAGAATCAAGCCCAAAACATAGTTCAACCAAATCAAAATTTGGTAGTCAAAGGGTGTGCAAATTAGACCGGTTCAGGTAAGTCCTCTAAACCCAGTATCTAAGTCAACGCCAGCTAAACCGAGTATTTAATCCTTTGGACCGAATCTGGAACATATTCCAGATTACCTACGTATCCCAGACTTATCTAAGAATCAGGTCCCCTCATAGTTCGGGTGGGGTGAATATCAAATGCCATAGCAAATGAATTAAAATACGGCTAAACCATAATTCAATAAAGAAAGATTTTGAAAGCTGAAGCGATGGACTGAATTTGGGACCATCGTCCCAAACTGCCTACGTATCTTGGACATATCCAAGAATCAAGTCCAAAACGAAGTTCGAAAGCATAAAGTGTCCAAAGCCGTTAATCAAGCAATGGCCCACTCAAGAAATGATTTTGAAAACAGTGACATTTTGAGAAATTTTGAAAAAACAATTATTCACTTTACTTTGGACCGAATCTCATTTGAGATTGGATTTCCATGCAAACTCTAAGAGATTAGGATCTTTCCTAAAGTACAACTCATTGGTGTCTCACTTCAATTCAAACATTAATTTAGGCCGCTACATTAACCTGGGCCGATGAATCCATGTGTGCAGTAAATTATACATTAATTGGCAAATGGGGATACATAAGAGGGGATAGGGCATCGTCCTATTCTAGCCGAACCCACGGTCCTAATCTAAATGATGGGTGATAGACTAGCCACATAAATCTAGCGCTGTCCCAACCCCGTAAAAGAAAATAATGTGGGTGCTCACTAGCACGTCCCCACCACATGCAGTTTATATACAAATAAGCAAGCATACTAAATAGTAGAAAAATTAAAAGGAGTATGAAGAATACCTGGTGATGAACTGAAGTTATGGCATGAAAAATTAGAAAGCAAATCACCTTGATGCTCGAGCTGCTGGCATGAGCAAAACACCACCTCCAGCTGAGAAAGACATGAATCTGGTGCCAATAACCCAGTGGTAGGAGAACATAATCATCTTGAAGATAAAACAGTATCTTCAATGAAAGAGTGGAGAACCAAATGGTCATTTCCACTTTCCCCTTTGTAGAACCTTCTTGATCAAGCACCACCTTAGCTGTAAGTATCTCCCAAGAATGTGGCCCAACTCATTTCAATCCTCCTTAAAGTCCACAACGTGATGTATGGATGCCCTCTTCTCCAATGCCCAATTCAGGAACTCATACAAATTCATTGATTCAAGATCAAAGAGAAATTCCGATCAAGTCATCATTGAGAAGGTATGAAGATAAATTGATTCATCTCTGGAACACATAAATTGATCGAATCACCACCAACTGAGATGCAAGGCCGAGATCGTCGTTTGTAATCCCAAAAGAGGCTGATTGAGATGCCGATGGCAGAGATTTGAAGTTTGTATTTTCTCTTTCTGTCATTCTCCTTCCTTACTCTTTTAAAATTTCTGTAATATTTTATTTCTGTGTTTCTCATGACCATGTGCCTGAGCTACCCAATATTCATATATCGATGCAGGTATGATGATCCCAAAACTCCTGATCTGAACCATCTCCAAACCCAATTCTCTGAAATCAATAGGAATATCCATTTCTTCTCAATCTCCTCTCTGCCTCTTCAGTTGAACTCCACCAGTGACAACGAATGATGATGCCAGAAACCAGATGAAACCCCTTTCTGCGACCTCTCTCTTTTTTTTTTTTTTTTTTTTTTTCTTGTCTTTAGATTTAGAAATGAACCCCCCCTTTTTCTAAACCATCTGATCTCCTTTTATACTTGTATACGAAAACCCACCGATTAGAATCTTTTGAACTCTCTATTTATAAACTCTTCCAAACACCCTTTTATTATCTGCCACGTTTCCTTTTTTCTCTCTATTTGTATTTTAATTGAGCTTCCCACCTCGCAGACTCGTAGTGCCTCTTATATCTAATGACCATTTATGTCTCCTATTGTCTCCATGCAACAAGTGTTTAATTTAATTGATTTTTTGTTAACATTTACTTTAGCTTTCTCAATTGTAATTCACCAAAATACCATTACCTCAAATTTTATTTAACCTTTTTCATATACAGCTAGATTTGTTTTTGTTTTATCTTTTTAACAACAATATTGACATGCCACATTACATATACAAAACTTCCAACTATCTATCCAAAATAACTAATAAAATTATGCCTTTAAATAATATTAGGATTTGAAAAGACAAAGCAAAAATGAGATGCCTACAACAGCTCACTCCTCTGAGACTATGATATAAGGATGTGAAGCAGGAACATTTACTTTGAGGAGGATAGGGGGACGAAGTTAGCACTCATAACCATTGCAAATATGCAGATTTTGCTAGTATAGTTTTACTATGGTTTATAACTTTTGATGGACAACCTATGAGTGCTTGGCCTTAAGTATGTAAATTTTTTTTTTTTCTTTAACTGAACGTAACGAAACCTCTAAGACCACCAGTGATGTAAAATTTTAATAGATTTTTTCCACTGCAAGTTATGTGATTAATGTACATGGTACATTTTAATGCATGTGATGAATGGTTGACTATCAATCTAATTATTCGGATCTTGGGATTCTATCCCCTGTGACGCCATGTGACCTAAGGCTTGGTGTGGGGGCGTTACAATGATTGTTTCATAACTTTGAATCTAGCAATCAGTTTTCAATCGAATTTACTACTCGTTTCATGAAAGGCTCCATTGTGATGATCAGGGAAGAGTATCCAAAAGTCGAGTGTACTCATTGTGAGGCTTTTGAACAAGCACATCACTTTCCTCATTTGATCTGAAGCAAAATTTTAGGATGTTTGTTGTTTTTTCTTCAAAATACCTAACTATTTACTTCAACTAGGCTTAATCATGTTTATTAATGTTTACTTTATATGTTTGATGGGATAATGATTTTGTATGAGATTTTTTGGATTGGAAAGTTTATTTTGATAATGGTGATTTTACTTCAACTCATACCCTCCTTAGATTATGGCCTAATTCCAACCCTTACCTTAAAGTTTCAGACAATTACACATAATACCCTTAATTTCAAAACCTTGTTATAGATAGCTGCAATCTGTTAACTGAATTCTGTTAGTTGTTGACCAAAGGAGGAAGCTAGGAATGAAGCACGATAAGCTGACAGCTACACCGGCAATGCCCAAAGCTCATTGGACTACTTCACTACCAATTGATCCACTACTGTGATGGACTATTCCATCTCGTTCTTGAACTTTTAAGGCAAAAGTGCCCTTAATGGGTCAGTAAACTTTCGTTGTTGCCCTTATTGGAACATGAAATGTCATCTTTTCCCTTATTAATAACTAAATCTTCTTTCCGTTCTCTTGTTACAAAGAACGAGTCCATCTTAAAAAATCCTTTGTGATACTGAGAGTGTAACAAACAAGGTGAGACGGGAAGGGCGAGCATACTCTTTTTGACACACCTCAATTCCGCACTATTCAGAATGGTGTGATGAACCGTCAACAAATCAACGGTTCAACCAGGATTTTGAGTAGGGTATATCCGTTTTATCTAAACCTCATACATCGACATTCATAATCAGAGTAAATACACAATGGCGAAAGTCTTATAATAGAATGAACTGAGAAATCTAAATATTATAATCATATTAAAATATCCAATTATGCTGTTTCAACAGAGACATAAATAAAATACCAATTACATGTCTTTACTAAATCCAAATAATTAAAATAAAATCTAATCGAATACGCATGAGTTGCACTCGCAAGAGGAGTCATGCGTATCCACTTCGTCTTCAACTTCCATCGCCGCCATGTGCCCGTACACTGGAGCGTTGACATAATCTTCGACGGTAGTACCTGCATCATCAACTAAAAATATTCGACGTCGAGAGGGTGAGCACACATCATGGCTCAGTGAGCAAACAAAACAATGCAACAATACATATGCATGTATTCAATTCATATCTGTGGTCTGGTTTAAAGTTTGTAATATGCAATAGAAAGGGTTGGAGGTCAAAGGTTAACGTTTATTGACCCCTCCTCTATACACAGGGTGTGGAAGCCCGCCCAAAGGTTAACGTTTATTGTCGTCCCCATCCACCCTACCATGAACATTGTACAACAAAGGTTAACGTTTATTGTTGTACAGTGTCATACCAACACGTAAGCCCCTGCTGGCGAGGGCTTGCAAACTGGGCTCACAACTAACCAATCCTAATTCCAAACAGTGTATCCAAGGCCTCACCCCCCAGCATCCCTCAGAACGCCCATAGAGATAGAGCTAAGGCCCCCCCGATAGAGTCAGAGACTACAAGGACCGAGACCACCTCCCCTGATACTCTACGACGTAATAGTTCTGCTAAAGTAATGGCGATACGATGATGCTAATGCACAAGACTTGAGTTAGAGATAGAGCTAGAGTGCTGAGGCCCGACCTATGACACTCCCCCTGATACTCGCTCGCATCAAGTACACCAAACACACACATACATTCACATGCCTATTCCTATCATCATGGTCATTATCATGTTATAAACAATAAAGTAAATATGCATGAACAATAAATAGAAATATTAGGTGACATGTTGAATGCACATTACAAGCATGTTCGCATAGAATCAAGCGTAGCAATGGACTCAAGAAATAAAAATAGTTTGTTATTAACCAATTAGTTTAGGTCTTGTTTCCTCACCTTAGCTTGCTAGTAAATCCTCTTTCAAGCTTTAAGAATCACCTTTATATTGATATTATAATGCTAGAAGACCTAACAAAGTCGATATAATTTAGTTAGATTTTATTCCAATTTTTCCAACTGCTGTTAACTGGGGTTGCAGGACGGGTCGATGCTAGGGTAGCAGTATACTGCGACCCCCTATAGTAGGGTCGATGCCAGGGTCGATGGGTCCATCGACCCTAGGTGCGACCCCCCGTGGGTTTGGTCGATAAATCACCTTTTGGTCCATTCTCTTGTTTGAATCCTATGGCTTCCTTCCATAGTCCATTCCATACACTTCCTATGGTTTAGAACTACTCTTTATGTATCATATGGTTTAGTTGATCTCCTCCATAGTTTCCATTGAAACTTAATCATGGATTGATGGTTTGGGGTTTCTCCTACATCATACTTTTCTCATTAACTATTCTAAGTCTCACAAAATACATAGAATTAGTATTCTTACCTGAGAAGAGTACTCATTCTCTGAAACTCTTCTCTTTTTGCCTTCTTCTCTACTTTCCTTCTCTTTTTCTTCTCTTCCTTCTCTTCTCTTTCTCTCAATTCAATTAGAGTTCTAAAAGGAGTGAAAGAGTAGAAACTCCTAAAATAAGACCCTTTGATATTAGGGACGTCCTTTATATAGAGTATAAACTCCTAAAATAAGCCCCTTTGATATTAGGAAAGAGCCCAACCGAAATTAGGAAAGTTTTCAAATTTCTGTTTCTGGCGGCAACTGGGGGTCGATGAGGGGGTCGATGATCCCGTCGACCCCTGGTTCTAAAATGTCCGACCCCCGGTGTGAGGACAAAGATTGAAATCTTTTGAAGTCGCCACCTAGATTTAGGTCTAGGACCTTAGAAATGTGAAATCTCAACCCAAGGTAAGACTTCGATTGACTCATGACCCTTAGATTGGATTTATGGTCCATCAGAGATTAGGTAAGTGTCAGGTTACGGTTATGGGAAAGGGTTAGGCACCCAAACCGTCCGATCGAAATCAGTCTCCTATACCTTTCCTATGCTAGACTCTATTTATTAAACTAAACCAAACCAAGTGGTTTGATATCATTGAACCGAATCTGTATCCATCAGATTGCCTACGTATCATGGAATTATTCCGAAAATCAGGTTCACCATCGTAGTTCAGGTGTGATTAAAGTTTATGGATGTAATTTATGCTTGTGCATGATTAACTTCTTTGTTCAAGTTGAAGTTTATGCTTGAAAGGCTGAGAAATCCTATGGATTAGGATCTGGATAGTCCATGTGGACTGATAGATAGTCCTAATGGATCTAAGAATAACCCTATTTGGGTCAAAATATGGATAACCCTATCTGGGTTGGAATGTGGATAACCCTATCTGGGTTGAAATGTGGATAAATATCCTAGTGGATCTATGGATAGTCCAAGTGGACTAAGGTGTGGATCCGAATTTGGATTTCTCCCAAATAGCCTACGTATCCTAGGGTTTGCCCTAGGAATCAGAATTCGTGTAGTACGAAATGGATAACCCTATTTGGGTTGGAATATGGATAGATATCCTAGTGGATCTATGGATAGTTCGAGTTGACTAAGGTGTGAATAAATATATCCTAGTGGATCTATGGATAGTCTGAGTGGACTAAAATGTGAATAAATATATCCTAGTGGATCTATGGATAGTCCGAGTGGACTAAATTATGGATCCGAATTTAGGTTTCTCCCAAATGGCCTACGTATCCTAGGGTTTGACCTAGGAATCAGAATCCGCGTAGTTCGGGACTGGGTTGCAATGATTGGGTATCCTAGTGGATCTATGGATAGTCCGAGTGGACTACGGTATGGATAACCCTATTTGGGTTAAAATATATGGGATATCCTAGTGGATCAATGGATAGTCCGAGTAGACTAAATTGTGGATCCAAATTTGGGTTTCTCCCAAATGGCCTACGTATCCTAGGGTTTGCCCTAGGAATCAGAATCCGCGTAAGTTCGAATGAATAACCTGTTCTAGGTTAATGATTGAGAACCTATTCTAGGTTTAGGGTTTAGAACCTATTCTAGGTTTAGGGTTTGCCGAGGGACAAATCGTCCTAAATTACCCTTTTCATTCTTAATTCTAATTTTGGAAGGTTTGGCAAAGAATTCTCTTTCTTTATTAAGATTTTTTATCATTCCCATTATGCCCTTCCCAAGAATGTGGGTGCCTAAATGCACGTCCCCACGCCTAGATTGTCTTCTAGAAGTGTGCAGATATGGCAGTTTGACTAGGGTGTTGCATAAAATAAGTTATTGCCAAAAAAATAGAATATTCTATCTAAATATGGCACATAAAACATTTATGGTAAGAAATTCACATACAGTAAGATTGTTTAAAAATCTTTCAAATATGACATATTTTGCAAATAAGGCAAGAGCCTATATGGAATGATCTAGTAGGCTATCTTCTAAGCATGGCAAAACCCTAATTGCTATTTTCTTTCCATATTTAGGGTTTTCTACCCTAATTGCTATTTTCTTTCCATTTTAGGGTTTTCTACCCTAATTGTTGCATTCTTTCCATTTTTTAAGGTTTCCAACCCTAATTATTATTTTCTTTCCATTATAGGGTTTTCTACCCTAATTGCTATTTTCTTTCCATTTTAGGGTTTTCTACCCTAATCGCTATTTTCTTTCTATTTTTTTAGGGTTTTCTACCCTAATTGTTATTTTCTTTCCATTTTAGGGTTTTCTACCCTAATTATTTTCTTTCCATTTTTTAGGGTTTTCTACCCTAATTGTTATTTTCTTTCCATTTTAGGGTTTTCTACCCTAATTATTTTCTTTCCATTTTTTAGGGTTTTCTACCCTAATTGTTATTTTCTTTCCATTTTAGGGTTTTCTACCCTAATTGTTACTTTTTTTCCATTTTAGGGTTTTCTACCCTAATTGTTATTTTCTTTTCATTTTTTTAGGGTTTTCTACCCTAATTGTTATTTTCTTTTCATTTTAGGGTTTTCTACCCTAATTGTTACTTTCTTTCCATTTTAGAGATTTCTACCCTAATTGTTATTTTATTTTCATTTTTTAGGATTTTCTACCCTAATTGTGACAATAAGCATTTAATATAGCATGTGAGTATGTGTAGCAGACAAATATGGCAATAAATATGTGTAGCATTCCAATAATGGCAATGTGATTATTCCAATTATGGTAGTGTGATCATTCTAATTATGGCAGTGTGATCATTCCAATTATGGCAATGTGACCATTCCAATTATAGTAGTGTATGCATACGAGCATCCGAACATAGCATGTGAACAAATATAGCATCAAATATGGCATGTGTGAAACAACCAAAGCATATGAGAATCAATCAAAACATGATGGAACATGCAGCAAGATGACAGCTTTGTCAGGCTGGACCAAAATGGGCACATAGGGCACTGTACTTACTCAAAAAATTCTTATAAGATATCCTCGGAAAGAGGACTCAGAGGCCAACATTTTTTCTCAAGGAAGCTAATCCTAAAAGAGATCATAGGCAGGTCGAAAACATTCCCCAAGTACAGGCAAATACATTGGTCAGATCTGTTCCACATTCTGGCCAGTGGTACTATAAAATCAATATAAAATCATATAGCTCATGAAAATAAAATCCGAATACATGGTCAGAAAGAGGACTCAGAGGCCAACATTTTTTTTCAAGGAAGCTAATCCTGAAAGAGACCATAGGCAGGTCGAAAACATTCCCCAAGTACAGGCAAATACACTGGTCAGGTCTGTTCCAGATTCTGGCCAGTGGTACTATAAAATCAATATAAAATCATATAGCTCATGAAAATAAAATCCAAGTATATGGTCAAAAAGAGGACTCAGATGCCAACATTTTGTCTCAAGGAACCTAATCCTAACAGAGGCATCTTTCTAATGCTAGACACCAATCTCAGACATGCATTTGCAGTATACTTTGACTTTGAAAAAATAACTGACAGAAATGATGGATCTCCTACATCAGACTTCTTCACTCTGCTTTTCTCCTTTGCATCTTCTCATCATCCTCCTTGCTGCTTCTCTGATCCTTATCTCTTTTTCCTCTAGATCTTCTCTTCTTAATACCTCTCTCTCTCTCTCTCTCTCTCTCTCTCTCTCTCTCTCTCTCCTTCTCTCTTTCTCTATTTTCTTCTTCTTCTCTCTTCTTCCGATTTTTTTCTCTTTTTTCTCCCCTCTTGGACGTCTCTTCCCATTTTTTTTCTCCCAAAACCTAGCCCCTTAGAAAAACCACGTTTTTCCTCCTTTTTTTTTCTCTTCTCACCCTCTTTTTCTCCCAAAACCTAGCCCCTTAGAAAAAGCCACGTTTTTATCTTTCTTTTCCCTTTTTTTTTTTTTTGGAAAACTCCCTCTTTTTCTCTCTTCTTCCCTTCTTTTTCTCCCAAAAACGTGAGTCACAAAGGCCTTTCACGTTTTTTTCTTTCCCCCTTTTTTTTTCTCTCTTCTTCCCTTATTTTTCTCCCAAAACTTAGCTCAAAAGCCTTTCCACGTTTTTCTTTCTCTTTCCCTTTTTTTTCTCTTTGGAAAAAGTCCTCCCTCTTCTCTCTCTCACGTCCCTTTTATCTTCCCCTTCTTTCCCTTTTGAAAAAAAATCTAGAAACCCTAAATCCTCTCCCTTTTCATGTCCTCTTTCTCTCCCCTTTTTTTTCTCTTAATCCCTAAAACCGTGCCTCCTAAAAACCCCCACGTTTTCTCTTTCTTCTTTCTTTTTTTTTCTCCAACCAAATCTTTTGGATTCTCTTAGAAAAGGTCACGTTTTTCCTCTCTCCCTCTTTCCTTTTTTTTCTCAAAATCTTTTGGATTATCTCCAAAACCGAAATTCCCATTCTCTTTCACGTTTTTTCTCTCCCCTCTTTCCTTTTTTTTGTCAAAATCTTTTGGATTATCTCCAAAACCGAAATCCCCATTTTCTTTCACGTTTTTTCTCTCCCCTCTTTCCTTTTCTTCTCAAAAATCTTTTGGATTATCTCCAAAACCAAAATCCCCCTTCACTTTCACGTTTCTCTCTCCCCTCTTTCCTTTTTCTTCTCAAAATCTTTTGGATTATCATTTATATATAATACTATATATATATATATATATATATATATATATATATATATATATATATATATATAAATATTATGCACATGGATGAACTGATTCGAAATGGGTTGAGACTGACTTAGGTTGACAACTGATATGGGTTGAGCTAGGTTGGACCAAAACTGGTTTGAACTGAGTTGACTGGACTGATTGGAATTAACTGGGTTTTCACTCCTTGTCATTTCACGGGTCATTTTCGCTGTTATCCCGCATGGAATTTTTTGATGGCCTCTATTCTAAATTTTTTTGCGTTCATTTTGTAGAACATTAAAAATGAGGAATATAGGAACTTGAATCACCTCATTTGGAAGTAAAATGGTCAACTTATGAATTTTTGAAGTTTAAGCGGACCAATTATCGATAATTTGGCTGATCATTCTGCATGAGATCCTTCGGAGGCTTCTATCAGAAATATTTTACGTCCACTTTGTAGAGCACTAAAAATGGAACATAATGAGACTGGAATCACCTGATTCGGATATGGAATGATCAAAATATGAATTTTTGAATATTAAATGACCATTTTCATATATAATTTTGCATGGGACCCTCCGGAGATTTTTACCCGAGATTTTCCACGTCCACTTTGTAGGACATCACAAATGAAGAACAATGGCCTTGAAATCGTCTGAATCCGATGTGGAATGGAAAAGATATGAAGCTTTGAAGTTCTAACGATAATTTTACATGCAAGCTTGCATGGGACCCACTGGTAACTTCTACCCGAGATTTTTTACGTCCACTTTGTAGAACATCATGAATGAAGAATAATGGTCTTGGAATCATCTGAATCCGATGTCGGATGATCAAGATATGATGATTTGAAATTCAAACAATCCGACTTAGGATAATTTGCATGAAGGCCCCTGGGATTATTTATAATAATTTCAGCAACCTCCCTTATATGTATCATCCGACTAAAATGGCCATATCTTCCTCATTTGATATCGGAATTGAGCAATTCTGGTCTCGTTTCGAAGATAATTCTATGACCGATGCATCTATGCAGATAATAGCCCATGACCCTGCTGTGGGGATCAGTAAAAAATCACAAATTTTTAGGTTAAAGGTCAGAAACCTGCCATATTGGTTCACTTATGCCGAGGGTGGCAAAAATGGGGTGCTTACAGATGCCCCTCTTTAGCCGAGATTGTTATAAGTTGAAGGCTAAAGATAAAAGAACCACATTTTTGGGGTATGAGTGATATTGTTTATTGGGCTGCACT
Organism: Protea cynaroides; assembly: GCA_028583415.1. Classification (NCBI taxonomy): domain Eukaryota; kingdom Viridiplantae; phylum Streptophyta; class Magnoliopsida; order Proteales; family Proteaceae; genus Protea; species Protea cynaroides. The sequence goes on from CM053268.1 coordinate 77,382,893, forward strand.
TAGGGTAATTCTTCCTAAACTGCCTACGTATTCCAAGGGTGTCCTAGAAATCAAGTCCAGAACGTAGTTCGACTGACAAGAAGGTTTGCTCTTCTCGGAAGATTGGTGAGTGCTCTTCTTGTATGAAGCTAGGCTGTAAATACAAGGCTCATTTGTAGGTTGGGAACCTCTTCTTGCTGAGATGGAACTCATGATGCAAGGTACGTGCGGGCTTGGACCCAGCTTGATCCATTTGTAGGCTGATAAACCTCTTCTTGTACGAAGCTAGGCTGTGAATACAAGGCTCATTTGTAGGCTGGGAACCTCTTCTTGCTGAGATGGAACTCAATGCAAGGTATGTGCGGGCTTGGACCCGGCTTGATCCATTTGTAGGCTGATAAACCTCTTCTTGTATGGAGCTAGGCTGTGAATACAAGGCTGATTACATGAGCTTGGGCTCGGATTTGATTTGTTTGGATGGAAGACTTGATGTCTTCTCATTGATTGAAAAGAGGCTCTTTTGATTGAGATTTTGTGATTATTTTTCTGAATAAGCTAGGGCTCTACATTTGATTCACTTATTGGCTTGATCTTTGACTGAGCTAGGGCTATACATTTGCTTATAGGCTGAGATTGACTTGATCTTTGAATGAGCTAGGGCTCTACATTTGATTCACTAATAATCTGAGATTGATTTGATCTTTGGATGTGCTAGGGCTCTACATTTGATTTACTTATAGATTGAGATTGATTTGAAATTTGATGAGCTAGGGCTCTGCATTTGATTCACTAATAATCTGAGATTGATTTGATCTTTGGATGAGCTAGGGCTCTACATTTGATTTATTTATAGACTGAAATTGATTTGAACTTTGGATGAGCTAAGGCTCCACATTTGATTCTGAAATGAGTAAAAACTCAGAAGGTCACTTTTAGGGTGAGGAATTTGCTATTGATTCTGAAATGAGCAAGAACTCAGAAGGTCACTTATAGGGTGAGGAATTTGCTATTGATTCTGAAATGAGCAAGAACTCAGAAGGTCATTTATAGGGTGATACTGAATGACTCATCTTAGCAGTTCCTACCAGCTTTGGACCTTCAGGATTGAAAATAGGAATATCCTTCTTGGAAGCTCTATGGCTATGAACCTTTAAGATGCTTGAAAGTGACCCATACAGGAAGACTTTGTTGACTTTGAACCTTTAGGGTTGAAATCTGACCCATCTTGGAAGTCTCTTGACTTTCAACCTATAGAGTGCTGGATATATTTGAAATGATGATGAATTCCTTAGCAGTTTTCCAAGGTTTTTTGCCCCTGCTTTGTTGGTGAAGGCATAAAACATGATATCAATGGAAATGGTGTCATGGACTTCGCTGGCACGATACCTATATTTGAAATTTGCCATTTATGACCTGGTATTGAAAGTTTGACTCAATTTCAGCACGGTAGGGATGACTTGGTTGCTCCTTGGAAAGGTTCCATGTAATTTCTTCAGCCAACATTGATGTTGTTGGATTTTGGATTGAAAGAAACTCTAGTGAGGATTTTGGACAAGAATGAGGGGACCTTGACAGTCTTTAACCAAAGTGACTTTATTGATTGACCATGGTGTTAAACTGTCAAGGGATATCTGGTCAACTAAGTTCTTTGACTGTGCATTATGGTAGAACAAATTGGTAGAATAGCCAAGCGGCGATGAAATGTGACATGGGTTTGGCCCTCAATCTAGGCTCATGAAAATCTCAGGGCATTGCAACATTGTTGTGCCAATTTTGAAAGATGAATGAACCATGGCCCCAAAGTAGGCACAAGGAGCAAAGGATTCGAAGTGTTCCTTCAGAGAATTTGGTGACCAAATCCTAACAGGTGATCGACCACATTGGATTTTCTTCATCAACAGGATTGGGAGAACTGAGAAATTGGCAAAAACAAACTTGGATGGACCTACTTCTGTTGACTATGAAAGTAGTGACTTCAGACTAGACAATGGATCCTTGATGTAATGCTCATGATCAAGTTCGATTCCTCTACATAGGGTATATCTATGCCCCAATGTCTGCATGTTGTGACAGACCGCTACTATAGAAGGAAATGGGAAATCTAACAGAGTTAGAACAAGGTTGAATCTGGATTGCATTTAAAATTTGACCATGTTTCTGAGGTCAAGGGAAGATTGACAGATTGATTGCAGAGAATGATTTCTTAGATAAATCCTTGTTGAATCTTGAAAAATGAGGGAACTGATGATGAATTTGGCTACATCCGTAACCAGGCCATGAGAATTTGTTCTCTCCCTAACGTGACCAAAGGATTTGAAGATAGAATTTTGTTGAAAGGCAATGCTATGGAGCCCAACAGATGATGGTTTGTTCAACTCCTCCGAGTATGATTCACTGGAGAGCAAGAGGGGTTCCTTTCCTTATGGAGGATAGACTGGTATGACACTTGTCTACATAAACCATTGAATTTTTTCTATGAAAGGTCAATGAGGGCAATGCTTTAGGGTTGCATCAAGTCGCCTATCCCTACTGAGGTATTATGGGTTGCCCATTGAGGTTTCTCGGGTTGCCTTTCCCTGCTGAGGTTTCTTTTCTTCCCTTTATTATTTTTTTCATTTTCTTCTTTTTGCAAACCCCATCTTGGGTTGAATAAAGAGTCCTGATATGGTGAGGAGTTTGCCAAAATTATGGTCTTATCCAATGGTTTGAAACCTTTAGGGGAAATCTGAATGGCATGACCTTCTTGACAAATGGGTAGCCTTGCCCCACTGTTTAAGTTGACACCTACACGTATTGATAGGCGGGCAGCTATTTGAATCATCACTAAAAGTGATCTTAGGGAAATGCAGTCCCACACCAAGATTAAAAATGGTGCCAAATTATGTTTTCCTTTCTTGGAGATGTTCAGATGGAACACGTGTCCCAATAAGCTATATCGAGATTTTGAATCAGTCACGATCATATCTGGGTCTGAAACCTTTAGGTTGTTGACAAGTATTGATGTTGAAGGTCCAAGAGGACTGATGAGAAACTGTCCACATGGGTCTACCATTGGGAGAGTGTTTGGTTATTTATCTAGAATGGGTTTATCTTACCGAGAAGATCCTATTTTATTAGCTTGAGAAATGAAGGGCTTATGGGAACCTTTGGGAAGCCGTTGGATGTAATGAACGACAGATGAGAGTTCCAAACCGATTCATGAATTTGTACATAAAATGATGACATGATCACGAGATACAATGCCATAAAAAATGATAATCAAAAAGAAGGGCTTGTGATAGAGACTCCTTGGAAAGCCGCGATTGATATACGGGAGAGAGAGTCTAATGCCGATGAGAAATGTTTCTCTGATGATGAAGAAGTGATGAGATCGTCTCCTGTAAAGGCGGGATGTAATTGGTCAAAATCAAAAGTCCAGTCCAACATGTTGTAAATCTCGACGAATGATCGAACTTGCTATCAGGCTTTGGTTGGAACTATCATCCTCTTGAAGTGAGAGGGACAATTGGCTTACTGTCAAGCTCCAATGCCATTCAACATCTTACTATTTTCTTTTCTTCTCTTTTTTTCTTTTTTCTTTTTTCTTTTTCTTTTTTTTTTTTTTTTTTTTTTTTTTTTGTGAAGGCCACATAATGCAGTGCTTCGCTTGATCGCAAAATTGAATCCTGACTTTCAATATTGGATTTGAATCTTCTTCTTCCAAACATTTCCAATCGGATGGAACGCTTTGCCCCAACTAGCACTCGATCTTCCGAAACTTTATGAGCATTGTGACCGCTCATATAGTATCTGATTTTATCCGAATGGTGAATCCGTATGCTATCCTCCCGGGAAGTTAATCATCACCTTTTATCCGATGTGACTGCCTTCCCATTATTGATGTAGATAAAACATAGGCTTGAATTTTTTTTTTTTTTTTTGGTATTCCAATGACCTCATTCTTGGATTTTGGGATTGACCATTCATCATGTATCTCTTGCTTACATATGATTTATTTTGTAAGAACTTTGAAGTTTCTATCCTTTTGGTGGCACATCTGTCCTCCACATTTGTACTGATTGGCTGATCTGTTGATCTAATGCTTTCCTTGGAATCTTTCACAGGTAGAACAAATGGCAGCTTCACCAATACATGTTTCTTGAGACTACTCTTGTGTCTCTCAATTGATCATTTAAAGCTTTCCCAGACGGGTTGGACCTTTCTTTCTCAAGAGGCCGGGTGGCGTAGAAGTTCAGAGACGGCTCATCGTTTCAATCATCTTCGAGTCGAATTGATCGCGCCGTAGAATAGGAAGATGTACGAAACTGGGAGAAAATGTATGGATGAGACAAAGCCCAGAGTTTGAAATCCCAAGCGGGGTGGTTTTCTTTTACTTACAGGGCAAATTGGGCTGGACTTGTCAACGAGCATATCAATCTTGGACCCAGACATGGATGACCTATCGAATACCGATAATAGAAAGTTGAAACAACTAGTTCATCCAAGCGGCTCCAGTTGGGCATAACTGTCACACCCCAAATTCTGATCCAACCAGAATGGTGTGAGTGAACCGTCATTTAACCAACGGTTCACACCAGGATCTCGAATAGGCCGTGTCCACCCATACAAACCAATTACACATAACCACAATCAAATAGAATGAACCGAGTATCTATTGATAATTTAAATAAATATCCCATTATTCAAATTCAATCATAAAAATAGTAATCTTTTACATCTCTTAATAACAAACAAAAAATAACCGAAATAAATAAATAAACAAATCACGTGTACACGCGAAAAGGGCACTCGCATGAAGCGTCATGCTCGCCCTCTCCCCGCCTCGTACGTCCAAAGTCGCAACACCACCATACGCCGGAGCGTTACGTAATCATCCACAATATAACCCGCATCCGGATCTAAAACAATGTATATACAAAGGGTGAGCACACAACACGCCTCAAAAGGCAATCGACAGCTCACAAGATTATGCATGAGTAACAATCATTTTATCGTGGTCCGGTTTTAAGTTTGCAATGTGCTATAGAAAGGTTTGGTGGCCCCCCGCACCTCTATACACGAGTGTGTGGCGTCGCACAAGAATCACACTACCACCAACCCACATGCACCCATCATGGAATAGAGATAGAGCTAAGGTATACCCGCACCTCCCCGATACTCTACCCATACCAGCACCTAAGCCCCTCGGCCGGGGCCTCGCAAACCGGGCTCGCAACCAACCAATCCTATATGTCAACAATGTATGCTCTATCCCAAAGACAGCCCTACGGCATAGAGATAGAGCTAGAGCGGCAGGCCGGGCCGGAGACCTCCAAAACCTCACCTCCCCCGATACCCTATCCGCAACTAACCCACTAGGATAGAAACAATACGCAGCTAGACCCTATCCCAACACAACTCCCTACGGCATAGAGATAGAGCTAAAGCATCGTGGACAAGGCACCGACTCGAATCCTCGCACCACCCAACGATGGTCGGACAACATCAATATCGGAGACCAACGTACCACGATCTTCCCCCGATACCCCACCCGTACCAAGCTTGTTAAGATAGAATACTACAAAAGGTGCCGGTGTGAAGAGCGATCCCGGGCCCATGCCCCACTCCACACACCAACGAAAAACAATCACATGCCTAACAATCACATCCTATGAATGCATGAACAATAATAATACCTGAAAGTAAAGGATGGCATGTGAATTATGCACAAACATCACATCATAGATATTCAATGATTAACAACGATTTATCGTCCATTAATTATTAGGTTTAGGTCAGATTCCCTTACCTGACGCTCGTTCGATCACTTGCTCCACGTCACAAGATCCAAACGATATGTCACAAAGTCCTACATAATATTAGGGTTCCATTAGAATATATTATTTAGGGTTTCATGTTGGTCGGAACCCAACATGGTTACAAAATACCCTCACGAGCCGACCGGTGGCATGTACCGGTCGCAGCCAGAGGGAAAGACCGGCGACCGGTATGGTCACCGGTCCCCACGAATAACCTCCCGAGAGGTAGCGGTCGCAACATACCGGTCGCACTATGTGCAACCGTATAGTCGACCGGTATGTCTCCTAAGACCATACATGGGTTCTTCGACCCGTCGATCATCCTCCACGGATTTTCGGGGTTTCTCCTATCCATCCTAAGTCTAGGCTTTGAGTTAGAGCTATCCCTAACTCATTCAAGTCTCGTTTCGATAAATATCATCTCGAAACTCGAATCTAGGGTTTGACGGCAACTTAGGGTTTATTGGCCAATTTAGGGTTTTAGATCAATACCTACTTTGCATGGTATTGATCCACCCACACAATTATCATAGGGTAAGAAGATGGATCCAAACACTTACCGTTGACAGGTGTAGCGAGAGCTTCGTCAAACGGTAATGGCGGCACCTCCTTCTTCTTCCTAGCTCCTTCTCCTTTCCAAGCTTTTTCTCTTCTCTAGGGTTTGTGAGAAACAATGGAAAGGATTTGAGGGGTTTAAGGGTGTATTTATAGGCTAGAAATAGGGTTTAGTAACCCTACTAGGATTAGGAAACTTCTAGGATTCGAAATCGGGAAAGTGGGACCCAGCAGAGACTAATTTCCAAATTCCCGCACATAGCCGGCAGGCCATACCGGGCCGACCGGTACCATCATCCGGTACCATCGACCGGATACCTAAAATCAGGTATAATTGGTCGACTTCGGTCCGATTTCGTACCGTTTGTTATCCGCTTGCCCCGCCCGGCTCGGTGATGATCGGAAGACCTGTCACGACACAAAACCAAGGTTTAGACCAGGTTTTCAGAGTGCGGGTCTTACAACTCCACCACCCTTAAAAGAAATTTCGTCCCGAAATTTACATGTAGGTACTACAACTCCCCCACCCTTAAAAGAAATTTTGGCCTCGAAATTTGAACGTACCTTGATCGTCAAAAAGGTTAGGGTACTCCTTCCTCATCGCGCTCTCTTCTTCCCAAGTAATTTCCTCCACATTTTGGCTTCTCCAATGCACCTTTACATAGTGGATATCCTTGGTTCGAAGTTGCTGAACTTTTTGGCTTGAGAGCATTACAGGCACCACTTCGAAAGTTAAGTCTTCAGTCAAGTCTGGAGGATCAGCCAAGATATGCGATGGATCTCCGACATACTTCCTCGAATGATACATGGAACACATTATGAACGCTGACATAGATGGTGGTAGAGCCAATTGATATGCTACATTACCACGTCGATTCAATATCTCATATGGTCCCACATACCGGGGCATAGCTTCCCCTTCTTACCAAACCGTTTCGGACCTCGCACCGGTGACACCTTCAAGAACACTTTGTCACCCACGCAAACCCGGATCTCGACGTCGATTATCCGCATAGTGCTTTTGTCGAACTTGAGCTGTCTTTACTCTCTCCTTGATTTGATCAATCACTCGGCAAGTTTCTTCAACAAACTCCGGTCCTACAATTCTTCTTTCCCCCACTTCTTCCATAACAGGTGTACGACACTTCTTTCCATAGAGAGCTTCATATGGGGCCATCCGAATTGTAGCCCGATAGCCATTGTTGTAAGCAAACTCGATAAGTGATAGCTTCTCATCCCAAGCTCCTTTGAAATCTAATGCACAAGCTCGGAGCATATCTTCCAAAATTTGAATAGTTCGCTCCGACCGTCCGTCCGTCCTCGAGGATGGAAAGCGATCGAACTTCAACTTTGTTCCCATAGCTTTCGTAATCCTTCCCGAATTTTGATGTAAAAACGGGGATCTCTGCCGGATACTATACTCTCTTGAACGCCATGAAGTCCGACTATATTATCAACATATAACTTGGCCAGCTTCTCCATGGTATACCGAGGTCCGACCGCAATAAATCGAACCGCCTTGGTGAGCCGATCTACTATAACCCAAACCGCATCCACCGACCTTGGTGTCAAAGGTAGGCCAATGACAAAATCCATGGTGATACAATCCCACTTCCATGCGGGTTCCGGTAATGGCCGTAGTAAACCCCGCGGGTCTTTGTCTCTCCGCTTTAACTTGTTGACAATTCGGACATTGAAACACGAAACGAGCTATACGCCTTTCATACCCCTCCACCAATAGAGTCTTCTTAGATCATGGTACATCTTGGTACTTCCCGGATGTACCGAATATGGAGTGTAATGAGTTTCGCCATAACTCGGCCTCCGATATCGCAGCCTTGCTCTCGGCATACATAACCGTCCACGATACTTGAGTACTTTGTCCGATTCTAAGGTAAAGTCGGATTACACGTACCCTTCTCTAAGTCTTCCCGCACCGTCCCGAGATATGGATCCCCGTAGGATTGCTACCTTGACTTCATCAATTAGGCTCGGCGAGATCTTCAATGCGGCGAACATCATAGTGAACTTATGAATCAAGCCTTGCTCAACCGGATCTTCCGCAGTTTCGATAATATGGTCTTCATCAATTTCCATCGAACTCGAGGCTGCAGACACAATGCGGCATTTGTACTCGGTCCCGCCTCGGGTTTCGATGCCCACTTTCCGCTTAAGGCGCGCCACCACATTTGCTTTACCCGGGTGGTACCGGATGTCGCAATCATAATCTTTTAACAATTCCAGCCACCTTCTCGCCTCATATTCGGATCCTTCCGAGTTGGAGTAATCTTCCACGAATCTTCTATAATAACCAGCCAACCCAAGGAAACTACGAATCTCTGCAACATATTTTGGTGCTTCCCATCCTACTATAGCAGCTATCTTGCTTGGATCAACCTTGATACCGTCTCCAGATACAACATGGCCCAAGAAAGCCACTTCCTTCAGCCAAAACTCGCACTTCTTGAATTTTGCATAAAGCCTCATGTCCCTCAGCCGTTGTAGGGCTGCTCTCAAATGCGTTGTATGAGTCTCCATGTCCTTAGAGTAAATCAATATGTCGTCGATGAATACGATGACCGAAGTGTCCAACATGTCATGGAACACTCGGTTCATCAATTCCATAAACGACGCTGGAGCGTTGGTCAACCCGAAAGACATAACCGGGAAACTCATAATGCCCATACCTTGTTCCGAAAGCGGTCTTGAATATCTCCGGCCTTGATCTTCAATTGGTGATACCCGATCGGAGATCGATCTTCGAGAAAACCTTTGCACCCTGCAGCTGATCGAACAGATCATCGATCCTAGGTAAAGGATACCGGTTCTTGATCGTCAACTTGTTTAGCTCACGGTAGTCAATACATAGCCGTACACTTCCATCTTTCTTCTTGACGAATAACACAGGTGCTCCCCAAGGCGAAATACTAGGTCGTATGAAGCCCTTATCCAGCAATTCTTGTAATTGGGTCTTCAACTCCTTTAACTCGGTTGGGGCCATCCTGTATGGCGCTTTAGACACCGGAGCCGAACCCGGTATAAGGTCTATCACAAATTCCGTAGCCCTGTCTAGTGATAAGCCTGGAAGATCTTCTGGAAATACATCTGGAAACTCCCGAACCACTTCTATATCTTCCATCTTGAGTGACTCTGCTGTGAGGTTGACTACAGATACGAGATAACCCACTCCCCCTTTCTCCAAGCATCTCTTAGTCTTTAGGGCGGAGAGGATCAACTTTCGCTTCCTAGATAGCTTAATTCCAGCGAAACTATATTCCTTTCCCTCTCTGTCTCGGCCCTCGATACTTACAGGACATGGTCCATAATACTTGGTCAAAGCCACTTCGACTCCTAGTGGAGAGCGAACTATCAAGCTTGGGTTCAATTGCTTGATTGGTAACTCCATTCGCTTCCCAAAAGAAACAGGGCGGAATGGTCTAGGATTACTGCCACCCGAGCTCTCTCCAGCAGATCTCTTCACTCCTCCGTTCCGAGCGAAGAAGCTGTCCCTCCGACCGGACTCTATCACCCTCGCAACCTGCACCGCCTCATTGTAGGTCTTCTTATCCGGACCCAAACGGATGCTCTCTAATGCTTCCACGTAGTCCCATGGTGAACCTACGTATCTTTGTCTCCTCTTCCCGCATCCTGACCGGTGCGAAGAAGAATAGCTCTTCGTACCTCCGTTGATAAGCATCTACGGTCGGCGACCTGGCTGCAGCCGAGAAACTCTCTCTCCATTGAATCCCCTGAAGCTCTTTGGGAAGTATTTGTTGAAGAAAGCCGCTTTAAACACCTCCCAGTCCACTAATGTATATTGGTTCTCCAAATATGCCCGCGTGGAATTCCACCAAGCATTCGCGTCCTCCCTCGAAGATGTGAGTGGCGAACAGTACCTTCTCCTCCTCAGTGCACGTCATCAATCGGAAGTTCTTTTCCATTTCCGAAACCCACCGTGCTGGCCACAATGGTTTCCCTATTCCGCCGGTGAATGATGACGGTTTCAACTTCAAGAACCTGTCCACCGACCGCTAAGATCGTCTTGTCCCCGGGTATCCGCTTCCGTACCATGGTGGTGGATACGGATATGCCCCCGGATACGCGAAGGCGACGGAAAGCGATGCGGTGGTGGTACATTCGTGCTTGGGCCCTTGGCCTTGGGCTACTCCGCACCCGTTGCGAAGACATTTTCTCTCGGACCCGGGCATATTACCGGCGGGAACGGAACCTGCCGACCCGAGCATCGTTAGTACTTCACTCGAAATTCCTTCCGTTGAGCTTGCATCCGATAGACCAAGTTTGTAACTATGGTCTCGGAATCCCCGTGAGGTGGTCCCGGTAATTGGTCGGTACTTCCGGGACCTGTTCCTCCTCCTCTTCGGGGCTGGTTTCTCTAACCTTGGTCCCGCTCGGCTTGGTCTTCCTCTAGGCGCTTTCGGCATGATGATGCTTTCTACCCCTTCGACCGTTTCCACCTGCCATCTCAGACTATTTATTGGATCTGAGAAGAAGACATAACACGTGAGAATCATCAATAATAGTAGTGTTAGTCTTGAATAATGCAGGAGAATAGTCGAGAAGTAACATTTCGATTTACACAATTTTAAATTTTTTTTTTCTGGCTCTTTGGGGGCGTACCGGTCTCAACATACCGGTCGCACACCTGTAGAAATATGCTGCGGCCGGTATAGTCGACCGGTCAAAATTAAATTTCTGGCCGAGACATACCGGTCGCATGTCTATGAGATACCGGTCGCCACTCGTAGACGGTGTTGCGACCGGTATAGTCGACCGGTCGAAAAAATTTTCTGGCCGAGACATAGCGGTCGCACACAGGGTTGATACCGGTCGACCGGTATAGCCATAACCGTCAACCGGTATGCCCAAAATGGCTTTAAAATCGCGAAAAAGTGAGAAAATCTCACTTTTCTTTTCTTCTTTCTCTCCGGTGGCGATTCCTCTCTGCCCAACTGAGTTGCTACAGTCCGACCGGTACTCTTAGAAGCCGATTTCTCGCATTCCAAAGCTAGAACATCGTCTCCAGGTAGGTCTCTACCCTCTCTCTCATATTTTTAGAAATTTTCCATATCGTCTTTATGTAGAAATTTAGGTTTTTCTTTGTTCGAGATGTTTTAACCGTAGGAATTCCTTTCCTTCGGCTTACAAAGGGTTTAGGGACCCCCAAGAGCAAAAGCCCTCAACTAATTTGGGGTTCCACCGCAAGGTTTTGGTAAAAATCGAATTTTTACTCTTTTTAACCTAGGTTTTTCAAAAATTTCGAAATTTTCTAATTTTTCTTAATTCTTGAAATTTCTTGAAATTTCTTGTTATAATTGCTTGTGATTGGATTATGGAAGAGTGTGGGGGTTACGTAAGTCCTCCTCCCCATGTTTTTGGGTGAGTTCGAGGCTTTTTCCCAATTTATAGCCGTTATGCTGCCGAAATTTCGAAAATTTCTAACTTTTATCTCTTTTCCTTTGTTTTGCAGACTCTAAATGGCTCCTAGACGCACTCTCGGGAAGCGCTCACATGGTTCTAGTTCTCGGGTTCCCTCTCCACCTATCCCTCAGCTAGATGAGCTATGGTTTCGCTCTTTGGAAGCTCAGGCTCGGTTTTCTTGGTTTGATGACAAGAGTATCGTATCCGGGCGACGGGTCAATGTGGGACAATTACACCGGTTTAACGTAGAGACAGCCTTTGGTGCTCTAGGTTGGCTGCCGGTTATTTCCTACACAGACCACACGTCCTAACCTGGTCAAGCATTTTTATGCAAATCTGGGAGCTCGAAGGGGATGTCGAAGACCCGAACCGGTGTAGGGATCTGCGCATTACCAGTTACGTCCGGGGTGTACATATTTCCTTCAACACCCACCAGTTGGCTGATCTACTTGGGGTTCCCAATGATGGAGATTTGGTATACTGCGACCCCCAAGGCGAAAGGTTACTTAACTGAGGATTTGCGCCGAGAGATAGCGCATCAGATACTAAATCCTGGGGCTCCTATGAAGGCAGCTAGCTTGAGACCTATATCCCGGGTCTACAGCCGCATCATCCGAAGACGATATAGTGCCACGGAGCGGTCACTACAATGAGTTGTCCCAGCTCACCCAAGACGTCACTTATTGCGTGCGCACCGGAGAGCGGATCTCACTTCCATACCTCATCATCCGGACTATGCATCGAGCGGCTGTGACCGATCGGGCCAGCAACCTTCCCTATGGCCGTCTCGTCACTTTCCTTCTTCGCCGTCTAGGCGTGAGTTTCAGAGGAGAGACAGCCGTCGAGGACTCCATGACTTCTGACATCGACTGGGATGCGATAAACAGGATGCAGATGGTTGATCTGCCCGTTAGCGATGACGAGTTGGAGGCTCGCCCTCGTCCACTTGGGAGAGTAGCAGCGGCGAAGAAGGCGGCAGCCGCGGCCAATGCGGCCTATGCGGCGAGATGGGGGATGATGATGATGACGATGTAGTTGGGGAAGCACCGGTGCCCGCCCCACGACCTCCACCTGTACCACCACCATCTTTTCCCACAGGTTGGCCATCTCAGCCCCCCCCCGACTTCGGTGTTGAGTATGTTTACGAGATCGGGGACACCCGGAGGGTCATCCCGGAGTCTCGGCCACGCGATGGGTCGGGAGTTGGGACGCCCGGCTCGTGGTCTACAGGTGACTCAGGACCAGGTGCATTGGCTTAGGGTCGCATACGAGCGGGACTATGATATAGCTGACCCCATTCCTCCCAGGCCTCCTACCCCATGATTTCCCATTTACTTTTCTTTTAATATGACGGTTTATATAACAGGGTAACTTTTCGGTTTGTGGACTGTACCCTGTAGCACTATTATATTTGATACTATTTTTCCATTTAATGAAAGTTTCATGGTTCACCTATCTAGTGTATGTGCACTTATTAGGTTTCATATTTAGAATAGTACATTATTCTCTTTCTTAGTCCGTCTCAGGTATCAAACAATGCTTAGAGTGTGTTTGTATTAAGATTTTTAAACTTCCTAACTTAGTTCATCGACTCAGTTAAGTGCAGCATGGTTTGTTGGAACAGAGCCCGAGAGCTCTGATACCAAGTTGTCACACCCCAAATTCTGATCCAACCGGAATGGTGTGAGTGAACCGTCATTTAACCAACGGTTCACACCAGGATCTCGAATAGGCCGTGTCCACCCATACAAACCAATTACACATAACCACAATCAGAATATAAACATACAGCGGAAGACTTTAAATAGAATGAACTGAGTATCTACTGATAATTTAAATAAATATCCCATTATTCAAATTCAATCATAAAATAGTAATCTTTTACATCTCTTAATAACAAACAAAAATAACTGAAATAAATAAATAAATAAATCACAGGTACACGCGAAAGGGCACTCGCATGAAGCGTCATGCTCGTCCCTCTCCCGCCTCGTACGTCCAACGTCGCCGACCACCATACGCCGGAGCGTTTACGTAATCATCCACGGTATAACCTTGCATCCGGATCTAAAACAATGTATATACAAAGGGTGAGCACACAACACACCTCGATAAGGCAATCGACGGTTTCACAAGATTATGCATGAGTAACAATCATTTTATCTTTGTGGTCTGGTTTTTAAGTTTGCAATGTGCTATAGAAAGGTTTGGTGGCCCCCGCACCTCTATACACGAGTGTGTGGCGTCGCACAATAATCACACTACCACCAACCCACATGCACCCATCATGGAATAGAGATAGAGCTAAGGTATACCCGCACCTCCCCGATACTCTACCCATACCGGTACCTTAGCCCCTACGGCCGGGGCTCTCAAACCGGGCTCGCAACTAACCAATCCTATATGTCAACAATGTATGCTCTATCCCGAAGACAGCCGTCTACGGCATAGAGATAGAGCTAGAGCGTGCGGGCCGGGTCGGGAGACCTCCAAAACCTCACCTCCCCCGATACCCTATCCGCAACTAACCCACTAGGATAGAAACAATACGCAGTAGACCCTATCCCAACACAACTCCCCTACGGCATAGAGATAGAGCTAAAGCATCGTGGACAAGGTAGCGTCGACTCGGAATCCTCGGTACCACCCAACGATGGTCGGGACAACATCAATATCGGAGACCAACGTACCACGATCTTCCCCGATACCCCACCCGTACCAAGCTTGTTAAGATAGAATACTACAAAAGGTGCCGGTGTGAAGAGCGATCCCGGGCCCATGCCCCACTCCACACACCAACGAAAACAATCACATGCCTAACAATCACATCCTATGAATGCATGAACAATAATAATAACTGAAAGTAAAGGATGGCATGTGAATTATGCACAAACATCACATCATAGATATTCAATGATTAACAACGATTTACTGTCCATTAATTATTAGGTTTAGGTCAGATTCCCTTACCTGACGCTCGTTCGATCACTTGCTCCACGTCACAAGATCCAAACGATATGTCACAAAGTCCTACATAATATTAGGGTTCCATTAGAATATATTATTTAGGGTTTCATGTTGGTCGGAACCCAACATGGTTACAAAATACCCTCACAGAGCTGACCGGTGGCATGTACCGATCGCAGCTCCGTAGGGAAAGACCGGGCGACCGGTATGGTCAGCCGGTCCCCCACAAATAACCTCCCGAGAGGTAGCGGTCGCAACATACCGGTCGCACTATGTGCAACCGGTATAGTCGACCGGTATGTCTCCGGAAGACCATACATGGGTTCTTCGACTGCCGTCGATCATCCTCCATAGATTTTCAGGGTTTCTCCTATCCATCCTAAGTCTAGGCTTTGAGTTAGAGCTATCCCTAACTCATTCAAGTCTCGTTTCGATAAATATCATCTCGAAACTCGAATCTAGGGTTTGACGGCAACTTAGGGTTTATTGGCCAATTTAGGGTTTTAGATCAATACCTACTTTGCATGGTATTGATCCACCCACACAATTATCATAGGGTAAGAAGATGGATCCAAACACTTACCGTTGACAGGTGTAGCGAGAGCTTCGTCAAACGGTAATGGCGGCACCTCCTTCTTCTTCCTAGCTCCTTCTCCTTTCCAAGCTCTTTCTCTTCTCTAGGGTTTGTGAGAAACAATGGAAAGGATTTGAGGGGTTTAAGGGTGTATTTATAGGCTAGAAATAGGGTTTAGTAACCCTACTAGGATTAGGAAACTTCTAGGATTCGAAATCAGGACAGTGGGACCCGCAGAGACTAATTTCCAAATTCCCGCACATAGCTGTGCAGGCCATACCGGTCGACCGGTACCATCATCCGGTACCATCGACCGGTATACCTAAAATCAGGTATAATTGGTCGACTTCGGTCCGATTTCGTACCTGTTTGTTATCTGCTTGCCCCGTCTGGCTCGGTGATGATCGGAAGACCTGTCACGACACAAAACCAAGGTTTAGACCGGGTTTTCAGAGTGCGGGTCTTACAATAACGCCTTCGACGACCACCTTCAGTCGTTGCGGGAATAAGTCTTCCTTCAGATCTCTAATAGCAGGACTCATCATGCCCCTCTATCAATAGGTGCAAGATATCTACCTTTTAAGGTTCCATACAATTCTTACCTCTCTTTTTTCAGTTTAGGATCCATTCATAACCGGACTATTGCTTTTTAAGCACAAGGTTACTCTAGTTCATGCCCCAGTTTGGGGTTCAGTGGATTCATCAATGGACTACTTCTAGCTGAATTCAAAATCATTTTGGCTTATGCCCCAGCTTGGGGAGCAAGGGGTATCGCCGTTGCACTACACCATTTTGAGTCCAAGATTAGACTAGTTTATGCCTTGGCTTGGGGGGTTCAATGGATTTTTTTGTTAGACCACTCTCAATTTGGGTTTAAGGTCAATTTGGTTCATGCCCCAGTTTAGGGCATAATGGCTTTCCTCATTAGACCGCATTCAATTTGGGTCCAATGTCAATCTGGTTCATACCCCACTTAGGGCTCAGGGCTTCATCATTGGACCATTCCCTAGTCGTGATTCTGGTTCTTATCCTAGCCTGGGGCACATTAGATCTCATCTTTGGTCTACCCTACTGCTCGGGAAATTCCATTCCCTCTCTTTGAATAATGAGAAATGTGAGGGCAACTCTTCGGATTCTAACATTTCCTTGGCCAATGGGGCAGAAATGCCCATGATGGGATAGCACTATTATAGCTGAAGGTTCATGGTCTCTTGATGATTCCAGAATTTGGAATTGATCTTTACTGACACGCAATGAGGAATGCTTCTCATTCACCATTCCTGACGAGCTATCCTAACTTGTAGCACTGGGCTATGATAGACATGGATCATGCTCTAATTGATAGAGCCAGAGATTGATTTTGAATCGATCTCCGATTGATAGAGACAAGATTGACTTTGAATTGATCTCTGATTGATAGAGATCAAGATTGATTTTGAATTGGTCTTTGATTGATAGAGATCAAGATTGATTTTGAATTGGTCTTTGATTGATAGAGATCAAGATTGATTTTCAATTGGTCTCTGATTGATAGAGATCAAGATTAACTTTAAATTGATCTCTGATTGATAGAGATCAAGATTGACATTCATGGACTGGGCTCTAATTGCTAGAGGTAAGGATTGCTTGAGTTGGGCTCCGATTGATAGAGGCCAAGGAAGACAATCATGGATTGGACTCTAATTGATAGAGATGATGGATTAATTGAGTTGAAATGACTGAAATTCTCTTTGATTCCTTTATGAAGTGGAACCTGGACCAAAGGTAATGGTTGAACAGGCCTAGAGGCTAACTCAAGCTCACATTGAGTTCATATGAATGGAACCTTTCTTAGTTCCAACATGAATCGAAACCTAAACTGGAGTTGACGATTGGACAAGCCTAGGGGCTAATTAAATTCAAATGAATGGAACTCTTCTTAGTTCCAACATGAATCAGAATTTGAACCACAGTTGATGGTTGGATAAGCCTAGTGGCTAAATGAATTCAGATGAATGAGACTCTTCTTAATTCTAACATGAATCAGAACCTGAACCAAAGTTGATGGTTGGACAAGCCTAGGGGCTAAATAAATTCTGATGAATGGAACTTTTCCTAGTTTCGACATGAACTGGAACCCTAACCAAAGTTGATGGTTGGATAAGCCTAGTGGCTAATTGAATTCAAATGAATGGAATTTTTCCTAGTTCCAACATGAATCAGAACCTAAACAGGAGGTGAAGGGTGAAAAAAAACCTAGGGGCCGAATGCCTCCTTCATTTTAGCATGATCTGGGAGTGATGATTGAACCTGCCTAAAGGTTAAACCCTTCTTTAATTCTGAGATGAACCAGAAATGGTGGTTGAATCTAGGGCTGAATATATCTTTGATTCTGAGATGAACTGGATGTGATTGAATCTGCCTAGGGACTGAATCTTTCTTTAATTCTGGATGAACCAAAATGATGATTGGACCTGCCTAGGGGCTGAACCTTTCTTCAGTTCTGAGATGAACCAGAAATGGTGGTTGGACCTGCCTAGGGGCTGAATATATTTTTTTTTTTTTATTCTGAGATGAACTGGATGTAATTGAATCTGCCTAGGGGCTGAATCTTTCCTTAATTCAGGATGAACCAAAATGATGATTGAACCTGCCTAGGGGCTGAACCTTTCTTCAGTTCTGAGATGAACCAGAAATGGTGATTGAATCTAGGGCTGAATATTTCTTTGATACTGAAATGAACTGAATGTGATTGAATCTGCCTAGGGGCTGAATCTTTCCTTAATTTTGGATGAACCGAAATGATGATTGGACCTGCCTAGGGGCTGAACCTTTCCTTAATTCAAAGGTGAATAGGGAACAATGATTGGATTTACCTAGGGGCTGAATCTTTCTTTAATTCAAAGGTGAATAGGGAATATTGATTGGATTTGCCTAGGGGCTGAATCTTTCCTTAATTCAGAGATGAATCGAAAACTATGATTGGATTTGCCTAGGGGCTAAATCTTTCCTTAATTCAGAGATGAACCAGGAATTATGATTTGATTTGCCTAGGGGCTGAATCTTTCCTTAATTCAGAGATGAATCGAGAATTATGATTGGATTTGCCTAGGGGCTGAATCTTTCCTTAATTCAGGGGTGCATTGAGTACCATGATTGGATTTGCCTAGGGGCTGAATCTTTCCTTAACTCAAAGGTACATTGAGAACTATGATTGGATTGGCCTAGGGGCTGAATCTTTCCTTAATTCAGGGGTGCATTGAGAACCATGATTGAATTTGCCTAGGGGCTGAATCTTTCCTTAACTCTGAGGTAAATCGAGAACATTGATTGGATTTGCCTAGGGGCTAAATCTTTCCTTAATTCAAAGGTGAATCAGAAACTATGATTGGATTTTCCTAGGGGCTGAATCTTTCCTTCTTTCTTACAAAATTTGATGTTCAATCAAGATCTAGATTCATGACTTCCATTGATTCATTTAGAAAGATAATATGGATGGATCTCAAGGTGGGAGATCAAGACAATTCACTAATTGTAGGGGCCTCTCACCCTAAAAGGGTGGATATGGTTGCAGTTTGATTTTCTTTTCCAAAGGCATTGAAATCCAATGGGGAAATATTGAGATTCTAGATATCTAGAGAAGTGGAAGAAGTCACATGCACAATCAAGGATGACTCAACCAAACAAGAGTTAGATCCCTCATAAGGGCGATTGGGTAAACATTATCCAAGTCAATTTAATTGAATTTGATTAAGCCATGTGTTCAGTCTTGGGACCTCATGATTCCAAAATGGATAATCAGTGGTACCAAGGTCTGGCCAATTGGATTACCGAATTCGATGAAATTGAAATGGATATATTAATCTGTCGTCCTTATTAGGGATGGTTAGCAAAAGCGGTTCATATATGAACAAACTAGTAAATTTCTTCTTGACCATGGTATCTATGTCTTGACAGGGATTTTCTGTTCGTTTTTTGAAATCGACGTGTTAACAATGAGAGATTCGACACATCGAGCTTACTTAATGGAGGGTGTATAGTGACCATCTACCATGATGTAGAACAGGTGTATACACACCTCATACTCCCAATGGGTGAGAGTTAAGATGCTCATCGTGTAGATTCTAACATGTTGACCAATCGAGGACAAAAACGGGCAGGACTTCGACGTCTCGAACATGGATGTCATGGTTAAGCAGGCTTTACTGGGTCGGTTCAGGGATGAACCAAAAATAACAAACATTGGGCTACAATCTGGGTTAGGACAGAAAAGGCCACCTTGACAAGGATGGGGTAACCTATCACCGAATGCTCGATGAATAATGGGCCCCCAATCCCTTTATATACTATGTTGCAAGGATCCAAGCGACGTAGAGTAGCATAATCCATTCCCAGGCGGACCCAAGAAACGCTCGTTAGAGGCTGCTCGCCGGTCGTGGTCTCATAAAGTACAGGCCAAGGCTGTGTGTTTCGCCTAGCAGGCTGCCCCATATGCATGGGACCCGGTTCGGCTACTCGCACGAATGTGTAACTGAACCCATTCCCCCCAAAGCAATAATTTACAAGCATAAATATAGTATCCTAAAATCTAGCATTCAATTCACACAAGAAAAGTTTTCATTTAGGAGTTTGACATTTATATCCCTAGTGAAGTCGCCACTGTGAGGACAAAGATTGAAATCTTTTGAAGTCGCCACCTAGATTTAGGTCTAGGACCTTAGAAATGTGAAATCTCACCCCAAGGTAAGACTTCGATTGACTCATGACCCTTAGATTGGATTTATGGTCCATCAGAGATTGGGTAAGTGTCAGGTTACGGTTATGGGAAGGGGTTAGGCACCCAAACCGTCCGATCGAAATCAGTCTCCTATACCTTTCCTATGCTAGACTCTATTTATTAAATTAAACCAAACCAAGTGGTTTGATATCATTGAACCGAATCTGTATCCATCAGATTGCCTACGTATCACGGAATTATTCTGAAAATCAGGTTCACCATCGTAGTTCAGGTGTGATTAAGTTTATGGATGTAATATATGCTTGTGCATGATTAAGTTCTTTGTTCAAGTTGAAGTTTATGCTTTAAAGGCTGAGAAATCCTATGGATTAGGATCTGGATAGTCCATGTGGACTGATAGATAGTCCTAGTGGATCTAAGAATAACCCTATTTGGGTCAAAATATGGATAACCCTATCTGGGTTGGAATGTGGATAACCCTATCTGGGTTGAAATGTAGATAAATATCCTAGTGGATCTATGGATAGTCCAAGTGGACTAAGGTGTGGATCCGAATTTGGATTTCTCCCAAATAGCCTACGTATCCTAGGGTTTGCCCTAGGAATCAGAATCCACGTAGTTCGAAATGGATAACCCTATTTGGGTTGAAATATGGATAGATATCCTAGTGGATCTATGGATAGTCCGAGTGGACTAAGGTGTGAATAAATATATCCTAGTGGATCTATGGACACTTCGAGTGGACTAAAATGTGAATAAATATATCCTAGTGGATCTATGGATAGTCCGAGTGGACTAAATTGTGGATCCGAATTTAGGTTTCTCTCAAATGGCCTACGTATCCTAGGGTTTGACCTAGGAATCAGAATCCACGTAGTTCGGGACTGGGTTGCAATGATTGGGTATCCTAGTGGATCTATGGATAGTCCGAGTGGACTACGGTATGGATAACCCTATTTGGGTTAAAATATGGGGGATATCCTAGTGGATCTATGGATAGTCCGAGTGGACTAAATTGTTGATCCGAATTTGGGTTTCTCCCAAATGGCCTACGTATCCTAGGGTTTGCCCTAGGAATCAGAATCCGCGTAGTTCGAATGAATAACCTGTTCTAGGGTAATGATTGAGAACCTATTCTAGGTTTAGGGTTTAGAACCTATTCTAGGTTTAGGGTTTGCCGAGGGGCAAATCGTCCTAAATTACCCTTTTCATTCTGAATTCTAATTTTGGAAGGTTTGGCAAAGAATTCTCTTTCTTTATTAAGATTTTTTATCATTCCCATTATGCCCTTCCCAAGAATGTGGGTGCCTAAATGCACGTCCCCACGCCTAGATTGTCTTCTAGAAGTGTGCAGATATGGCAGTTTGACTAGGGTGTTGCATAAAATAAGTTATTGCCAAAAAAATAGAATATTTTATCTAAATATGGCACATAAAACATTTATGGCAAGAAATTCACATACAGTAAGATTGTTTAAAAATCTTTCAAATATGGCATGTATTGCAAATAAGGGAAGAGCCTATATGGCATGATCTAGTAGGCTATCTTCTAAGCATGGCAAGACCCTAATTGCTATTTTCTTTCCATATTTAGGGTTTTCTACCCTAATTGCTATTTTCTTTCCATTTTAGGGTTTTTTACCCTAATTGCTGCATTCTTTCCATTTTTTAAGGTTTCCAACCCTAATTATTATTTTCTTTCCATTTTAGGGTTTTCTACCGTAATTGCTATTTTCTTTCTATTTTAGGGTTTTCTACCCTAATCGCTATTTTCTTTCCATTTTTTAGGGTTTTCTACCCTAATTGTTATTTTCTTTCCATTTTAGGGTTTTCTACCCTAATTATTTTCTTTCCATTTTTTAGGGTTTTCTACCCTAATTGTTATTTTCTTTCTATTTTAGGGTTTTCTACCCTAATTATTTTCTTTCCATTTTTTAGGGTTTTCTACCCTAATTGTTATTTTCTTTCCATTTTAGGGTTTTCTACCCTAATTGTTACTTTCTTTCCATTTTAGGGTTTTCTACCCTAATTGTTATTTTCTTTTCATTTTTTTAGGGTTTTCTACCCTAATTGCTATTTTCTTTCCATTTTTGGATTTTCTACCCTAATTGTTACTTTCATTCCATTTTAGGGTTTTCTACCCTAATTGTTATTTTCTTTCCATTTTTTAGGGTTTTCTACCCTAATTGTGACAATAAGCATTTAATATAGCATGTGAGTATGTGTAGCAGACAAATATGGAAATAAACATGTGTAGCATTCCAATCATGGCAATGTGATTATTCCAATTATGGTAGTGTGATCATTCCAATTATGGCAGTGTGACCATTCCAATTATGACAGTGTGACCATTCCAATTATAGTAGTGTATGCATACGAGCATCCGAACATAGCATGTGAACAAATATAGCATCAAATATGGCATGTGTGAAACAACCAAAGCATATGAGAATCAATCAAAACATGATGGAACATGCAGCAAGATGACAGCTTTGTTAGGCTGGACCAAAATGGGCACATAGGGCACTGTACTTATTCAAAAAATTCTTAAAAGATATCCTCAGAAAGAGGACTCAGAGGCAAACATTTTTTCTCAAGGAAGCTAATCCTAAAAAAGATCATAGGCAGGTCGAAAACATTCCCCAAGTACAGGCAAATACACTGGTCAGATCTGTTCCAGATTCTGGCCAGTGGTGCTATAAAATCAATATAAAATCATATAGCTCATGAAAATAAAATCCGAATACATGGTCAGAAAGAGGACTCAGAGGCCAACATTTTGTCTCAAGGAAGCTAATCTTGAAAGAGACCATAGGCAGGTCAAAAACATTCCCCAAGTACAGGCAAATACACTGGTCAGGTCTGTTCCAAATTCTGGCCAGTGGTACTATAAAATCAATATAAAATCATATAGCTCATGAAAATAAAATCCGAGTATATGGCCAAAAAGAGGACTCAGAGACCAATATTTTGTCTCAAGGAACTTAATCCTAACAGAGGCATCTTTCTAATGCTAGACACCAATCTCAGACATGCATTTGCAGTATACTTTGACTTTGAAAAAATAACTGACAGAATGGATGGATCTCCTACCTCAGGCTTCTTCACTCTGCTTTTCTCCTTTGCATCTTCTCATCATCCTCCTTGCTACTTCTCTGATCCTTCTCTCTTTTTCCTCTAGATCTTCTCTTCTTAACACCTATCTCTCTCTCTCTCTCTCTCTCTCTCTCTCTCTCTCTCTCTCTATTTTCTTCTTCTTCTCTTTTCTTCCAATTTTTTTCTTTTTTTTCTCCCCTCTTGGACGTCTCTTCCCCTTTTTTTCCTCCCAAAACCTAGCCCCTTAGAAAAACAATGTTTTTCCTCCTTTTTTTTCTCTTCTCCCCCCCTTTTTCTCCCTAAACCTAGCCCCTTAGAAAAAGCCACGTTTTTCTCTTTCTTTTCCTTTTTTTTTTTTTGGAAAACTCCCTCTTTTTCTCTCTTCTATCCTTCTTTTTCTCCCAAAAACGTGAGCCACAAAGGCCTTTTACGTTTTTTTTCTTTCCCCCTTTTTTTTTCTCTCTTCTTCCCTTATTTTTCTCCCAAAACTTAGCTCAAAAGCCATTCCACGTTTTTCTTTCTCTTTCCCTTTTTTTTCTCTTTGGAAAAAGTCCTCCCTCTTCTCTCTCTCACGTCCCTTTTATCTTCCCCTTCTTTTCCTTTTGAAAAAAATCTAGAAACCCTAAATCCTCTCCCTTTTCATGTCCTCTCTCTCTCCCCTTTTTTTTTCTCTTAATCCCTAAAACCGTGCCTCCTAAAAACCCCCACGTTTTCTCTTTCTTCTTTCCTTTTTTTTCTCCAACCAAATCTTTTGGATTCTCTTAGAAAAGGTCACGTTTTTCCTCTCTCCCTCTTTCTTTTTTTTTTCTCAAAATCTTTTGGATTATCTCCAAAACCGAAATTCCCATTCTCTTTCACGTTTTTTCTCTCCCCTCTTTCCTTTTTTTCTCAAAATCTTTTGGATTATCTCAAAAACTGAAATCCCCATTATCTTTCACGTTTTTTCTCTCCCCTCTTTCCTTTTCTTCTCAAAAATCTTTTGGATTATCTCCAAAACCAAAATCCCCCTTCACTTTCACGTTTCTCTCTCCCCTCTTTCCTTTTTCTTCTCAAAATCTTTTGGATTATCATTTATATATAATAATATATATTATATACATATATACACACACACACACACACACACACACACACATATATATATATATATATATATAATATATAAATATTATGCACATGGATAAACTGATTCGAAATGGGTTGAGACTGACTTAGGTTGACAACTGATATGGGTTGAGCTAGGTTGGACCAAAACTGGTTTGAACTGAGTTGACTGGACTGATTGGAATTAACTGGGTTTTCACTCCTTGTCATTTCACGGGTCATTTCCGCTGTCATCCCGCATGGAATTTTCCGATGGCCTCTATTCCAAATTTTTTGCGTTCATTTTGTAGAACATTAAAAATGAGGAATATAGGAACTTGAATCACCTCATTTGGAAGTAAAATGGTCAACTTATGAATTTTTGAAGTTTAAGCAGACTAATTATCGATAATTTGGCTGACCATTCTGCATGAGATCCTTCGGAGGTTTCTACCGGAAATATTTTACATCCACTTTGTAGAGCACTAAAAATGGAACATAATGAGACTGGAATCACCTGATTCGGATATGGAATAATCAAAATATGAATTTTTGAATATTAAATGATCATTTTCATATATAATTTTGCATGGGACCCTCCGGAGATTTTTACCCGAGATTTTCCACGACCACTTTGTATGACATCACAAATGAAGAACAATGGCCTTGGAATCGTCTGAATCCGATGTGGAACGGAAAATATATGAAGCTTTGAAGTTCTAACGATAATTTTGCATGCAAGCTTGCATGGGACCCACTGGTGACTTCTACCCGAAATTTTTTACGTCCACTTTGTAGAACATCATGAATGAAGAATAATGGTCTCGGAATCATCTGAATCCGTTGTAGAACGGAAAAGATATGAAGCTTTGAAGTTCTAACGATAATTTTGCATGCAAGCTTGCATGGGACCCAATGGTAATTTCTACCCGGGATTTTTTACGTCCACTTTGTAGAACATCATGAATGAAGAATAATGGTCTTGGAATTATCTGAATCCGATGTCGGATGATCAAGATATGATGATTTGAAATTCAAACAATCCGACTTAGGATAATTTGCATGAAGGCCCCTGGGATTATTTGTAATAATTTCAGAAACCTGCCTTATATGTATCATCCGACTAAAATGGTCATATCTTCCTCATTTGATATCGGAATTGAGCAATTCTGGTCTCGTTTCGAAGATAATTCTATGACCTATGCATCTATGCAGATAATAGCCCATGACCCTACTGTGGGGATCAGTGAAAAATCACAAATTTTTGGGTTAAAGGTCAGAAACCTGCCATATTGGTTCACTTATGCCGAGGGTAGCAAAAATGGGGTGCTTACACCCGGTTAAAAACTGAGGGTCTGACTTTTTGTACTGGGGGGTCCGACCCCACCTCACTGGGTGTGCGACCCTCGCCCCTTTTTGAGTGTTTTTGGGTCAGTTTAATACCTGGGATCACGATCTCCTTCACGCACTTGTTCCATTTGGCTCGACCATGATGGGTAGACCTGGTTCAAGGTGGTAAGACCGGGTTAGATTGACACGGGTCTTACAACTCCCCCTTACTTATAAAAATTTCGTCCTCAAAATTGTACGTACCTTTTGAATCAAATAAGTAAGGGTAGTGCTTTCGCATAGCATTCTCTTCTTCCCATGTGACTTCTTCTATATCCCTGCTTCTCCAGGTGACCTTGACATAATAGATATCACGATTGCGTAAACGTTGCACCTTTCGACTAGTGATCTCAATTGGTGCTATTTCAAAGGTCAAATCTTCAGTTAAATCTGGTAGTTCCATTGTCAAAACGTGAATCGGATCCTTTACATACTTCTTCAATAAGGAAATATGAAATACGTCATGTACACTTGACATAGATGGGGGTAGTGCTAACTGATAAGCCACTTTTCCACGTTTGGCTAAGATCTCATATGGCCCGACATATCTTGGACTTAGTTTCCCCTTCTGTCCGAACCGTTTCAAACCTCGCATAGGCGATACCTTTAAGAATACTTTATCACCCACGATGAACTCAAGATCTCTGCGTCGAGTGTCTGCATATTGCTTCTGACGGTTCTGGGTTGTTCTCACTCTTTCTTTGATAATGTCGACCACTCGACAAGTCTCCTCAACAAATTCTGGTCCAACAAGACTACGTTCCCCAACTTCATTCCAAAATAAAGGAGTTCGACACTTTCTGTCATACAGTGCTTCATAGGGTGACATCTGTATAGTAGCCTGATAGCTATTGTTATAAGCGAACTCAATCAGTGATAACTTTTCATCCCATGATCCTTTGAAGTGAATTACACATGCTCGAAGCATATCTTCTAGAATCTGAATTGTACGCTCTGACTGTCCATCTGTCTGTGGGTGGAATGCAGTACTAAACTTCAATGTTGTACCTAAAGCCTTTTGCAATCCTTCCCAAAACTTTGAAGTAAATCGTGGATCTCTATCAGACACAATACTTTCAGGTACACCGTGTAATCGCACAATGTTATCCACATACAGCTTAGCTAACCTCTCCAGTGTATACTGAGGTCGTATCGGTATAAAGCGAGCTATTTTAGTCAGGCGGTCTACAATTACCCAAACTGCGTCAACTACTCGATGAGTCAGTGGTAATCCTGTGACGAAGTCCATAGTGATGCAGTCCCATTTCCATGCTGGTTCCGATGAACGGCCGTAACAGTCCTGCCGGTCTTTGTCGTTCAGCCTTTACTTTCTGACAATTTAGGCATGGAGACACGAACTTAGCTATATCTGCTTTCATTCCTCTCCACCAATATAGTTTCTTTAGATCATGATACATTTTTGTACTTCCCGAATGTATTGAATAGATGGTGGTGTGGGCTTCTTTCATCAATCGGTGTCTAATGTCTAAGCTTTCTATTTCGGGTACACATATTCTTCCTTTGTACTTCAGTACCTTTTCTTTATCAAAGGTGAACTCAGGGTTAGTTCTACCTTTTTTGATGTCTTCTTGTACCGTCCTTAGGTAAGGGTCTGATTTGATAGCTGTCTTCACTTCATCAACTATATTCGGTATAATCTTCAATGTGGCGAACATATTTGAAACCGATGAATAAATCCTTGGTTGGTTGATCCATCTGGTGCATCTATCACAAACTGCTCATTACCGTGCTTAAATACCTTTCTGGTAGTACACATTGCGGCAGTTGTGCTAACCTCTCCCTGAGATTTTATCATTGCATCTCTACTCAATGCATCGGCTACTACATTAGCTTTCCCCGAATGATACTGGATATCACAATCACAGTCTTTCAATAGTTCCAGCCATCTTCTTTGTCTCATATTCAGCTCCTTCTGATTAAATAGATAAGTAAGACTTTTATGGTCTGATTTAATCTGAAACTTCTCCCCGTACAGATAATGTCTCCATATTTTGACAGCATGTACTACTGCCGCTAGTTCCAAAACATGTGTAGGATAGTTCTTCTCATGTGTCTTCAGTTGTCTTGAGGCATAAGCAATTACTTGTTCTCCTTGCATAAGTACACATCCTAATCCCAGTCCTGACCCATCGGTATACAAGATAAATGGTTGTCCTGGAATCAGAATGGTCAAGATTGGAGCTGATATCAATCTAGCCTTCAAGGTTTGAAAACTCTTCTCGCATTTATCCGACCAAACATACTTATCACCCTTCTTAGTCAAACTGGTAAGAGGTACGGCAATTCGGGAATAGTCTTCCACAAATCGTCGATAATACCCAGCTAGACCCAAGAAACTTATAATTTCTGCAACGCTCTTTGGTGCTTCCCACTTTACAATAGCATCGATCTTGCTGGGATCCACTTTAATTCTTTCAGCGGATACTACATGGCCTAGAAATGCGACTTCCTTTAGCCAAAACTCACACTTTGTAAATTTGGCGTATAGCATTTCCTTCCGTAGTTGCTGCAGAGCGGCGTTTAGATTCTTCACATGCGTTTCCTCGTCTTTGGAGTAGACTAATATATCATCAATGAATACAATAACCGACATATCCAACATGTCGTGGAAAACCCGGTTCATAAGTTCCATAAAGGTTGCTGTGCGTTTGTCAATACAAAAGACATGACCAAAAATTCATAATGTCCATATCTGGTCTTGAATGTTGTCTTGGGGATATCACCATCCTTAATCTTCAGCTGATGGTAGCCTGACCGAAGATCAATCTTTGAGAACACTTTGGCACCTTGCAACTGATCGAACAGGTCATCGATCCGAGGCAATGGGTACCAATTCTTGATTGTCAGTTTATTCAGTTCTCGGTAGTCTATACATGTAAGACCCGTACTCCATAAACCCGGTCTAAACCTTGGTTTTGTGTCGTGACAGGTCTTCCGATCATCATTGGGCCAGACGGGACGAGACGAGCGGATGACAAACAGGTATGAAATCGGACCAAAGACGATCGAATCAACATAATTTTATGTTGACCGGTCGATGGTACCGGTCTTGGTACCGGTCGACCGGTCAGGTCTGCGCAGCTAAGTGTGGAAATCTAGAAATTGACTTCTGAGGGTCTCACTTGCCTGATTTCGAATTCTAAGACTTTCCTAATCCTAGTAGGGTTACTAAACCCTAAATCTAGCCTATAAATACACCCTTAAGCCTCCTCAAATCCTTTCCATTGTCTCTCACAAACCCTAGAGAAGAGAAAGATGTTGGAAAGGAGAAGGAGCTAGGAAGAAGAAGAAGGTGCCGCCATTTCCGTTCGACGAAGCTCACTCTACGCTAGTCAACGGTAAGTGTTTTAACTATTCTTCTTATCCTATGTTAGTTGTGTGGGTGGATCAATACCATGCAAAGTAGATATTGATCTAAAACCCTAAATTGGCCAATAAACCCTAAGTTGCCGTCAAACCCTAGATTCGAGTTTCGAGATGATATTCATTGAAATGGGACTTGAATGAGTTGGGGAAAACTCTAACTCCAAGTTTAGACCTAGATTGGATAGGAGAAACCTTGGAAATCCATGGAGGATGATCGACGGCAGTCGAAAAACCCATGTATGGTCTTCCGGAGACATACCGGTCGACTATACCGGTTGCACATAGTGCGACCGGTATGTTGCCACAGGTATCCCTCGGGAGGCTGGTCTGTGGGGACCGGCTGACCATACCGGTCGCCAATCTTCCCCACAGAGCTGCGACCGGTATATGCCACTGGTCAGCTCTGTGAGGGTGTTTTGTAATCCTTGTTGGTTTCCGACCAACATGAAACCCTAAGCAATATATTCTAATGAAACCCAAATAATATTGTAGGACTTTGTGACATATCGTTTGGATCTTGCGACGTGGAGCAAGTTATCGAACGAGCGTCAGGTAAGGGAATCTGACCTAAAAATAATTAATGGACAGTAAGTTGTTGTTAATCACCTGAATATCTATGATGTGATGTTTGTGCATATTCACATGCCATCCTTTACTTTCAGTTATTATTATTGTTCATGCATGGATAGGAATGTGATTGTTAAGCATGTGATTGTTTTCGTTAGTGTGTGGAGTGGGGCATGGGCCTGGGATCGCTCCTCACACTAGCACCTTTTGTAGTATTCTGTCTTAACATGCTTGGTATGGGTGGGGCATCAGGGGAAGGTCGTGGTACGGTGGTCTCCGATGTTGATGCTGGCCTGGCCATGGTTATGTGGCACTGTGGTCTCCGATTCGACGCTGGCTTGTCCACGATGCTTTAGCTCTATCTCTATGCCGTAGGGAGTTATGTTGGGATAGGGTCTACCTGCGTATTGTTTCTATCCTAGTGGGTTAGTTGCAGATAGGGCATCAGGGGAGGTGTGGGAATGCCTTAGCTCTATCTCTATGCCGTAGACGGCTGTGCTGGGATAGAGCGTACATTGATGACATGTAGGATTGGTTAGTTGCGAGCCCTAGCCAGTAGGGGCTTAGGTACTGGTATGGGTAGAGTATCAGGGGAGGTACGGGGGTATCTTAGCTCTATCTCTATTCCATGATGGGTGCATGTGGGCCGATGGGGGTGTGATCCATGAGGTGCCACACACTCTTGTATAGAGGTGCGGGGGCCACCAAACCTTTCTATAGCACATTGCAAACTTAAAATCAGACCACTACATAAAATGATTGTTACTCATGCATAATATTGTGAAACTGTCTGATTGTCTTACTGAGCTGTGTTATGAGCTCACCCTTTGTATATACATTGTTTTTAGATGCTGATGCAGGTTACACTGTGGATGACTACATGAACGCTCCGGCGTATGGAGGTGTAGCTGCTCTGGATGTGCAAGCAGGAGAGGACGAGCATGACGCTTCATGTGAGTGCCCTTTCGGCGTGTACCTTTGATCGGATTTTATTTATTTCTTTCAGTTATTTTCGGTTGGATTAAATGGATGTACGGATATTATTTTATGTGTTTGAATTTGGATAATTGGATATTTATTTAAATTATCAATAGATACTCAGTTCATTCTATTTAAAGTCTTCCGCTGTATATTTATATTCTGATTGTGGTTATGTGTAATGGTTTGTATGAGTGGACACGGCCTATTCGAGATCCTGGTGTGAACCGTTGGTTCAATGACGGTTCACTCACACCATTCTGGTTGGATCAGAATTGGGGTGTGACAATACACAAGCGAACGCTACCGTCCTTCTTCTTCACAAATAATACTGGCACTTCCCATGGTGATATACTGGGTCGAATATAACACTTGTTCAGTAGTTCTTGTAGTTGTACTTTCAATTCCTTTAGTTCAGTAGGAGCCATTCTATAAGGTGCTTTTGATACTGGTGTGGCTCCAGGTATAAGATCTATTACAAACTATGTGGCTCGGTTGGGTGGTAATCCTGGTAGTTCCTCAGGAAATACGTCGGGGTAGTCCCGCACGACATCAATATCTTCCATCCGTGGTGCTTCTTTGGTAAGGTCAACCACTGATACTAAATACCCGACTGCTCCTTTCTCAAGGCACTTCTTAGCCTTTAGCGCCGAGAGTATGAGCTTTCGTTTACGGAGAAGTTTGGTTTCCGCAAAACTGAATTCTGCTCCTTCTTTGTCTTTAAATGTTAGCTTTTTTTCAGCGCATAATAGGTTCGCAGAATGTCGAGCTAACCAGTCCATTCCCAAGATGACGTCAAAGTCTGCCATCTCAAGTTGGATCAAGGTTGCATCTAAGGTTTTCTCGTCAATGAGAACTAGACATGGCCCATAACCTTTTTCTAACTCCACTTCTAACCCCATCGGTGACCATACAAGTAGTTTGTAGTCTAATGTTTTGATGGGTAAATTCAGCTTCTTTCCAAATGACACAGATATAAAAGAATGAGTAGCTCTTGAGTCAAAGAGTACTCTGACGGGTATGCCATTTATAGGTATGATACCTGTGATTTATTTTAACTTAGTCTACATGCTCACACAATGTAATACAACTTAAAAGGTTTCAGTCATACCTATGACCACATCGGGTGATGCGGCAGCATCCTCAGATGTAACAGCATAAACTCATCCTTGATGTAGTTGCTTCCTAGGCCTAGGACACTCCCTTGCAATATGCCCCGCTTGATTGCAGTTATAACATTTTGGACCTTCAGTATTTGGCTTTGGCTGCTGTTGAGCTACTAGGGTAGTCTTGGGTGCAGCGATAAAACTTTGAGTACAGAAGGGTTTGTATGTCTTGTTATTACCTCCGTTGTATGAATTACCAGCTGGCCTTTTTATACCTCTGTTTTGGAGTAGATAGCTCTCTTTCTGGCTCGACTCTATAACTCGAGCAATTTGCACAGCTTCATTATAAATCTTCTTGTCTTGGCCCAGAACATGCTCCCTGATACTTCCTCTAAGTCCCGTGACAAACCTACGGGTCTTAGTGTCTTCCTCTTGCATGCTTAGTGGTGTAAAGAAAAATAGCTCTTCGTAACGCTGCTGATAGGCATCCACTGTCATCTATCCCTGATATAAACTCATGAACTCCTTCTCCATAGAATCTTTGAGGCTTCGGAGAAATTACTTCTCAAAGAAAGCTTCTTTATATATAGCCCAGGTCAATAGGGCGTGCTTGGTTATTAAATAGTCCTTTATAGATTTCCACCAATGATGTGCATCACCTTTTAGCATGAAGGTGCCACATAATACCTTCTCCTCCTCTGTAAGTCATCATGAGAAAATTTCTCTCCATTTCGTCGATCCAGTGTGCCGGCCAGAGCGGATCAAACGGTTTTTCGTTGAACTCCTTAGGTTTCATCTTTAAGAATCTCTCGATGAGTCGAGAGTGATCCAGTTGATTAGGAGTATATGCCCCATATATAGGTGGTGGATATTGAAAATTTCCATGCACTACCTCAGGATGTGGTACTGGAATCTGTGCAGCTGGTGGTTGAGGTGTTGGGTGGTTACCCACCGGTGTTGCGTTGGCTTGCCCAGATAGCATAGGTGTAGTTTGTGCTGCCTGGAACATCATTCCCATCATTGCCTGCATATGGGCTTGCGCATGTTGCATTTGTTGAAGTTGTTGTGCCAGATTAATCACCACAGTAGTCAGTTCCGGTGGTGGGGGTGGCAAGTTAGTAGGATTTGCCAGACCCTGGTTTACTGGTGGTGCAACCTGCGGATTACCCTGTGCATTTATATTTTCTTGATTGGCTTCCTCCACCGGTGGTGTGGTGGAACTACGTTTCGGCTCTGCCTGGTTACTCTACGCCCAGCATATTTTTCCTCTGATAATGGTGATGTCTGAAAATCATTAAAATACACGAGGCAATCATTTATACTTCATGTAGATACACTAACAGATGTTATTTTCAAAAATTTTAGATCATTCTATGAAAAATACTGTCTTTTCTATGCAAGGTCGATGGTGGGGGTCGATGGTATGTCTGACCCTAGGATCGACCCTGGGAATCACTGATTCTTACCGAGAGTCGGGGGTCGATGTGGGGGTCGATGGGTATCCGACCCCAGGTGCGACCCCTGGTTCTCTGTCAGATTACCGAGAGCTGTGGGTCGATGCGGGGGTCGATGGTATGTCCGACCCTAGGTTCGACCCCTGATTTTCTGTCAGATTATCGAGAGTTGCGGGTCGATACGGGGGTCGATGGTCCTGGTCGAATTCTCTGACCCCCGGACCAAAAATCAGATTTTTAAGGTCCGATTCTGAATTCATTTTCCATTCTTCCTCCTCCGTTTCGACTCGTCTCCTTCCTCTGAGTTGCTACAGTGTCAACTCTGCTACATTGGTCATTTGGGTTCCTTGTTTCGACGTCTACACCTTCCCTACAGGTATGTATCTTACCTTTACATGTTTTTAGGTTTTCTTTTCTAGGTTTTCACCCGTATATCTCGTTTTCTTCAAATTAAACTTTTTTCATCCGTAAAAATTCGATTTTTATTGGGGGCTTTTGTTTTTGGTGAGTCAATGGACGAAAGCCCTAAAAAATATTTGAGTTTCATCGATTGGTTATCGAGAAACTCAAAATTTGCCATTTTTGCCCTAAATTGTCAAGATTTTTGAATTTCTCAAAATTTATTCAAATTGAATTCCGTTAGCTAGAATTTCCAACTGTATGAGTATTGCAGGATAGTTTAGAACCTATATAAGTCCTCCTGCCCACGTGTATGGGTGAAAAGTGAGGCTTTTGGCCAACTTACGTCGTTACAATGTCAAAATTTTGGATTTTTCTACCTTACTAATCCATTATATGTTTTTCCTTGTGGTTTGCAGATATTATGGCCCGTACCAAGGTTAGGCCTAGTGTTCGCGACCATCTTCTCTTCCGTACTAATGAAGCTGAGGCACAATATGCCCGCTTTGCTCGTAAGAAGGTAGAGGGAAGCCGCAAAGTGGACTTGGCTAGCCTAGCCTTGTTCAATGTGGAGAGAGCTTTTGGTGGCATGGGCTGGCTTCCTGTCATCACCTATGATGCCTGTACCTGCCCTGACTTGGTACGCCAGTTCTATTGTAACCTCCAGGTGGTGGGGGATTACAATGATGTTGAGAGGGGTAATGAGCTCCGGAACACTAGCTATGTCAAGGGAGTTGAGGTCTCCTTTGACTATCGGCAGCTAGCTGACCTACTGGGCATTTCCTATGCTGGCCCCATGGTGTTCTATGCTCCTGGAGAGCCCCAGTTCTTTTCTCTACAGATGAGGGCTGAGATCGATAGCCAGCTCATCCGACCTGAAGTGATTTAATGAATCAGGAAGCTGAGAGAAGTGTTTAGACAGTGGTACTAGTAACCGTAAACCACTGTAGCGTGTAGCCTGTGGGTAATGGGTACGGCTCAATTCTCGGGTATCTCTAGGCTAACGTAATTCTACGCACACAGGGATGGCCCCATGCCAGATACCTTCCTCTATAAATACAAGCCAGTTTTTTTTTTTTTTTTTTTTTTTTTTTTTTTTTTGTTTAACGATGAAATATGGGTTGGCTTTTGGGTTCCATCTCGTTTGTCCCACTCCAAATATGTTCATTCCATATATAATGACTGATGAAGAATTGCGGTTTCTTAGATTCAGATCGGACCCTACAGCATGTAAGTACACTGGATTGTTTTTATTTTACGGGTCAAAACATGGTTTCTCTTTGCATTCTTTGAGAAATTATTTTCTGGGGAGAATTGGATGGTTCATGTTGAGAAGGGCCTTCAGAGCTTTCTTTACGGGCGCTGTTTTCCAGAACTGTTTCTGTTGAGTCCAATTCGTCTCCAATTGTTGGGTCGCCCACTATGAAGTGGTGGAGATTCTTTTGGGTCATCTTCGGTGTCGTCCCTGTTTGGACGGATTGTCATCTCTACAGCATCGGCCTTGTAGTCAAGGGGTTGTCTCCCCTTGTAAGCGACTTTTTCAAATTGTGGTGATGGCCGGTAACTCTTCCTCAGTGATATGGGACCTCCTTCATACTCTTTCAGATGGCCCGATGAGTTTCTCAATTGCAACTCGCAATGCTCTGCATCTATTGGTGATGTGACCATGGTTACGATGGAACTTACAATACTTGGTGGTATTCTTTGACTTGGATCTGCCAACATCTATGATGGTGTTGGTATCTCTAGGCTTGTGTCCTTCAAGTTATACATGATTTCTATCATGGGAGTGTTCAATGGGGTGAATGACTCCCAATCAAAATTGCTCTTGCCTGACTTCCTAGGGAAGCTGTCTTTACCTGAATTCTATTTTTGTTTGTAACCACAGTTGCTGACTTTTCCGTCTGTGGTTTAGACCTTTTCTTTTCTAAACACACAATGCCTTTGCCTTTTTGCTTGATGAGTTGGAGGGTTTCATTTGCCGCTGCATGTTTCTCACATTTGGCCCTCAAGTTGGCCAGATCAATGGGTGCCCTTTTCTGAATGGACCTCAACAAATTGGGATTTGAAATGGCTCCCAATAATGTCATATAAATCACCGACTGGTCCAGATTCTTGATTTGGAGAACTTAACTATTGAAATGATTTAGGAAGTCTCAAAGAGGTTCATCTGGTTTTTGCTTTACATTCAGTAGACTGACTGTAGTCTTCTTTGGTCCTATCTGGGTTCGGGAATGCTAAAAAAATGATCACTGAGTTGATCGAAACTGTGGATGGAATGTACTAGAAGGTTATGGAACCAAAGTCGGCCAGGACCTTTAAGGGTGGAAGGAAAAGTTCTACACAAAATGGCATCTGAGTAGCCATGTGGAAGCATGATAAATGAAAAATTATCAAAGTGGAGTTGAGGGTCAGATGTCCCATTATAGGGATCAATTTTTGGCATCAAGAAATGCTTAAGGAGAGGTGCTTTCATGATCACTGGAGCCAACGCCATTTCTGCATTGTACTCCTTCTCAGACATATGAGTTTGGAGGCTCTGTAACAAGTGATCCATGCTTCTAGCTTGTGGAGTTATGCCAGACACTGGGAGTGTCTATGGAAGGCGCTACTGAGTAGCAGATGTTGGAGAGATGATTGGCATTGTTACTAGTGCTATTATCAATGGTGCTTGATGGGTTGCAGTGGTTGCTACATTTGTTGTTGTTGCGATAGAGGCAGCCAACTCGACTGCAACTCTTTCTGTGATCAGTTTGTCTGTGGCAGTGCTTTCCGCTGAAAGTCAATTAGTGGCTGCTCACTCTACTCTTGCTGCATCTAGGCAGGCTTGTACACTGGCATGAATGGACTTGGTATCATGGGACCGCTTGGAGACCAGTTTTTCCCCAAGCCTCTCATGGATTGATCGCGTAGGAGCTCTCTCTCTGAGTCTGTCATGAACTGATCTGGGGATCCTTTTATGGACTGAAACTCAATTTGACTTTCAATTTTTTGTCGAACTACTGGTGGAGGAAGTAGGACTTCCCTCCTGCTGATGAATTGGTGGAATGATTGGTTGAGGAATTTGTTCCTTCCTCTTACTTTATTAGATGATTGTGATGAATGGATTGAATCTCGGGGTCGGGTTGATCTTCCATTCATGATGGGATGGACGTGACTTCTTTGGGTAAATTGCTGCAACTTGGTTAGCTCAATTTACTCCTACGAGCATTACGAGTTGTGAGATTTCTGTTAACTAGGCAGTAAAAAGTTTGATTTGCTCTTCAACTGACATATGATGGGGGCTGGAAGCTCCACCAATGGTACGCCTAGTACATGTAACTGAACTATAGTAGTAGTTCTGTTATGGATTTTTTCGATTGACCTCTTGTCCAACTGGGTTAACTTCTTGTTGGGATGTGTTCCCGTTTAGTGTATTTCCACTTCTAGTAGTAACCACTGTTGAAAGATTTTGAAAGAGATAGAGAACTTTGAGGAAAGTTGAGTAAAAGGATGATTCAATGGGCCCCAGTGTAGGTGTCAAACTATTGATGCTGAAAACTAGTCTAGCTGAGTTGTATGCCTTGCTGATTGAATAACCCACGATGTAGCCGAGTTTTTGATGTAGTATCTGAGTTGGCCACACAGTAACCGACTTGTCTTCAGTTATAGATGAGTTGTAGGAAAGATCCTGAAATCACAGTAGAGATCACAAAGGGGTGGACTAGGTAGTCTGGTGGCTACTCTAATGATTAAGTCAGTCCTCAGATCAAGCAGTGTGAAGTATTAAGAAGAAAACACTTCTTTGAGAGTGGGGTAAGGTTTGAGTATAGGAGAGTGGATATGAAAATTCTCTGTCCATGTACCTTAGTGTTCTTCAATATTTATAGACGCCTGTGTAACTAGTTGAAGTGGTCTGATACACCCAGCATAGTGGGGACAGTTGACAAACTGTACAAGTGGCAATTTGCTGTCTATTTAAGGTTCCGATGATTGACATGAGAATGGTTATCAAGATAATGCCGCTAGAGTCGGCTCGTGGGAACCGATTGAGGCATGGTTTCCCACCAGAATAGGAAACCACCTATTTGAATAGAGCTCTGCCACGAGTAAGGCACGTGTCACTGTATAGATGCCCTTGATACCCGGGAAAGGTGTCACCTTATCATTGGTTGACGAGATATGGTATTAACAGGAATGAGAGATTTGAAATATAAGGGCTTGGGAAAGGTAAGCAGGGGTAAATGTGTCATTTCAACCTTTATTGGTTGTAAACCAATCAAGGGTAAAATGGTCTTTTAAAATTTATGGTTGTCACCAAGTAAAAGGGTGTGCCTGTAATTATCACCAACTTTAAGATAGGGGGTTGTATTTAGGCCATAGTCCAGGGGAGGTATGAGTAATTTCCTTATATATTATTTCCCTATATATTATTATTCTATTTGTTGAATGATATAAATGGCTATTGCATAATGAATATATGTTCGTATTTTTTATCCCCAATTTTCAGTAAGCTACCATATTAAACACATATTAAATATGTACAGTATTAATGTCGTGCACGTTTTTTAACTAGATTATTGATCCCTGCATTTAAGCCTCTCTTCTTTTAATACCCATAAGTATCCGTATCCGAATTTTTGCCATACCCGAACTTACCTACTTTGGTTTCATCCATATATGGTTAAATATAGAACAAACATTCACCCCACCCATCAATGGGATAGCAGTTTGCAGTGGGGGGTGCAAGAGGTGATGAGGAGCAGGGAGTTTGTGGAGGGGTTGTAGAGAGGGGTTGGGAGGGGATTGTGGAGAAGAAAAGGGAGGGAGAGTTATAAAGGGGTTGGGCACCAGTTACATGGTAGCAGTGGCTGTAAACGGGGGTGGGGTGGAGGGTGAGGAAGGTGGAGCCTATAGGTAGAGGATGAGGTAGAGAGAAAATAGGAAATATATCTAATTTATGAATAAAAACAATTCACAAGGTATCAATGATGTCCAAAACCGATCTAGTCTGGATCAGTGTACAAATCCAATGGGAAACTAACATATGTCTAATCCTCATTAAAATAATATTAAAATATGTTGAGATCGGACAGGTCCAAAACAGAAACGAATCGGCCAGTCCGATACCTATTACTTGAACCATGGTCCATCTAGAGTCCATCTACATTTGAGCTATATCCATCTAAAGCTCATACACATCAAAATTGCCCTAAATGGACTCACATAAAGCCCTTTACTTAGACTCTCTTTGGTAGAGTTTATATTTAGGGAAAATTACTCATGCTCCCCTGGACTATGACCTAATTCCAACCCCTACCCTAAAGTTTCAGACAATTACACATATTATCCCTAATTTTAAAACTTTGTTACAGATAATCCTAGTTTGTTAGTTAACTTCTGTTAATTGATAATGTCATCTCGTCGTCAAACTTTTAAGGATAAAAATACCCTTAATGGGGCAGTGAAGTATTGTTGTTGCAATTGAAATCATGGTGGGCTAGGCTTTGATTCAAAAACTTCTCACCAACCCAGAGTGCATGCGCTTTCTTGAGCTGTAGAGGCTCCAATTCCCCAAACCCCATCTCTTTTCCAACTCAGATTTTTGTTGCTTTATTTTTGTTGATCTTTTGAGCACTTTGCGAAAGATAATGGCCATATCTTAAAGATCATGTTGGAAGGAACTGGTTTACTAAGGAAGGATGGGGCCTCCAACGAGTTCAACAGATCAAATCAAGGTAGAGAGGTTCATTGGAAGCAATGGTTTGAGAATGAGAGATTTGAAATATAAGGGTTTGGGAAAGGAAATTTAAAATACAAGGGCAGTTAAACTTGTCATTTCAAACTTTATTTACCCTAAATCCATCAAGATTATGTTTTAAATTTTACGATTAATCCCATTTGTAGTTGTCAGAAACTACTAGAAGGAGATTGAAATTAGGCCATAGTCAAAGAGAGGTACGAGTAATTTTCCTTAATATTTATATTTATGAGCTATTTATGACTATTCATTTTTGATAATAAATTATAAACATAAATAATAACCATTTCGTACCACTAGGCATAAGATTATATTATATACTAAGAAATAAGTTTGGTACGCCAAGGTGCATAATAAATCCTGTAATATCAACTTGTTTTTGAAAGTATTGCTTTGGACAAGGCTTTAATACAGAGGCTGCACATATAACATCGGTACATCCAATGCATTGCCTAGGAGGGAGGGGTAAGAATATTTTTACCCTTCACTCCTCTATTCAACAGTTAAAGTGATAGCCATATACGTGTACTGCCATGCACAACACCTTTTACCTATTGCTTTTTATGAAAAAGTTCATCTACAAGATATCGAACAAAATGACGCCCATAACACAAATTAAGACATACTTCAAAGTATAGATATAGGTCTATCCAATTATCAAAGTGATTGAACAGTATAAATGATTTTCTATCCATAATAGTCTTTATAATATCATACCAAAGTTACATGATTAAAAAAAAAAAAATTCAATAATAGTATATACCAAATAGTTACATGAAAAAAAGCACAATAGATGCATGTGTTCATCCTCGATGTTGGTATGATTCCTCAAAAAGCTGCAGTTATTAGCTGGAGTTCAGATCCTATAATTGTATGTAGATTTTTTAGCAGTAACATAAAAGAAAGATTTCTTTAGCTATATATACATTTTTTTTTTTTTTGCACATTTGTACCTGTTGACTGTTCCTTTGCATATTTGTACCTGCTTCTTGAAACCATATAATCCATATAATTTATAATATTTATAAAATGAAAATCCATTCAATACATGACAAATTTAAACTTAAGAATCCATTCAAAACACATTACATAATACCTATTTAACATCCAAAATACTTTTAAATGTCTAAATCATGTTCATCATCCAAATCATTTAAATTCAAAATACATGTAAAATAAAACTACGTTCATCATCTGAATCTCTTGACTCCAAAATGCCTGATACATCAACAATCCAATCCTAGAAAACATAATTCCATATACGAAAAAAAAAAAAAAAAAAAAAACAACTACTACTACTACTACTAGAGTAGACTATGCGGTTGAGTGCTCCATTTTCCAAGTGGCCCTTGTTGTTCAGGTCTTTAGCGGGACTTTCAGGTACTTGCTGTAGTGGCAAGAGTAATCAAATCAATGTACAAAGCTTGAAATCAAACAGTTTGCGCAATAGCCTAAGCTTCATCTCAGTTTAGAATCTTCAGTTTTTCAGATCAAATATATGAACTGTTAAATCCCTCAAATACACTCCTGGCAATTTGAACAGAGTATCACAGGTCAGTTGCAGCTATTGCTTTTTTATACCACAAGATACATTAGGACCTGGTAAACACTTGCCTTTCATCCTATCTGAATTTTTGTGGGTGAAAGATTAAATCCTCCCATGTGATCAGATTGTTAGTTTCTGAAACTTCTTTAATTTCTAATTAATTCTCTCTTCTGACTCGGTTTTTGTTGTTGTTTACCATTGTCTAATTTTTATTTTTTATTTTTATTTTTGTAACACTATCTTGTTTGAAGTTGAATTACAAGTTTTCTGGTTCAATTATGAATACTGCTAGAATTTGTATCCTCCAGTCATAGTGGGATTAGGCATTCAAATCTGAGTGGAGTGAAGAATTCTCTATTCTGTGATAATTTTGCATTTAGAAATTTTACTTGAGTAAATATGAAATTCAAAATGTAACTCAAATGAGACAGCATTTCTGATGTAAGATCATATAGAGGAACTTGCTATGACCCATATGTCTGGTCGGGCAAAATAGAACAGAAACCAAAGAATGGGCTACATTTCTATGAGTCAACCACAACCAATGCCATATCTAATGCTACTTCCAAAGGTTGGCATGCCAAATTTAAAAGGAACACCAACAGTTCCCCAGAAGAACAAGGCAATAACAAGCAAGGTTACAATAAAAAAACCACATCCATGTTTACATTCTTCTCTTACCACTGTTGCAAAGTGGTGGAGGAAGTGGCTGAGTTTTACTCTGCTTTGTTGGTAGTGAAGGTTTCTGAGACCTCTTCACCACTGGTGTGGTCTTCTCTTTGATTTCAGGTTTTCACAGGCTGTAGTTTGAGATGGAGCGTTCTCAGTGCTTGGGTCAGATTCTCCTTCAGTGCCAACATTACCTCCCTCAGCTGCGTTTGCCTTCTTCCTTTCCTTCTTCCTATCCTTCTTCCCTTCCTTCTTCTTTGCCCTATTCTCTCTTTCCTGCACAAAGTTTATACCACCATTGATTTATGAACATTCAGTCTGAACAATCCTCCTACAAACCACATTGCTAACAGATAAGCAGATGAAAAACATAAAAAAAACAGATCATTTTACCTATACAACCAAGAATAGGAGAAAATGTAACAAGAAAAAAAGTGGGATTCGTGGAGCTGAAGAAGCGAGGTGCCACAGCTATAAGGGTTCTTCAGGCTGAATCAGAATTGTGGAATGATCAATAAATGAAAAGAATCGATTGA
Source organism: Protea cynaroides (assembly GCA_028583415.1). Classification (NCBI taxonomy): domain Eukaryota; kingdom Viridiplantae; phylum Streptophyta; class Magnoliopsida; order Proteales; family Proteaceae; genus Protea; species Protea cynaroides. Next base: position 77,424,871 of record CM053268.1, read on the forward strand.
TGGCGAGTGAGGAATGAGCACGAGTGATGGATGGTGTCTGTTATATAGATACAAGCTAATTTTATGTCTCCCTGTTTCTTATCGCTAATCTTCAGGCTCACAAGGGATTTATCAGGATTGGGCTAATTAGAACATAAAGGAGTAATAATAGATTACCTAATAATGATAAACATGCTCTAACCTATTTGTAGATTGTAGATTATATTAATTTATTTTAAATATAAATAAATATCATAAATCATACCAAACAGTTACATAAGTCATAATGTACTATATAATTAATTTTATAATACATACCAAAGAGAACCTTAAACAAAAAGATGCAAACTAAATGCAATTGAAATAAACAAGAAGAATTGAAGATAAAAGAACTCTGCTTCCATGCTTTATTATATCTCAATCATGCTTGGCCTATATGGTTCAGTTCCCCTGATGTCTGAGAATAGATTTTTATATCTTAACTGTGTTGACCAAATGGAAATCATGCCCAAAAGGTATAGCAAAACATTCTTTCCGATACATCGAAGGTAGCTCCCTTTATGACCATGTAATGTTCTCCTAAATTCCTACATCTGCAAACGAATTGAAATCTATCTAACAGGAACTGAAATTAAACTATAAATAAGAAATCAGAATAATAAACTGTAGCTGAATAGGACATATATCTATCTAGCAGAACAATATCAATAAGCAAAACAAAATTGAAGAAAGGTAGAAATTTTATAGCTGCAAAGTAGGAAGTTCAGAAACGCACCCGAAAATTTTTGTCCTCTCGTGACTGATACAACATACAATCATTGGGGCACATATCAATCCTCTCATTACTGAGTCCTAAGTCCTCGATAATCTTCTTCGTTTCAGACCAAGACCTCTGTAACGAGTTCGGCTGAGGAAGTGCATCTTTCGTTAAGTCAAGAAACATTGAGATCGATTCATCGCTCAACTTGCAGAGGCTTTTAACATGATAAAGCTGAAGAAGGAAGGATTTTTTTTGTAATCTTTTTGTTTCCTGGATACAACGGTAAATCTACATCTTTCATCGTCGTTTCATATTTCTCTGTTTCTTTACTTTGCCCCTCTGTATGCATACATGTGGCATCATTCTCAACTCCTTCATTTGCATTTTTTTCCCAACATCTCATTTAACATGTTATGAGTAACATCATAAATATCTGATGCGCCAACCGCCACTGGAGTTACAGGGAGAGGTGTCTGTGAAGATGATGCTTCCCCATGGTAATTCCAAATTGTATAATTCCTTAAAAATCCATCACAGACCAAATGTTCTGTCACTTCAGTCTGATTCTTCCAAAGTTGATTTATGCACTTCACACATGGGCACAAGATCTGAGTCCCACAGGCTGCATTAAAAAATGCGTAGTAAGAGTTTACCATCCCTACACTGAAGATTAATGCGGAAAATAAATACCTCCAGTGTGACTTGTTCCAACCATTGTCCGTCCAACCGATGTCCTCTTGATCTACTCTAATCCGTCATTCTGCACAAACAAAAGAGAAAAGAGAGGGGAAGGATTTCTCTGCACTAACTGTATTCCCAGACAGAGAACGTGATGGAGTTCTCAATTTCTATCAGTGTGCACAGGACCCTACCCATTAGTATTTATAAATCAACCGTCTCCTTCCATCAAGGATGGACGGTGATCTGGGTGCCACATGTCCCTAAGATCCGACGCTCATAACTCCTAATAGGGATACCTAAAATGGATTAGTGGCATGTGGGCCACTTACTCACATTCTCCCACTTGGCCCATATTGCCACTTGGCAAGCCATTTTAGAGTTATAACCTGATGTATGGCCATACATTAACTTTCGGATCTTTCCTTATGGACTTGTTCTTTATGTTCATCATAAAACTCCCAACCCATGAATCATGGCGGTACATGTCCCAAGTATTGAAGTACAATGGAAACACTCCCTTCCATGTATTACAATAGATTGTTTATTTTACGATAAACCTCAATTGTGACTACCCTACTTTATAAAATCAATTCAATAATCGATTCAAGGGTCAAACTTTATTGCCTAGAAAACTTTATAGGCATCTGTCATTACAAAACTTTATGTATACAACAAAATAAATGACAGAAAATAACTTTATTTCGAGTCGCCAAAACTTTATATTGCAATATCATAAATAAAACATTCAAAAAACTTAATGATTTACATAGTCCCTTATGATCCACGTGAACTACATACACCTTGGGCGGAAGCCCTTTAGTGAAAGGATCAACTATCATATCATTAGTATCAATATGTTCTATTTGAACGCAACGAACTCGAATGTCTTTTTTAACAACAAAATACTTTATCTCAATGTGTCGGCAGCGACTCATTGAGCATGTGTTGTTAGAGAGACGTACTGCTGCAGTATTGTCACAGTAGATCCTTATAGGTCTTTCACTAAAACTTATAACCTCAAAACTGTGATAAACTACCTCAACCATAATGCCTGAGAAATTATTTTATAGCACGCCACCACTTCCGCTTCAATAATAGAAGAAGCTGTCTTAGGTTGCTTTACGCTGCGCCAAGACACTATTCCTCTAACAAACAAAAATGAAGCCAGAAGTGTACTTCCTTGTATCTCCACATTTAGCAAAATCTGAATCTGAGTAACTGATTAGCTTCAAAACATCAACATGTCTATATATGAGCATGTGATCCTTGATGCCCTGTAGGTACCTCAGTACTTTCTTTGCTATTGTCCAATGTGGCAAACCAGGGTTCTTTCGAAACCTACCTAATACTCCCACTGAATATGAGATGCCAGGTACAGACCTGAACATACATCAAATTGCTTACTACTAATGCATAAGGGATATTTTGCATTGTCTGCTATTTCAGATTGATCTTCGGACATTGCTCCAGACTAAGTCTGTCACCTTTAACAAGAGGTGCTACACTTGATGAATATTGCTTCATCTTGAACCGTTCCAAAACTTTGTTAATATAACCCTTCTAGGACAATCCTAAGGTCTTAAAAAACATGTCCATGTGAATCTCTATGCCTAAGACATTGGAGGCTTCACCCATATCATTTATGTCAAAGTTTTGGGTCAAGAAATATTTAGTCTCATGTAGCATCCCTAGATCATTGCTAGCTATAAGAATGTCATCTACATATAACACTAGTATGGTGAAACTAGTTCCCTTGATCTTTATGTAAATGCATTGATCAGCTCGATTCTCCACAAAACCGTAAGAAGTAATCATGCTATCAAATTTCAAATACCACTATAGGGAAGCTTGTTTTAATCCATATATGGATCTCTTAAGCTTGCATACTAGATGATCACCTTTATCCGAAGTAAAAACCTTCAAGTTGATCCATATATACCTCCTCAATCAGATCACCATTCAAAATGCCATCTTGACATCCATCTGGTGCAGCTCAAGATCATAGTGAGCCACCAGTGCCATAATGATCCCCAAATAATCTTTTCTAGACACGGACGAAAATGTTTCTTTATAATCAATGTTAGCCTTCTGATTATAACCTTCTGTCACAAGTCGAACCTTGTATCTTTCAATATTGCTATGTGGGTCCATTTTAGTTTTGAAAACCCATTTACACCCTACAGTAGAGGTGTCCTTAGGCAATTCTACAAGTTCTCATACTAGATTCTTTGACATAGATTCCATTCCATCCTTCATGGCATTATGCCATAAAATGGTATCTATACAACCCATAGCCTGTGAAAATAATTGGATCATCTTTTATTCCAATATTAGTTTCACAGTTTTGGATATACACTTCATAATCTGAAGGGATTGCCGATTTTCTCTCTTTCGATGATCTCCTTAAAACTTGTGGTTCAGGATTTGTTTCTTGATTCTGGACCACAGGTTCAAACGACAACTGGTTCCTGATGTGGTAATTCATCATGAACAGTTAGTGTTGTTCATGAACCACAGGTACCACTGGTAAAGGGATAAATCCCTGACCACCAGATATATAAGGAATTGTCGATACATCTTGTTCATTGAACTCAATGTTTCGACTCCGTATACTCCCACTGTTGTCGTCATCCTCTAGAAACTTGACAACTTTAGACTCTACAATGGTAAGACTATATGAGGGACAATAAAACTTATAACCCTTTGATCTTTCATAATAACCAATGAAATATCCACTGACTGTTCTAGGGTCCAACTTCTGAAGAAGTGGATTATAGACTCTCATTTTGGCTTGACAGCCCCATATGCGAGTATGCTTCAAACTCGATTTCCATCCATTCCACAACTCAAAAGGAGTTTTAGGAACCGACTTGGATGGTACCCTGTTCAAGATATATACTGCTATTTTAAGAGTTTCACTCCATAATTTCAGAAATAGATTAGAGTTACTAATCATACTCCTGACCATATCCATAAGTGTACGATTTTTTCTTTCAGCAATGCCATTTTGATCCGGAGATCCAGGCATGGTATATTGTGGTACAATACCTTGCTCTTGAAGATACCGTGCAAATGGGCCAGGTCTTTGACCATATTCTGTGGTTCTACCGTAGTATTCTCCACCTCTATCTGATATTACGATCTTAATCACTTTTTCAGTCTGTTTCTCTACTTCTGTCTTGAAGTTCTTAAAGGCTTCTAATGCCTCATCTTTATGAACTAAAAGATAGAGATACATGAATTTAGAATGGTCATCAATGAAGGAGATAAAGTATCTCTGACCATTCAGACAGAGAGTGGAAAATGGGCCACAGATATCTGTATGTATGATTTCTAGTAGTTCAGTTGACCTTCTGGCACTTTTCTTGGTTTTGTTAGTCTGCTTTCCCTTGATGCAGTCCACACATAACCCTAGATCAGTGAAATCAAGAGTCTCAAGGATTCTATCATTCACTAATATTTTAATTCTGTCACTAGATATGTGACCTAATTTAAGATGCCACAACTGAGAGAATTTCTCATTCACATTCATTCTCTTTATGCCAATATTATTTACAGAGAGTAAACTACTTTTATATGTTGGATCTAGATTTAAGAGAAATAAACCATCAACTAAAGAACCTGAACCGATGAATATATCATTTTTTTTTAAATCTTTATTTCTGTACTAGAAAAATTAAAACACATAACCCAAAGGTGTTAATCTAGAAATAGAAATCAGATTCTTTACAAAAGATGGAATATAAATGGTTTCTCCTAAATCCAACACATATCCGGATTGCAATATCAATCTATAGACACCTATAGCTTCCACTTGAGATTTCATTCGATTTCCTGAATGGATATGTCTCTCAGTTTCTTTCGGAAGTATTGTCTGCAGAACACCTTGCATGGTATTGGCCACATGGATTGATGATCTAGAATCAATCCACCAGTTATTTGAATGAGAATCAACTAAATTTGATTCATAACAAACCAAAATTTTCTGAGCTGAGATGTCCCTCATGCGCATGATGTAGTCACACACATCATCCTTACCATTGTAACTTAATGAGTCTGATTTTTCCATTAGAGTGCTTACTAACATCTTGTTTGAACTCACAAACTGAGCATCAATTGCCTTCATGTAGTCAATGACCTTCTTACATTCAGGAGTTGATCCTTTAATGCTCTTGTCGATGACAAGCATTAGGCTCAAGTGGTTAGACCGCTCCCACTTATCATAATGAGCAATTTGGACTAGCGTACTGGAATCCGTAAGAGCAGCGGGCTCTTCTATACGGAACGCCATATCCAAATCCATGCACTCTAAGGTTAAAATAAATCTTTTATTTTCAATCTGAATAATTTTCCCTAGTAAGCATTGGGAGACAAAACTGGTTATAAACTGCAAACAACAATAAGGAAGTTTAGATTTATTGGCGTACAACTTTATACTGATATCAACCCACGTCAATAATCAGTAACACACTAAATTTAATTATAATCTACCTGTGGGCTAAACTTATAATCAATTTTAGTATGTGAAACTTTACACTAAGTTGATTGACATCAAACTTAAGTGACAGACAGACGTATCCTACAAAATTACCTGTGGGCTAAGATTATAGTCTATATCTGTCAAGGTCTGTATTAATAAAACTAGAATGCTACACTACAATTCAGAAGGTTGTTCCACACCTGTAGGCAGAAGAAGGCTCCCACTGTCTTGTAGTTTCACATTCTACCTTATTCCATCTTCTCACATAAGAAAAGAATATTTCCCTGTGGGGATGATATCCATTCCCAATGCAAAAGATGCAATTTTCTGATGCCTACCACTAGAAGGGTATTTCAATCTTTTATGACATCCTTAAATAGGCACTTATATGTGTTAAAATATAAAACTAATTATTTCCTTGATTTTAACACAAAACTTTATTATAAGGGCATATTTGTCATCTATGATATCTTGAAAAACACACTTATATGTGTTAAAAATAAACCTAATGATTTTCTTGATTTTTAACACAACTTTATTATAAGGGCATTTTAGTCATTTATGGCATCCTTTAAACAACCATTCAGAAGTGTTAACATAAGCCTAATAATCTTAAAGAGTTCTTAATGGCTTATTCTTTACTTTATGTAACACTAACTCTTAATGGCGTTTGTTACTGTCACTAAAACAGTGACTCAAACAACTTACTGTATTCATATAATTAGTGGCGTTTATTCTGTAATGTCACTAAACAGTAAGATAAATCATTCTGTTATGTATGTCTATATACAGTGGTGTTCTGTCTTTAAATGTCACTAAAACAGTCCTTAATACATTCTGTTATGTTTATAGATACAGTGACGTTCTGTCTGTAAATGTCACTACAAGAAAACTAGATTTTTAGCGACGTTCAGAACACACTGTCATAACAATATAGTCACTGTTCTTTAACTTTTAGCGACGTTCAGAACAAACTGTCATAAAAAAGGTGCAGTCACTTATACAGTGACGTTCGGTTCATAACCATATTATGGTGATATATAATAAATATAGTCCAAAATTATTAAACGTCACCATCTGTATAACAGAATCACCCGGTTTTAAAACTTGGGTCAAAAGGCTTTGGTTCGGGTCACGGGTTTGGTTCGGTTCAACCCATAATCGGGTTTTCTTTATCCGGTTCATATTATTGAACCGGGTTGAACCGAGACCACTAAAACCCTAATTTCATTAGATTTAACTAAAGATTCCCTCAAATTTACAAAAATTGCCATCCTTAAAAATTTTCTCTTCCTTTCTTATCCGACCACCGAACCTAGCAACGGCGGCGCCAGGGATGTGCCAGAATATCCGGCACTCCCAAACTAATCCGGTGAAGAACTGGTCACCGCCAGAACACCTCCAAATGGCCGGAGAGATAGAGAGAGAAAAGAGGGATTAAATCCCAGCAACCAGCTTGCTGCGCATGTGGGGGCTGGCCTGCTGCTCCTTGCGCGGCGGGCTGGCCTCGACAGCCTGCTAGCTGCGCATGGCCACGGCAGGCTGGCCCTTGCGGGCTGGCCTGCTGCGCCTAGCGCTGCCGGCTGGCTGCTTGGTTGCCCCTTATGGCCGTGGCCAGCAGATCTGAAAATGGCTGGCTGCCGCAAGGAGCAGCGGCGGCTGGGCAGATTCTGCAATGCCCTGCTGCTCCTTGCGCGGCCGGCCAAACATATAAATTTTTTTTTTTTTTTTATTCATTAAAACCGATTCTAAAATCAGATGGGTGGATGGGTGGCTGAAACCCTGCTCTGAAACCCTGCTTTGTGGGGTGGGGTGGGGTGTTATTTATATGCCTAAAACATCAATGCTATATTAATGATTATATATATGCAATATGCTATACCAAGAATCAAGATTTAAGAACGTAACCTAAAATGAGAGAACTAACAAATAATAAAAAAAGTATAAGAAATAAAGAAGCGAATTTATAAATAAAACTAGTAAGTGATTTATATAATTTTTTGCAAGTAATTTAACAACACATTAAAACTAGTAAGTAAGCTAGTAAAGCTACACATTCAACAATAAATTAACAGAAAATATTCAAGCATATATAATTTCTCCACAGACTTAACACAAAATGAATAATACTCATCAAGCAATTCAAGTATAGAAACCATAGATAACAGAATTTACAGAACTACAGAAGAACGACGAGCGATTCAATAGAATATAAGAAGACAGAAAGTAAGAAGTTAGAATTGAAGAAATAGAAGAAAAAAGAAGAAAGACAAAAAAAAAAAAAAAACCTGATAAGAAAGAAGATATCAGAATCGCAGAAGTATTAGAAGAAAAAAGAAGAAATCAGTATCGCAGTAATAGAAGAAGAAAAAAAAAAAGAAGACAGAGAACAATGAACAGAAAAACATAGAAAAAGAAAGAAAAAATAAAAATAAAACAGAATAATAGAAGTCTAGAAGAAAAGAAGGGGAAAAAAAGACTGAACAGAAAATCATAAAAGAAAGAAGAAAGAAAAAAAAAATATCAGAATCATGAAGAAGAAAAATAGAAAAAAACGAAGTGAAAAAAATCGAGAAGAATAACAGAGCAGAGTAGGAGAAGAACAAGGGAACTGGATCCAAATCATCTCCTCCCTGTACTTCAGGGAGGAGACGCGGCGACCCCACTGGATGGTCGTCACGTGGAGATCGGATGAGTCCGATCCCTCCGTTCGAACCGACACTCCCTTATCGGCTTGGTTTATCGACTCAAACAGAGGAGTCGGATTCATTCGACCTCCGGATTCATTCGACCTCCACGTGGCGACCATCCAATGGATCGCCGCCCCTCCTCCCGAATCTCTGGGAGGAGACGATTTGGATCCCGACCACCCACGCTCATAAACCGCCCTTTTTTTTTTCTTTTCTTTTTTTTTTTGAATCTTCAAGGTTGCCGCTTTTTTGTTTTGGGTGCATGTACAACAAGGTTTCCATTTTATATAATTCATCAAGCCAAGGAAGGATGGTGGCTATGTAACCCTCCTAAACAAGTCAAGGCCCTCTTTGCAAGGGAATGTACTACTGAGTTCATTCCCCTTGAAACATACCTACAGGTTCTTGTCTTTTGAATTATCAAAAAGGGTAAATTATATAAGAGGTATCTTAGATTATGAGAAATCACACCAAAGGTACTTCTTTTCATATTCCTAACATTAGCCCTACCTTATTGTTGGCATCATTCAAGTTAACTGTTAAATCTACCCAAAACTTTTAGAGATTGATTATTTCTTGTTGAACCATCATTGTTCGGTGCCTGATCATTGGTACATCCGTTGGAAAAACAACCATTGGCTTCAAAGAAGTTATGCCAAACAAGGATAAATTTGAAAATACAAAAAATAGAAAATACCCTAAACGTAACATTATGAAACGTGTGGTACCCAAAATATAATAGGTATGAAATGTGAGGTACTTTTGGTATGATTTTTGAAACGTGAGATACCTTTAATATAATTTCTCAAAATATCAATTACCTCTGGGATAATTTACCCTATGAAAAAAAGCGTCCTACTGTCTAGGTCCGCTGACCATCCTCCCCATACGATGCTTGACAATTATGTTAAATAATGAATTTTATTTGTACAACTTGGCATTTATGATTTACCCAATTTCTAAGAGTTTTACTACCAAAGCAAAAAAAAATCTCTTAAGAGTTTTTTCCTGAAAAAGAAAAACTCCCTAAGATTTCTTACCATATAATCTACAGTCTTTATTTAACAAATACTGAACTGGTACTGCTCTAATCTAAGCCAAATTGTTCCTCCACTTTGTTAATGATACAAATGCTAGAGAGAATTGTCTTTCCCAATGTAGCACTTGGTATTTCGATCTGGATCCTCTCCTATTGTCCAATTGTCCATTGGACGAATTGAGATATTGACACATAAACTGATGCATTCCAATCCATCTGAGGGACTGCTTGCTGCTTGCAGGCTGATCAACAAGAGATCTTTTTACCCCGGTACTCAATATATAGATAGATATGCTCATGTAATTTTTCGATTGCTTCCAAACCTTGATAGGTGACTGCTACCAGTATTTCTTTTCAAATCTCTCTTACAATAAATAAGGGGACTACTATCTATCTTTACCAATACAGTACTCATGGAGATTTTTGGTAGAATACAGTTATGGAGTTACATTAATCATCTGTTGAACAAATCATCTTGATATACTTTTATTACTTCACCTCTGGCCGTATTAGTGATGAGATGTGTATAGGGGAAAACAAAGAAACTAGAAAAAGAAAGGAAGAGCAGTTTAAAAAAAAAAAATGTTTTAGTCAAATCCACCAAAATTTAAGAAAACTTTCATTAGCTGCGTGGAAATTCTTCAAGGAGGGATGAACCTCTTATTATCATATATCACCGAAAAAAGATTAAGCAAACTTACCATGAATTAGATTCTGATTGGTTGCAAGGGGAATTAAAAGAATGGAAGTGAATTTTAAACTTATATGAAAAAACTTTTGTAATCATTATAGTACATGACGATGTAATTAACTCCAAATCTTTTCATATTTACTTATTATACTATGCATCCAAATTCCTTGTATTTGAAAAGAAAATTAAATTTTACACTTTATAAGTATCATTAATATGTTAAGAAATTTATATAATTTATACAATCATGCTCTGTTATAGTTATAAAAGTTTCTTTTCTAAGTTTGAAAATTTTTATTTCTCTTCTTCTTAATTTCCCTTGCAACTAAGCTGAGTGTTTGGATTTTTAAAATGAAGATATTGAAAAACTTGATCTAGAGTCCTAAATAAACCAAAACACTAATAGGCATTGTATATCAAAAAGTTGACCCTTCAATAAAATCTCTCTTTCATTTATCCCCTTCCTCCTCTGTGAAACAACAAGCATTTAACCCCATGCCACCCCCAAAGTGTTGTGCGGTGATAAAAGTGTTGTGACGATGGCCATTCATTCTGCCATGTGGGAGAGATGTGGGAAACTCAACTGTTGGATGTCACCACGACCATGACATCCAACAGTTGAGTTTCCCACATCTCTCCCACATGGCAGAAAGAATGGGCATCGTCACAATGCTTTTATATATATGAGGATTCCTTGTCATGTATGAAAAATATGCAAAGACCGATAACAAGTCTTACCGAAAGCTAGAAAGCTTCTGTTTCAATTCGTACAATCTAGGACCAGGACCTTGAGTGTACCTATTTGCAAGATCCTTCCACAAATCGCTTGTAGTGTCGGCATAAAGAATAGTGGCATGTAATTCCTTGATCACACTATTATAAATCCAAGCTTTAACCATACTATTGCATTGATGCCATGCTGAGCTCCACTAGGATCAGTGAGACGATCTGGCCAAGGTAAAGAGCCATCCACAAAACACAGTTTATTCTTGGCCTCCAACACAACTGTCATAGCCCGTTTCCATAGGGAGTAATTGTTACCATCTAGTAACTGAGAGACTAGGACATTCCCTGGATTGTCGGACGGATATAACAGCAGAGGAGATGAGCCAACAGAAGACAAAGAGCCAACAGAAAACGAAGGAGCAGAGACATTCCCTTTGGGATTAGTTGGATTGGTATCCAAAGGGGGAGTTCAAGTATTCGCAAGCATTGTTAACAAGAAACCCTAAAAAATCCAAGAACCACTTGATCTTTGCAAAAAACTATCAAGAATCACTCAATTGAAGCAAGAAACAATATGGTGACAGATTCCAGAATGAATAAAGATTCAATCAGACAACAATTTCAGAATGAAAAACTCTCAAAGACAAAATTTCAGAAATTGAACAACTATTTCATAGAGTAGATAATGATTTCACAGATTAGACAACGACTTCACAGAGTAGACGATGATTTAAGTTGTACAGAGTTAGAAATCCAACAAAGGTACAGAAAAGACACATATTCAAAGAGAAATTTCACCAAGAAACCTTTCGTGCAGAAAGAGTCAAACCAAAAAATTCACAGCTGAACTTTTGAAGAAATGAACTTACGGTTGAATTTGATAACAAATGAAAGAATGAATTCACAGCGGAAATTTTTGAAGAAATGAACTCACAATCGAAGATTTTGATAGCAGATATGTAGAAACCCCTAGAACTTGCTCTGACACCATGTCAAATATGACTGAGGTTTCTGGAAAGAACTATCTTATTACAATGAATAGTACGACAAGATACTTATGGTAAATGAACAATTCTAAGGGTAAACTAGGTAATTCATTGACATATTCACTAACATATAAATACAATGTAACAGTCTGTACATCCACTCAGTAATTCCCTATGTCCTAATTGTATCCTCATAATTTTCATGATTTGTTTTGTTACGTGACAAACTCTAATTAAATAGAAACTTCACATGCTAGGAGAGTTGTTTCCGCTTGACTAACTTTGAGTAGGCAGAAACTTGGCATCCTAATAGGAGACCTTGTGCTCTACTTGTTCACAAAATTTCAACCCCTTAAGAGCTGTAACATGGTAAAACTAATACATAGTCACGAAAATCAATTGTCACAAACTTGGAGACAAGAAATTATTTGCAAAAAAAAAAAATACAAAATAGTTTGGAGATACTATAATAATAAATTATGCAATTACAACAATAACCATTGGATTCAAACAACAATTTTGTTGTTTTGCATTCAAGTTTCAATGGAATAGCAACAAAAATCTACACCCTCTCCTTTGGTGCATATTTTTCAATGAAAATATTAGCTAACTAAAACAAAGGAATAAGATGGCATTGGTATGAGTTAAGATGACTCCAAATTGAGATGCAATGAGTTTCTACTATAATGTCTTCAACATGTATGGGCATGCATCAATCATTGTCTAGGTTTGGTTTAGTGGATGGGTGTTGATTGGCAAACTAGGTTGGATTAGGTATGCAAGTTTGGCCCTGCAAACCTGAGATTGCCCTAACCTGCCCTGAGCCCGGACAGGGCGGGGTTTGGACCCATGTCATTGCAAACCCTGGTAGGGTTGGACTGGCCCTGGGTTGAAGCCTTGGGTTGAGACCGGCCCAGCCCAGCCCAGCCCAGCCCGACCCTATATTCTTATGTTATATATTTTATACTCAAATCTCAAAGACAAACCCTAAAATGCATCTCCATTCTCCTCAATCTGGCTCTTGGCACTCATTTTCATGGTCTCCACTCTCAACCTCCCTTAGTGTCTCTTCTCAATTCTCTAATTGATCACCGAAAATAGGGGAAGTAGTGGTGATGTGGGGGCTACGGTGGTGATGGTGGCGGTGGCTATATTGTTGGTGTAAATTTGGCTCTCACCTTTTTTTTTCTGTATGTGGTTCTCTTTTTCTCATAGTGATCGTTGGAAATAGGGGAAGTAGTGTGGCAATGGGGGCTATAATGGTGGCGGTGGCAATGTTGTTGGTGTGAATTCGTCGGTGGTTTTTCTTTGCCTAATAGGTCATGGTGGCGTCATGCTTTGGCTTACGTTTTTCTTCCATCCTTTTCCTTCCACCTACTCCAATTCCGCGGTGGTTTTTCTTTTATCATTATTATTATGTCGGATGGTTTCTTCCATCCTTCTTTATATTGCGATCTTGTAGCTATCCCTGATAAGTCATGTTTTGCTTTGCATTGTTTTTTATGTTTCTTTTATGTTTTCAATTAACCCTCATGTCATGCCCAACAGGTGGTGGTGACAATGGGTATGGAGGACGAGCCTTTGCAATTCTTCGGCTCGTTATTTTCATGAACATAGAAGTGAACTAGTAAGCTCTTCATTGTCATCCCTTTCCTCGTGTTATGTATACAATGGTAGTGACGACGGTGGTGGTGGTGGATATGAAGGACGACGGGAGAGCGGTGGTTGTCACACCCCAAAATCCGACATATAAATTTTTGGAAGTGCAACTGGATCGATACGCAACTTTATGCGGTCTAACTGAGAACCACACTAAGCCTTGTATACCTCCACCAAACCCAACTAGTCCAACGTCACGATATCACAATTAGAGTAATAGAATAGCGAAAGAGATACTAAGTAAAACTGAGCTCTATTGATAATCAAATAAAATAAATAAACCTGTTTGTAGCTTATTCTTGTTCAAACATTAACCGCAACTGTTCTTAACCAAAAACCATGTAAATACTTAAATCACATCCCAAAAGTAAATAAAATAAAATCTTTGCGACGCTTATTTTACTTGAACATGCACGCATCGTATCCATAGTCTTCCTCATGTACTTTTCTTCCTCCAACAACTGCACGCCCAAGTGTGCAAGGTTGGTGATGACCGGTGCATTCACGTAGTCTGCCACTATAGTACCTGCACAGTCATCTAAAAAATATAACGTACACAAGGGTAAGCTCTCTAACTTGAGCTTAGAGAGAAACAGACAAACAAGCATGCAATAATGCATGACCAATTTATTACACACAACAAGGGGTCTGGTATTACTAGTGCTAAAGGTCTGGTCATACTCATCAGAGCTGGCCATAACTTCCATGCACTGAAAATAATGGACGCTTGCCAGCCTGCACCGACAGCCCAAATGAAGCCACGTGTCTCCCAGATAAACAGTATTAGAATGGAGGTTTGTCCAATGACGCTCCAACGAACACTGCCACTACTTCCCCCTCATCCCTCATCCATACCAACACCTAACTCCCTGCTAGACAGGGTCACATACGTGGGATAATGCCACTAACCAATCCTACATGTCATCCTATGAACCCCCTCGATACCCTAATAGGGATCCCAGGCCATCCGTTATCCCCCTAGATGTTGTCAACCCCTTTGGATATGAGGTAGCCCATGACAAGTTTTGCACAATGGGTCTGTTCTAGCGGTCTCGACCATTTCATAACTTCCCACGTAGGCATCAATCTTTACAACAAGAATCATATATATTAATGCAATGCATGGAAAGTACATATATTGGATGATATGTTATACAATCAAGAATACATCATAGACAAGCAAGTGATTAGAAACACAACAAAATAAAGTTAGGGATTCTATCCCTCACCTGAGGTATTGTTAGTCCTACAGTTTGCATGTGAGTAGATCTTGTCTCTAAACTTGATACCTAATTTGTATGTAATGGTGTTAATTGTTTAGATTGTTGAAATACATAGATACAGGGCCTACTGGGGTTATCAGGTTGCAACTCTAGTTGCAACAGTATTGCAACCGATGTTGCTTTTGGTCCATTCTCGGGAACTTCTGTCTTTGTCCGGCAGCAGCTCTGGTTGCAACAATAGCGCGACCGTTGCTGCTTTCGGACACTTACTGAAGCTTAGTGGTTGTGTCCGGTTGTACCTCTAGTTGCAACAGTGTTGAGACCAGACCTTCCCAGAGGGTTGGTCTTATCAGTTTAATTTGTCTGAAGGCATGAAATTCCCCTCCAGACTACCTTCCGGACCTATCTTTGAACTCCTATGAGGGAAATTCCTCGATAAACCACCAAGTTGAAGCTTGATGGTAACCATCAACACTATACTAAGGCCAATTGGTTGGTTACAAGTGTTTCTCCTAAGTCTAGGAATCATTATCCCCTACATTATTACGATTGGGATCGAGGTCTAAACTGTAAGACCCGTACTCTACTAATCGGGTCTAATCTAGGTTACCGTGTCGTGATAGGTCTTCCCATCATAACCAGGTCAGATGAAGTAACCAGATGATGGAACCATAAGGCAAGGTATGAAACTGACAACCCTAAACTTGTCCAGTCAGACTAATGGAGTTGTTCGATTTGCATATGATGCAACCGGACATGCGACCGGTCAACCATAGAAACAGACTTTGAGTTTAGAAACGTTTCCTAGTTTGGTGAGACTACTTTCCTAATTGGAAGAGGACTCTAATTAAAGGTTACTCCTTTACATAAGGGATGTTTCTCCACCTTCTCTCACTCTTTTGGTGAATCACAAACCTTAAAATTGAGAGAGAGAGAGAGAGAGAGAGAGAGAGAGAGAGAGAGAGAGAGAGAGAGAGAGAGTTAAGAGGGAGGCTTGGAGAAGAAGGAGGCTCTGAAAAAGGAAGAAGGAGGAGAAGAACTCACCGTCGATTTTCGGTAGTCATCGTCAAGAGACCTATAAGACCTGTATCGAACTAACCGGTCTTACCACCTTGTACCAGGTCTACCTATCATGGTCGAGCCAAGTGGACCAAGTGCGTAAAGAAAAAGACCAGGTATGAGTTTAACCCAAAAATAGTAAATGTGAGGGTAGGGTCGCATGCCTAAATAGGTAGGGTCGACCCCACCTCAACAGAAGTCCAACCTATGATTTTTTAGTCGTAGGGTCACATGACTAGAAAAACGTAGGGTCGACAGATCCTGCGACCCTACATCCGACCCTACGATTTCAGACAGAAATCGTAAATTAGGAAACTTTCTTAATTCCAAGGGGTTCTTTCCTAAACACAATGGGACTTATTTTAGAGGATTTTCATCTATAAATAGGACATCCCTTAGCCTCTTTCACTCCTTTTAGAACCTTAATTGAAAGTGAGAAAAGAGAAAGAGAAGGAAAAGAAGAAGAGAAGGAAAATTGAAGAAAAGACTAAGGAAGAGGAAGAAGTTCAGAGAAACCTCTGAATCTCAGCCAACTTCAGGTATGAATCTAAGTCCCTTCATAAATTAAGAGCCTAGAATGGATTATGAAGAAGTTAGGATTCAGAAACCCAAATCATCCATCCATGGATGAGTTCCAAAGGAATCCATGGAAGTAATCATCATGGGCAATGAAAAGTGTGTAAAAATCATAGTTATGAACCATAAAACAATCTAGAATGGACCTACGAGACCACATGATTGATCACATGTGTCACACCCTAATTCTGGATGAACCAGAAGTGTGAGTGAACCGGCTCTAAACCACGGTTCACACCAGGATCTCAATAGACCGTGTCAACCAATCATTCCCAAGCAATCTAACATAATCAGAGATATAATACATAGCAGCGGAAATAAATAAATGAGCCGAGATCTAAATTGTAATTTAAATAAATGTCCAACTTATTCCATCATCCATCAAAATTTAAATAGTAATTATTACAAAGCTTAACTGAAAATAAACCTATCACTGAGAAAAGACACAGAACGAGCACTCGCATGACGCATCATGCTCGTCCTCCACTGACTGAGAGTCCAGGGCAGCCACTGTGCTATAAGCTGGAGCAGTCATGAAGTCCTCCACCGTATACCCTGCATCAAGATCTGAAAAGAAATATATATATATATATTTGGGTGAGCTCACAACTTAGCTTAGTAAGTACAAGACCAATGCAACAGTACAATATGCATGAGATAACATTACATTTTGGGCCAGGTATAACTTGCAAATATGCTATGGTAAGGTTTGGCGGCCACCGCCCCTCCATGCATGAGAGTGTGAGCACACCCAACAGTCAGGCACCTACCACACTACTGCTGTTGCCCCACAACACTCACTCCGGTATGGAGATAGGACTCGAGTCTTGCAGGCAGGAAGAACCACAATCCCACGTCCTCCCCCTGATACCCCATACCGTACCAATACCGAAACCCCTATTGGCAAGGGCTTGCAAGTGGGTTCCGTTTTAACTAGTCCTAGATGTCAATACAGTATCCAAGGTCCTACCCCAGCACAGCTCCCTGCGACATAGAGATAGGGCTCGAGTCTGGTGGACAGGAAGAACCACAATCCCACATCCTCCCCCTGATACCCTATTCGCACCAAGTCCGCTAAGGTAAAGACTATATAACCCTACCCCAACACAACCCCCTACGACATAGAGATAGGGCTCGAGTCTGGTGGGCAGGAAGAACCACAATCCCACGTACTCTCCCTGATACCCTATTTGCACTGAGTTTGCTAAGGTAAGGGCGATACGAGAAAAGTGTTAGCTGTGGATATATCCAGGGCACATCCCCTTCACATTCCACACACTAACGAAAACATACACATGCCTAAACATACAACAATCCTAGCATATGAAATGCATGATTATAATAAGATAAAAGAAAGCAACTACATGGCATGTGAAATGCATAGACATCAAACAATATGTATTTAAAAATACAGAAATATATCACAGAGGTTTACTGTTGATTAGTTATTTAGGTTTGGGGTCTTGTTCCTTACCTGACGCGTGATATCGATCCGATTGTGCGTCAGAGAGCTTACTCACAGCGTCTACATGTCCTACATAACCACATACTTATGTTAGAATTCATTTATTAAAGTTTCAAGGGTCGGAACCAGGTTTGGCCAAGCAAACCAGGCTTAGAAACCCATACCGATTGCAGGTACCGGTGAGACCGGTCTCACTATGGTGAGACCGGTATGTGCCACCGGTATGTATACCGGTGGCACCATACCGATTGCACATACTGCAACCGGTATGTGCAACCGGTATATACCGATTGCACTTACCAGTCTCACTCAGATCTCACTGAGTGAGACCTGTATGTGCCTGCGGTATATACCGCAAGGTCATACCGCTGGACCTAAAGTCCATCCGGTATACCCTACGGTTGGATCCGAGAACGAGATCTTGGATTTCCCCTCCTTGTCGGCTAACAGTTAGGTCTCTAAGGTTTTCCGCTACCTTTTTCCTAAGTTCCAAGCCCTCTAGTGGCCTTCGGATCTCCGCTATATTGCCGTATCAAATGAAAACTCTAATCTTTTGTATCTCTAGTGGCTTTAGGTTCGAATGAGGAAGAACCATGGAAATTTTAATCCTTTTGGATCGTTGCGCCGCTTTGCGGCTCCGATCTGATCTCTAAATAACAATACAATATGGAGCACTTACTGGCTGTGGTTGTCGGTTGGCGGTGTGCTCCTCCTTCCTGGGCGGCTGCCTCCTCCTTGCTCCTTCTCAGTTCTTCTCCAGATGGCGAGAGTGTTTGAGAAGGAGCAATGGAGTGTCTCCTTCTCTATTAATAGAGGGAGACCATCCATGGAAGGTTTTCCCTCAGAATGGAAACTTTTTAAGTTTCCATTCTGAGAAAAAGGCTCACTGGAGTCTATCTACAGCCGGAAATGGGTATACCGGTCGCACATACCGGTTGGAGACCCCGCAACCGAAATAGTGCAGCCAGTATACATACCGGTTGCACATACCGGTTGCACTATACTGCAACCGGTATAGTGAGACCGGTATGGAGTTTTAGGCATTTTTATTCTTTTTCTTACCTAAAATTTGAGTGGCTCGTCACTCAGTTTCGCCCTCCGGTCCGGTTATAATTGGGACACCTGTCATCATATAAAACCATGGTTTAGACCCCGTTTTAGAATACGATTCTTACAACATGCCCTCGGGAAGTCCCAGGAAGGGTGTGGTCGCACGTAGGGTCGATTGGTAACTAACCCCATGTCTGACCCTACACCCTAGGATCGATTGGTAACCGACCCTAGGTGCTGCCCTACCTGCGACCCTACGATTTCAACTAGTCTAAATTTGTTGGAATTAATTCTAATTAAAATCTATTGACTTGTTAGGCCTTTCTAGTGATTTAAAGGTGATTCATAAAGCTTGAACGAGGATCTACACTCAATCAAAGGTGAGACAACAAGACCTAAACTAATTCGCTAATAATAATCTATTTTTGTTTATTGAGTCCAACACCATGTATGATTCTATGATTGTATGATTATAATGTACATATCACATGTCATCTACTATTCCTGTTATTATTGTTCATGCATATTTAATTCAGTTTATTTACAACATGATGATGATGATGATGCTAGGAATAGGCATGTGAATATTTGTGTGTGGTTAATGTACTTAATGCGAGTGGGGCATCAGGGGAAGTGTGATGCGGTGCGGTCCTAAGCACTTTAGTCCTATCTCTACTCAAGTCTTGTCCATTGACATCGTTGTATCGCCATTACTTTAGCAGAACTATTACGTCGTAGGGCATCAGGGGAGGTGGTCTCGAACCGTGTAGTCTTTGACTCTGCTGCGGGGCCTTAGCTCTATCTCTATAGATGTATTAAGGGATGCTGGGGTGAGGCCTTGGATACACTGTTTGACATTAGGATTGGTTAGTTGCGAGCCCAGTTTGCAAGCCCTCGCCAACAGGGGCTTACGTGTTGGTATGGGTAGAGCATCAGGGGAAGTGTAATGCGGTGCGGACCTAAGCACTTTAGCTCTATCTCTATTCCTTAGTGGGGTGGATGTGGATGACAATGGTGTTTGATCCATTGGGTGGGCTCACACACCCTGTGTATAGAGGCGAGGCGGCCACCGAACCTTTCTATAGCACATTGCAAACTTATGAACCAGACCAAAGATATGAATTGAATGCATACATATGTTTGTTGCATTGTTTTGTTTGCTCACTGAGCCGTGATGTGTGCTCACCCTTTCGACGTCGAATACTTTTAGTTGATGATGCAGGTACCATGACTGAAGACTATATGAATGCTCCTATGTATGGACATGCGGCGGCGATGGACGCTGAAGTTATGGTGGAGTCGCATGATTTGTCATGCGAGTGCAACTCTTGTATTTTCGATTAGAATTTTGATTCAATTTATACAGACGATGTAATTGATTAAATATTTTATTTTATGTCTTAGTCAATGGAGAATAATTGGATAATTTATTATTTTATAATTGTTAGACTCTCAGTTCATTAGTATAAAGATTTTCGCTATTGTGTATTTACTCTGATTATTGTTGTGGATGTGTATGGTTTAAGCAAACGGACACAGCCTATTCGAGATCCTGGTTGAACCGTTGGTTAATTAACGGTTTATCACACCATTCTGAATAGTGTGGAACTGGGGTGTGACAACTTGGTATCAGAGCTCTCAGGCCCTGTCTATTAAACCAGTATATTTCTACAAAAGTTCGTGAATTGAGTTAAGATAAAATTTAAAAGCTTTAATAAGAACACACTGTAAGCACCTGTGTTGTTTGAGACAAAATTAAGAAAGGGAATAATACATATATAAAAAGGAGAAACAAGTTTTATATACATCAAATAAAAAACACGATTAAACATATCCAAAGTAAAGTACAGTCCACAACCCGGACAGTTACTCTGTAGTACAAAGAAAAAAAAATATATACAACATGGAGCTGGAGGTGATGGAGGAGGAGGTACCTCGTGATTTGTGTCATAGTCCTCAGCATACACTCTAGTCAACCAGGCTACCTGAGTTTAGGTCGTCTAGAGACTAGCTGCCAACTCGGCCATCCACTGATCAGACGCACGCTGAGCATCCAGAAGCTTGCCCACTCTCCTATATGTCGTGCGCTGAGCATCTAGAAGCTCTACCACTCTCAAGTCCGTCACGCGTTGTGCCTCCCTGATCTCATGCAGTAATCCCATCATATCATCAGATGGTGGGTGTGAAGGATCAGCCATGTGTGAAGGAGCCCGAGATGGACCAGCTCCAGTAGAATGTGGAGGTGATGGAGGAGGTATAGCATCTACATCCATATACATGTGATCCTCATCCTCAGCATCACCCCCATGGACCCCTGCTCCGGCTACTGCTGCTGCTGCTGTGTCACACCCCAATTTCGCACTATTCAAAACGGTGTGATGAACCGCTAATAAGCCAACGGTTCAACCAGGATCTCAAATAGGCTGTGTCCGTTTGGTTTAAACCATACACTTCCACAACTATAATCAGAGTAAATATACAATAGCAGAAGTCTTAATATTAAATGAACTGAGAATCTAAATGTGATAAACATAAATAAAATATCCAATTATCTTGTATTGATTGAGACATAAGTAAATAAAATAAAATATCAAATTATATTTCCTCAATAATCCAAATAAAATCTAATCGAAAACGCATGAGTTGCACTCGCATGATGAGTCATGCGTCTCCATTATATCTTCAGTATCCATCGCAGCAACGTGCCCGTATGCAGGAGCATTCATATAATCTTCCACAGTCGTACCTGCATCATCAACTAAAAATATTCGAATTCGAAAAGGGTGAGCACACATCACGGCTCAGTGAGAAAACAAAACAATGCAACAAACATATGCATGCATTCAATTCATATCTGTGGTCTGGTATATAAGTTCGTAATGTGCTATAGAAAGGTTTAGAGGCCGCCGCACCTCTATACATGAGTGTGTGGAACCGCTCAATGGACCAAACACCATTTTCGCCCCCACATGCACCCACCATGGAATAGAGATAGGGGTAAAGTGCTTAGGACCGCACCGCATCACACTTCCCCTGATGCTCTGCCCATACAAACATGTAAGCCCCTATTGGTGAAGGCTTACAAACTGGGCTCGTAACTAACCAATCCTAATGTCAAATAGTGTATCCAAGGCCTCACCCCAGCATCCCTCAATACGTCCATAGAGATAGAGCTAAGGCCCCCCCGGCAGAGTCAGAGACTACACGGTCCGAGACCACCTCCCCTGATGCCCTACGACGTAATAGTTCTACTAAGGTAATGACGATACGACGATGTTAGTGGACAAGACTTGAGTAGAGATAGGGCTAAAGTGCTTAGGACCGCACCGCATCACACTTCCCCTGATGCCCCACTCGCATCAAGTACACTAACCACACACAAACATTCACATGCCTATTCCTAGCATCATCATCATCATCATGTTGTAAATAAACGGAATTAAATATGCATGAACAGTAATAACAGGAATAGTAGATGACATGTGATATGCACATTACAATCATATAATCATAGAATCATACATGGAATTGGACTCAATAAACGAAAACGGTTTATTATTAGCCAATTAGTTTAGGTCTTGTTCCCTAACCTTTGCTTTAGTGTAGATCATCTTTCAAGCTTTAAGAATCACTTTTATATCACTAAGAAAACCTAACAAGACGATAGATTTTAATTAGAATTAATTCCAATAGTTTTAAGCTTGCTGTACTGCAAGGGTCGCAGGATGAGTCGCAGGATGGGTCGCAGGTATCTAAGACCCCAGGGTATAGGGTCGGTCATAGGATCGGTTACCCATCGACCCTAGGTGCGACCATAGCTGTAAGACCTGTGTCAATCTAACCCGGTCTTACCACCTTGAACCGGGTTTACCTATCATGGTCGAGTCAAATGGACCAAGGGCGTGAAGGAGATCGAGATCCCAAGTATCAAATCGACCCAAAAACACTTAATTTAAGGGGAGGGTCGCATACCCAGCCAAGGAGGGTCGGACCTCCCAAAATAGAAAGTCAGACCCTCAGTTTTGAAGGGAGGGTCGGACTCATTAGA
This sequence comes from Protea cynaroides, assembly GCA_028583415.1. Classification (NCBI taxonomy): domain Eukaryota; kingdom Viridiplantae; phylum Streptophyta; class Magnoliopsida; order Proteales; family Proteaceae; genus Protea; species Protea cynaroides. Next base: position 77,447,983 of record CM053268.1, read on the forward strand.
AACCTAGGGTCGACGGGATCATCGACCCTCAGTTGCCTCCGAAATTGAAATTAGGAAATTTTCTAATTTTTGATTTGGATTCTTTCCTAATCTCAAAGGGACTTATTTTAGGATGTTCCTACTCTATTTAAAGGACGTCCCTAAGCCACTTTCACTCCTTTCACAACCCTAATTGAATTGAGAGAAAGAGAAGAAAAGGAAAAGAAGAAGAAGAGAAACAAGGAAGATAATTAAGCCAAAAGAGAAGAGTCGCAGAGAAGGATTATTCTTCTCAGGTATGGATACTAATTCCATGAGTTTCTACAGACCTTAGAATAGATATTGATGAGAGTGTGATCTCGGAGAAACCCAAACCATCAGCCCATGGTTAGGTTTTCATGGAAAATCATAGGAGAATGCATGAAAGCTATTTAGGTGGATGATTCATGGTTTCAGACCATGTAATGAATGTAGAATGGAATGTAGGAGCAAGCCATAGGATCCCAAGCATGAAGAATGGACTAAAAGAGGGAAATTGACCAAAGTACACCGAGGGTCACACCGAGGGTCGATGACCATCCGACCCTAGGTGATTCTGACCATCGACCCTCAGTGTTCGGGAAGTTCAGAGTTTGGGGAGGGTCGCACCGAGGGTCGATCAGGACTCCGACCCTACCTCCGACCCTCAGTTAACAGCATGGTTTTTAAATCTGGAATTAATTCTAATTAAATTCTATTGACTTTATTAGGTCTTCTAGCAATATAATAACATTATAAAGGTGATTCTAAAGCTTGGAAAAGTATCTATTAGCAAGCTAAGGTGAGGAACCAGAACTCCAAACTAATTAGTTAATAACAAAACTATTTTTCTATTTCTTGAATTCTATGCCATGCTTGATTCTATGCGAAGATGTTTATAATGTGCATACAATATATCATCTATTATTTGCGCATGCATATTTATTTTATTGTTTATAACATGATGATGATGATGATGATAGGAATAGGCATGTGATTGTATGTGTGTGGTTAGTGTACTTGATGCGAGCGAGTATCAGGGGAGGTGTGATGAGAACGTCAATAAACGTTAACCTTTGGCGGGTCTCAGCACTTTAGCTCTATCTCTAACTCAAGTCTTGTGCATTAGCATCGTCGTATCGCCATTACTTTAGCAGAACTATTATGTCGTAGAGTATCAGGGGAGGTGGTCTCGGTCCTTGTAGTCTCTGACTCTACCGGGGGGCCTTAGCTCTATCTCTATGGACATTCTGAGGGATGCTGGGGTGAGGCCTTGGATACACTTTTTGGCATTAGGATTGGTTAGTTGCGAGCCCAGTTTGCAGCCCTCGCTAACAGAGGCTTACGTATTGGTATGGCAATATATAACAATAAACGTTAACCTTTGTTATATACTGTTCATGGTTGGGTGCATGTGAGTCGACGATAAACGTGATCTTCGGGTGACGTCACACACTTGTGTATAGAGGCGGGGTCAATAAACGCGACCTTTGGTTACCTAAACCTTTCTATTGCATACTGTAAACTTTAAACCGGACCAAAGATATAAATTAATTGCATGCTTATGTACTGTTGCATTGTTTTGGCTACTCACTGAGCCGTGATGTGTGCTCACCCCTCGACGTCGAATATTTTTAGTTGATGATGCAGGTTATACCGTTGAAGATTATATGAATTCCTGTGTGTACAGGAACGTGGCAGCAATGGAAGTTGGAGCTGAAGTGGATACACACGACTCCTCTTGTGAGTGCAACTCGTGTGTATTTGATTAGATATTTTATAGGTTTCTTTATTTGGATTTATTACGACATGTATTTGGTATTTAAATATTTATGTCTCAGTTGAAACAGAATAAATTGTTATTTAAATTTTAATATCACATAGATTCTCAGTTCATTTATTTATAAGATTTCCGCTATTGTGTACTTACTCTGATTATGATTACGGATGTGTGTAAGTTTAGATAACGCGGGGATAACCTACTCGAGATCTTGGTTGAACCGTTGGTTTATTAGCGGTTCATCACATCATTCTGGATAGTGCAGAATTGGGGTGTGACAACTTGGTATCAGAGCATCCCAGGCCTTGTCCGCTGAACTAGCATACATTCAAGACAATTATGGACTGAGTTAGGATAAATTAAAAGCTTTAATACAAACAAACTATAAGCACCTGTGTTGGTTGAGACAGAAATTAAACAAGACGATAATGTACATATAAAAGGTGGAACCATATATACACACTTAAACAGAAAGAGAAGACCAAAAATTATCCTGATAAACCAATAATATAGGTTATAATCTATAAGTTGGGTAGTTATCTAAGTATACAAGTGATATTGTACAGTAGCAAGAAGGAAGCATCTGTACAGCAGAAAATTAGAATACTGAGTTGGTACTCACAAGATGTGAAACTCGATGTAGGACAGAAGAAGAAGTAAAATGGCTAGTAATGCCAAAACCCCTGTAGAGATAAAGGAAAAGATCTCGGGCTAAATCCAAAGGACATGACCAAGTACAGAACCAATTGGTAGCATCACTGTACCCCAACACCTGTTAGCTATAACACAGTGCCTACCATACAACAAGTCCCAGTAATGCACACCCCAGTGTAGAAGTTTGGTGCACAACAAGCAGTGTATCAAGGTGGTTAACCTTATCAGCCACCGATGTATGGGATAGTTGCATCATGACAGAATGATCCGACCAAGGATTGAGGCATATTTTTTAAAGACGAAGCCTTAAACGTTTTCAGCAGAGGATCAAATCTGATTGTGGCCATATAACTGGACATGTTTATATAGGATGCGGTGCATTATTGATTTACTCTTATGATTATAGAGGATGCACATACCAGATTTTAATTTCTCGGGCCTTGACAGGATACCTACTTGATTTAACCTGTCAATTGGAGTTATAAATATTGTTTCTTTAGTATTAGTCCTGATTATACCAATCTGAACCACTCTCATGATCGACAACATGAACAGAGATATGAACTGAAAGAATAGTTAAATGTTTAATCGTCTTGAGCGTACATCTTCTGATTTATACCTGATTTATTGATGTACAAAATCTTTCTCTAGATTATACCTGATTTACTGATGTACGAAAAATTTCTCCAGATTTACTCCTGTAGTGCCTTGACCAATGGCATTATATACTCGATATAACCTGTAATCATGAGGTTAAGAACTGTAAAACCTCTATTTTCATGTTTTTGGACCACCGTGAATGACCTTTGGATGCCTGTTGGATTACCACAGATTTACACCTGATTCTTTAAACCTAGGTTCACTAGATAAAGCTAGTGTTTTCATTATGCTAAAGCAACAGAAGGAAGTGAATCACTTTTGGATGAACATTTTGATTCATACACTCCTTGATCTTTGTTGATAAAGATGATTAGTGATAATGGAATTATTGGAAGTATGTTGCCTAAGAAAAAAAAAAAAAAGAAGCTGATCCTCTCTATGCTAAAAGCGAAGAGATGCTTTGAAGAGTAATGAGTTGGATATATGGTATCTGTGGTGTACGTTTCCAAAGAAGCATCACAAATGGTAGATATTGATGTGATGCATAAATTTCAGGTGTGTTTCCAGGAGACTCACCTGGGTTACCATCTGATCATGCGACGAGTTCGTCATCGACTTGTTACCCAAGGACGATACTTATGTCAAAGGCACTTATGAATAGCTCTTATAGAATTGAAGGAACTGAGACTCAACTACAAGAGTTATTAGACTAAGGTCCTAATAGGCTAAGTATTACGTCACGGGGAACGCCAATGCAATTCGTGAAGAAGAAGGACGGTAGTGTCAGATTATGCATAGACTACCGGGAACTAAACAAGTTCAAGATCAAGAATCAATATCTACTACCTCGGATCGATGACTTGTTCGATCAGTTACAAGGAGCAAAAGTATTTTCTAAGATCGACCTTCGATCAGGCTATCATCAGCTGAAGATTAAAGAAGGTGATATTCCGAAGACAACATTCAGGACCAGATATGGACATTATGAATTTTTGGTTATGTCTTTCGGATTAACTAATGCACCGGCAACGTTCATGGAACTTATGAACCGAGTTTTCCACGATATGTTGGATACGTCGGTTATAGTATTTTTTGATGATATATTGGTATACTCCATGGACAAGGAAACCCATATCAAGAACCTAAACGCAGCCCTACAACGTTTAAGGAAAGAAAAGTTATATGCCAAATTTTCAAAGTGTGAGTTTTGGCTAAGTGAAGTCGTCTTCTTAGGCCATGTAGAATCCGCTGAAGGAATCAAAGTAGACCCCAGCAAGATCGAGGCTATTGTAAAGTGGGAAGCACCAAAGAACGTTTCAGAAATTAGAAGTTTTCTAGGTCTAGCTGGTTATTATCGGAGATTCGTAGAAGACTATTCCCGAATTTCCGTACCTCTCACAAGTTTGACTAAGAAAGGTGAAAAGTTCGTGTGGACTGATAAATATGAGAAGAGTTTCCAAACGTTGAAGACCAGATTGATATCCGCTCCGATTTTGACTATTCCCGTTCCTGGACAGACATTTACTTTATACACTGATGCGTCAGGACTGGGATTAGGATGTGTGCTTATGCAAGGAGAGCAAGTAATTGTTTATGCCTCGAGACAGTTGAAGATACATGAGAAAAACTACCCCACCCATGATTTGGAGTTAGCGGCAGTAGTACATGCTATCAATATATGGAGACATTACCTATACGGAGAGAAATTTTAGATTAAGTCGGACCATAAAAGTCTTACTTATTTATTTAACCAGAAGGAGTTGAATATGAGACAAAGAAGATGGCTAGAACTATTGAAAGATTATGATTGTGATATCCAGTATCATCGGGAAAAGCGAACGTAGTAGCGGATGCGTTAAGTAGAAAAGCAATGATAAAATCGCAAGGAGAGATTAGCACAACTGCAGCAATGTGTACTACCGGAATGGTATTCAATCACGGCAACGAGCAGTATGTGATAGACACAACGGGTGGATCAGCCAACCAAGGGTTTATTCATCGATTTTCAAATATGTTTGCCACTTTGAAGATTATACGGGATATAATGGATGAAGTGAAGACAGCTATCAAATCAGATCCTTATCTGAGAACAGTACAAGAAGATATCGAGAAAGATAGGACTAACCCTGAGTTCACCTTGGACGAAGAGAAAGTACTGAAATATAAAGGAAGAATATGTGTACCTGAAATAGAAAGTACAGACATTAGACACCGACTGATGAAAGAAGCCCATACCACCATCTATTCGATACATCCTGGAAGTGCAAAAATGTATCATGATCTAAAGAAACTATATTGGTGGAGGGGAATGAAAGCAGATGTAGCCAAGTTTGTGTCTCAATGCCTAAATTGTCAGAAAGTAAAGGCTGAACAACAAAGACCCGCAGGACTGTTACAGTCGTTACCGGAACCAGCATGGAAATGGGACTGCATCACTATGGACTTCGTCACGGGATTACCACTGACTCCTCGAGTAGTTGACGCAGTTTGGGTGATTGTGGGCCGTCTGACAAAAACAGCTCGCTTCATACCTATACGACCTCAGTATACTCTAGAAAGGTTAGCAAAGCTGTATGTGGATAATATTGTCCGATTACACGGTGTGACAGAGAGCATTGTATCCGATAGAGATCCACGATTTACTTCCAAGTTTTGGGAAGGATTGCAAAAGGCTATGGGTACAACGTTGAAGTTCAGTACTGCCTTCCACCCACAGACAGACGGACAGTCAGAGCGTACAATTCAGATTCTAGAAGATATGCTACGAGCATGTGTAATTGATTTTAAAGGATCATGGGACGAAAAGTTACCATTGATCGAGTTTGCTTATAACAATAGCTATCAGGCTACCATACAGATGTCACCTTATGAAGCACTGTATGGCAGGAAGTGTCGAACTCCCTTGTTTTGGAATGAAGTTGGGGAACGTAGTATTGTTGGACCGGCATTTGTTGAAGAGACTTGTCGAGTGGTCGACATCATCAAGGAAAGAGTGAGAACAGCTCAGAACCGTCAGAAGCAATATGCAGACACTCGACGAAGAGATCTGGAGTTCGCCGTAGGTGATAAAGTATTTTTGAAGGTATCGCCTATGCGAGGATTGAAGAGGTTCAGACAGAAAGGGAAACTAAGTCCAAGATATGTCGGGCCATATGAAATTCTAGCTAAGCATGGACAAGTGGCTTATCAGTTAGCACTACCACCATCTATGTCAAGTGTGCATGACGTATTTTATATTTCCCTATTGAAGAAGTTTGTCAAAGACCCAACGCATGTTTTGACAGTGGATTTGCCGGAATTGATTGATGATTTGATATTTGAAGTAACACCAACAGAAATCACTAGTCGAAAGGTTCAACGTCTACGCAACAGAGATATCTACTATGTTAAGGTCACATGGAAAAGTAGAGACATGGAAGAAATTACATGGGAAGAAGAAAATGCTATGCGAAAGCAATACCCTCACTTATTTGATTCAGAAGGTACGTACAATTTCAAGGACGAAATTTTTATAAGTAGGGGGGAGTTGTAAGACCCGTGTCAATCTAACCCGGTCTTACCACCTTGAACTAGGTTTACCTATCATGGTTTAGTCAAATGGACCAAGGGCGTGAAGGAGATCGAGATCCCAGGTATCAAATCGACCCAAAAATACTTAATTTAAGGGGAGGGTCGCATACCCAGCCAAGGAGGGTCGGACCTCCCAAAATAGAAAGTCAGACCCTCAGTTTTGAAGGGAGAGTCGGACTCATTAGAAACCTAGGGTCGACGGGATCATCGACCCTCCCATCGACCCTCAGTTGCCTCTGAAACTGAAATTAGGAAATTTTCTAATTTTCGATTTGGATTCTTTCCTAATCTCAAAGGGACTTATTTTAGGATGTTCCTACTCTATTTAAAGGATGTCCCTAAGCCACTTTCACTCCTTTCACAACCCTAATTGAATTGAGAGAAAGAGAAGAGAAGGAAAAGAAGAAGAAGAGAAACAAGGAAGAGAATTAAGCCAAAAGAGAAGAGTTGCAGAGAAGGATTATTTTTCTCAGGTATGGATACTAATTCCATGAGTTTCTACAGACCTTAGAATAGATATTGATGAGAGTGTGATCTTGGAGAAACCCAAACCATCAGCCCATGGTTAGGTTTTCATGAAAAACCATAGGAGAATGCATGAAAGCTATTTAGGTGGATGATTCATGGTTTCAGACCATGGAATGAATGTAGAATGGAATGTAGGAGCAAGCCATAGGATCACAAGCATGAAGAATGGACTAAAAGAGGGAAATTGACCAAAGTACACCGAGGGTCACACCGAGGGTCGATGACCATCCGACCCTAGGTGATTCTGACCATCGACCCTTAGTGTTCGAGAAGTTCAGAGTTTGGGGAGGGTCGCACCGAGGGTCGATCAGGACTCCGACCCTACCTCCGACCCTCAGTTAACATCATGGTTTTTAAATCTGGAATTAATTCTAATTAAATTCTATCGACTTTGTTAGGTCTTCTAGCAATAAAACATTGTAAAGGTGATTCTAAAGCTCGGAAAAGTATCTATTAGCAAGCTAAGGTGAGGAACCAGAACTCCAAACTAATTGGTTAATAACAAAACTATTTTTCTATTTCTTGAGTCCTATGCCATGCTTGATTCTATGCGAAGATGTTTGTAATGTGCATACAACATGTCATCCAATATTTCTATTATTTGCTCATGCATATTTATTTTATTTTATAACATGATGATGATGATGATGATAGGAATAGGTATGTGATTGTATGTGTGTGGTTAGTGTACTTGATGCGAGCGAGTATCAGGGGAGGTGTGATGAGAACGTCAATAAACGTTAACCTTTGGCGGGTCTCAGTACTTTAGCTCTATCTCTAACTCAAGTCTTGTGCATTAGCATCGTCGTATCACCATTACTTTAGCAGAACTATTATGTCGTAGAGTATCAGGGGAGGTGGTCTCGGTCCTTGTAGTCTCTGACTCTACCGGGGGTCCTTAGCTCTATCTCTATGGACATTCTGAGGGATGCTACGGTGAGGCCTTGGATTCACTTTTTCGCATTAGGATTGGTTAGTTACGAGCCCAGTTTGCAGCCCTCGCTAACAGGGGCTTACGTGTTGGTATGGCAATATATTAGCAATAAACGTTAACCTTTGTTATATACTGTTCATGGTTGGGTGCATGTGAGTCGACGATAAACGTGATCTTCGGGTGACGTCACACACTTGTGTATAGAGGCGGGGTCAATAAACGCGACCTTTGACTACCTAAACCTTTCTATTGCATACTGCAAACTTTAAACCGGACCAAAGATATAAATTTATTGCATGCATATGTAATGTTGCATTGTTTTGGCTACTCACTGAGCCGTGATGTGTGCTCACCCATCGACGTCGAATATTTTTAGTTGATGATGCAGGTTATACCGTTGAAGATTATATGAATGCGTCTGTGTACGGGAACGTAGCAGCAATGGAAGCTGGAGCTGAAGTGGATACACACGACTCCTCTTGCGAGTGCAACTCGTGTGTATTTGATTAGATATTTTATAGGTTTCTTTATTTGGATTTATTACGACATGTATTTGGTATTTAAATATTTATGTCTCAGTTGAAAAAGAATAAATTGTTATTTAAATTTTAATATCACATAGATTCTCAGTTCATTTATTTATAAGATTTCCGCTATTGTGTACTTACTCTGATTATGATTACGGATGTGTGTAAGTTTAGATAACGCGGGGATATCCTACTCGAGATCCTGGTTGAACCATTGGTTTATTAGCGGTACATCACATCATTCTGAATAGTACAGAATTGGGTGTGACAATAGCTTCCCTGGACTTCTCGAGAGCTTGGGGTCGATCCTGTGGTCTGATAGGGTCGGTTACCAGTCGACCCTAAGTGCGACCATATGTAGTTTGAGTCGACTTTTCATCCTATAGTCCACTCTTTCATATTTGGATCCTTTGACTTACTTTCATGGTCCATTCTATGATTGTTCTATGGCTCAAAACTCCATGTTATTTCCTTTACTTTGTTTACAATGATTCCCTCCATGGATTCCATTGGAATTTTCCCATGGATGGATGATTTGGGTTTATCCTAGATCCTACCCTCTTTATAAACTATTCTAGGGTCTTACACAATTCATGGAGAATGTTTTCATACCTTAGACTTGCTTAATTCAGAGATTCCTCTGAAACTCTTCTCCTTAGCCTTCTTCTCCAACTTTCCTTCTCTTCCTTCTTTTCTCTTTCTCTCACTTTCAATTAGGGTTTCAAAGGAGTGAAAGAGCCTAAGGGACGTCCTATTTATAGAGAAAACTTCCCAAAATCCATCTCAACGAGTTTAGGAAAGGTTCCCTTTGAATTAGGAAAGTTTTCTAATTTTTGGTTTCTGTCAATTTGCCTAGGGTTGATGCTAGGGTCACAGAATCCGTCGACCCTAGGGTCTCAAGTCATCCGACCCTAGGACTCAAAAGTCATGGGTTGGACCCTGCTGAGGTGGGGTCGACCCTACCTGTTTAGGCATGCGACCCTACCCTCTATTTTACTGTTTTTGGGTCAATTTCTTACCTGGTCTTGTGATTTCCTTAACGCACTTAGTCCATGTGGCTCGACCATGATAAGTAGACCTAGTACAAGGTGGTAAGACCGGTTAGTTTGGTACGGGTCTTACATGCTGCCTCAGTGTCTGCTACCTCTACCTGAGTACGAGGACGCACTAGAGCATTTTTCTCATCATCACTGACCTGAGCATCTCGTATACCCATCCTACAGATGGCCTCCCAGTCCATAACCGATGAAAAGTTATTCTCCTAAATCCTCTCATCCACTAAATCAATGCCTAGGCGGGTGAGCAGAGTAGTGATCAGACGTTCGTAGGGCAGGTTGCCTATCCCACCAGGCAGCGTAGCACAGATCATCGTCCTCAGGATAATGTAAGGTAGGCAGACAGGCTGCCTAGTGCAAATGCAGTAGAGGACATACTAGGTCAACTGGGAGATCCTCTCATAGTGTCCACTTTGGGGTATCAGGTTGTGCTGGATGATCTTGCAGTACACCCAATGCTTTGGATGTAGGTTGATCGCTTTCATCTCCCAACGATCATCTCTGATAAGCTGACTGTCAATCTCAGCACGCATCTCTAAGGAAAGGAACTGGGGCTCCCTGGGAGCACAGTACACCAAAGGGCCATCATTTGATATGCCCAAAAGATCAGCCAACTGCTGGCAGTCAAAGGAAACCTTTACCCCTTTGACATAACTCGTGATCCTGAGCTCCCTACCCCTCTCTGTGTCATTGCGATCCCCCACTACCTGGAGATTGCAATAGAATTGTCTCACCAAATCTGGACGGGTACAAGCATCATAGGTGATCACAGGGAGCCAGCCCATGTCACCAAATGCCCCCTCTACGTTGAACAAGGCTAGACTGGCCAAGTCCACACAATGACCCCCCTCTACTTTCTTACGCTCATAGCGAGCATATTGAGCTTCGGCCTCGTTGGAGCAGAAACAAACTGGGTCATGAGCCCTAGGAACCTTGGTACGAGCCATATTATCTGCCAAAACAAAGAAAAACAAATAATAGATCAGTAATGGTGAAAAACCTAAAATTTTTGGCATTATAACGACATAAATTGGTCAAAAGCCTCACTTTTCACCCAAACACTTGGGCAGGAGGACTTACTTAGGTTCTAAACCATCCTGTAAGGCTCATACAGTTGAAAATTTAATTTAGAAAGATCGAATTTGAAGAAATTTTAATAAATTCAAAAAATTTCGAAAATTAGGTCAAAAATGGAAAATTTCAAGTTTCTCGATAACCAATCGATGAAACTCGAATATTTTTTAGGGCTTTCATCCATTAGGTGACCAATAGCAAAAGCCCCCAATAAAAATTAAATTTTTACGATTAGAAAAAGTTTAATTTGAAGAAAACGATGTAAATGGACAAAAACCTAGTTAGAAAGCTTTAAAAATGTGAAACAGTAGAGAGCATACCTGAAGAGAAGGAGCGGGAGTTACGAACGGAAGATATGATCACCAAATACTATGGGGTCGATACTGTAGCAACTCAGGGAACCGGGTTGAGTTGGAAGGAAGGAGAAACAATGGGAAATGAATCCAAAATCGGGTTTAAAAACCTGATTCTGGATAGTAGGGTCGCATAATTCAACCAAAATATGCGACCCTACATCAGACCCTACCATCGACCCTAGCCTCTCGGTGATCTGACAGAGAACCAGAGGTCGGACCTAGGGTCGGACAATTACCGACCCTACCATCGACCCTAGGCTCTCGGTGATCTGACAGAGAACCATGGGTCAGACCTAGGGTCGGACATATACCGACCCTACCATCGACCCTAGGCTCTCGGTAAGCTGACAGTGTTTATCAGGGTCACATACCCTAGGGTCGCATAAGGACCGACCCTACCATCGACCCTACGATGGAAAATACAGTATTTTGTCAGAATGATCTGAAAATTTTGAAATTTATATTGATTAGTTAGATTTTTGACTTGAGAACAACTTATATTGATTGCCTCACATGTGCTATGATTGTTTATAGACACTACCACTACTAGAACAGGAAATGGCTGGGCGAAGAGTGACCAGACAAAGTCATAACCCAATTCCACCACCACCACCTGTGGAGGAAGACAACCATGTAAATCCTGAAGCACAGGTGAATCTGAATACGGCACCACCAGTAGCTAGTGACCAGGCAAATCCTACAAACTTGCCAGCCCCACCTATGGATTTGGCTACAGCCGTAATGAACTTGGCACAACAGCTGCAGCAAATACAACAGGTGCAAGTCAATATGCAAGCTGCTATAGGGATGACTTTTCTAGCTGTCCATACAACACCTATGCCAGCAGGGTAGGCCAGCACAGTACCGGGGGGAAGTAACACGATACCCCACGCACCTCAAACACCAGTCATGCAGACCCAAGTACAGAATCTTGAGGTAGCACAAGGCAGTTACCAGTATCAACCACCTTTGTATGGGGCCTATGCTCCATATCAGCTGGACCACTCCCGACTGATTGAGCGTTTTCTGAAGATGAAGCCCAAAGAATATAATGGTAAGCTAGCAGATCCTTTGTGGCCAACACACTGGATTGATGAAATGGAAAGAAATTTTATGATGATGACGATAAATGAGGAGGAGAAAGTACTGTGTGCAAACTTTATGCTGAAAGGCGATGCACACCACTGGTGGAAGTCCACTCGGTCTTATCTGTTAACTAAGCATGCCCAATTGACCTAAGCTATATATAAAGAGGCATTCTTTGAGAAGTATTTCCTTAGAAGTTTTAGAGATTCTATGGAGAGAGAGTTCATGAGTTTATATCAGGGGAAAATAACCGTAGATGCATACCAACAGCGTTATGAGGAGCTATTTTTCTTTGCACCCGCAAGCATGCAAGAGGAAAATACAGACCCGAAGGTTCGTCATGGGACTCAGGGGGAGCATCCGTGAGCATGCTCAGGGATTGGAAAAGAAAGTTTACAACGAAGCAGTACAGATTGCTCGAGTAATAGAGTCGAGCCAGAAGGAGAGCTACTTTGCTCAAAATAGGGGTATTAAAAGGCCAAACGAAAATTCATACAACGGAGGGAATACAAGGACATTCAAACCCTCCGTACTCAAGGCTTTAATGCTGCAACTAAGACTACTCCAACAGCTCAACCGCAACAAAAGCAAAATAATGAAGAAGTAAAATGCTATAACTGCAATCAAGTGGGACATTATTCCAGAGAATGTCTTAAGCCCAGGAAGCAACTACAGCAAGGAAGGGTTTATGCTGTTACATCTAAGGATGCTGCCGCATCGCCTGATGTGGTCACAGGTATGACATGAACCTTTCATTTTGTGTTACATTGTGTGAGCATATAAACTAAATTAAAACAAATCACAGGTATCGTACCTATTAATGGCATACCCGCTAGAGTACTCTTTGATTCTAGAGCTACTCATTCTTTTATATCTGTGCCATTTGGAAAGAAGCTGAATCTACCCCTTAAATCTTTAGACTACAAACTGCTTGTATGATCGCCTATGGGATTAGAAGTGGAATTACAAAAGGGTTTAGGTCCAATTCTTATTAACGAGTAGACTTTGGATGCAACCTTGATTCAATTTGAGATGGCAGACTTTGACGTCATCTTGGGAATGGACTAGTTAGTTCGGCATTCTGCAAACCTATTATGTGCAGAAAAGAAACTGACATTTAAAGACAAGGAAGGAGCGGAGTTTAGTTTTGTAGGAACCAAACTTCCCGTAAACGAAAACTCATCCTCTCTGCATTAAAGACTAGGAAATGCCTTGAGAAAGGACGAGTTGGGTATTTAGTATCAGGGGTCGACCTCACCAAGGAAGCACCATGAATGGGGGATATTGATGTTGTGCATGACTTTCCAGATGTATTTCCTAAAAAACTACCAGGACTACCACCCGATCGAGCGACAGAGTTTGTTATAGACCTGATACCCGGAGCCGCACCAGTATCTAAAGCACCCTATCGAATGGCTCCTACTGAACTGAAGGAATTGAAGGTATAGTTACAAGAATTATTGGACAAGGGTTATATCAGACCTAGCATATCACCATGGGGAGCACCAGTATTGTTTGTAAAGAAGAAGGACGGTAGTGTTCGACTGTGTATAGACTATCGAGAACTGAATAAACTGACAATCAAGAATCGGTACCCATTGCCTCGGATCGATGACTTGTTCGATCAGTTGCAAGGTGCCAAGGTGTTCTCCAAGATTGATCTTCGGTCAGGATACCATCAGTTGAAGATTAAGGACGGTGATATTCCAAAGATAGCATTCAGAACAAGATATGGACATTATGAATTTTTAGTCATGTCTTTTGGATTGACTAACGCACCCGCAACCTTTATGGAACTCATGAATCGGGCATTCCATGATATGTTGGATATCAGTCATTGTGTTTATTGATGATATATTGGTCTACTCCAAGGACAAGGACACTCATGTCATGAATCTAAGAGCCGCTCTGCAGCGTTAAGGAAAGAGAAGCTTTATGCCAAATTTACAAAGTGTGAGTTTTGGTTAAAGGAGGTCGCTTTCTTAGGCCATGTTGTATCTGCTGAAGGAATTAAAGTTGATCCTAGCAAGATTGAAGCCATTGTGAAGTGGGAAGCACTAAAGAGCATTGCAGAAATTAGAAGTTTCCTAGGTCTAGCTGGGTATTATCGACGATTCGTGGAAGACTATTCCATAATTGCCTTACCTCTCACCAGTTTGACTAAGAAGGGCAAAAAGTTTATTTGGACTGATAAATGTGAGAAGAGTTTCCAAACATTAAAGGCTAGATTGATATCTGCTCCGATCTTGACTATTCCTATTCCAGGACAGGCATTTATCTTGTATACTGATGTGTCGGGCTTGGGTTTAGGATGTGTACTTATACAAGGAGAACAAATAATTGCATATGCCTCAAGACAACTGAAGACACATGAGAAGAACTATCCCACTCATGATTTGGAATTAGCGGCAGTAGTACATGCTGTCAAGATATGGAAACATTACTTGTACAGAGAGAAATTTCAGATTAAATCAGATCATAAGAGTCTCACTTATCTTTTTAATTAGAAGGAGTTGAACACGAGACAAAGAAAATGGTTGGAATTATTGAAGGATTATGATTGTGATATCCAGTATCATCCAGGAAAGGCTAATGTAGTTGCTGATGCGCTAAGCAGAAATGCAATGATAAAATCTCAAGGAGAGGTTAACACAACTGCAGCAATGTATACTACAGGAAAAGTGTTCAATTACGGTAATGAGCAGTTCGTGATAAATGCACCGGGTGAATCAACCAACCAAGGGTTTATTCATTGGTTTTCAAATATGTTCGCAACGTTGAATATTGTACCTGATATAATTGATGAAGTGAAAGCAACTATTAGATCAGACCTTTATCTGAGAACGGTACAAGAAGACATCGAAAAAGGTAGGACTATTCCTGAGTTCACCTTAGATGATGAAAAGGTACTAACGTACAAAGGAAGAATATGTGTTCCTGAAATAGAAAATTTGGACATTAGACCCCGACTAATGAAGGAAGCTCATACCACCGCCTATTCGATACATCCTGGAAGTACAAAGATGTATCATGATTTGAAGAAATTATATTGGTGGAGAGGAATGAAAGCAGATGTAGCTAAATTCGTGTCTCAATGCCTAAATTGTCAGAGGGTGAAGGCTGAACGACAAAGACCTGCAGGACTGTTGCAGCCGCTGCAAGAACCAGCATGGAAATGAGACTACATCACTATGGACTTCATCATCGGGTTACCATTGACTCCTCGAGTAGTTGACGTAGTCTGGGTGATTGTAGATCGTCTGACTAAGACAGCTCGCTTTATAGCAATACGACCACAGTATACCCTGGAGAGGTTAGCCAAGCTATATATGGATAACATTGTTAGATTACATGGTGTACCTGAAAGCATTGTGTCCGATAGAGACCCACGCTTTACTTTAAAGTTTTGGGAAGGATTGCAAAAAACTATGGGTACGACGTTGAAGTTCAGTACGGCATTCCATCCTCAGACAGACGGACAGTCGGAGCGTACCATTCAAATTTTAGAAGACATGCTACGAGCCTGTGTAATTGATTTTAAAGGATCATGGGATGAGAAATTACCATTGATCGAGTTCGCCAATAACAACAGCTATCAGGCTACTATACATATGTCACCTTATGAAGCACTGTATGGGAGGAAGTGTCGAACTCCTTCGTTCTGGAATGAAGTTGGTGAACGTAGCATCGTTGGACCAGAATTTGTTGAAGAGACTTTTTGAGTAGTCGACATTATCAAGGAAAGAGTTAGAACGGCTCAGAATCGTCAGAAACAGTATGCAGATACTCGACACAGAGACCTTGAATTTTTCGTAGGTGATAAAGTATTCTTGAAAGTATCACCTATGCGGGGTTTAAAACGATTCGGACAGAAAGGGAAGCTAAGTCCGAGATATGTCGGGCCATATGTGATTCTAGCCAAACGTGGAGAAGTGGCTTATCAGTTAGCACTACCACCATCTATGTCAAGTGTGCATGATGTATTTCATATCTCCTTATTAAAGAAGTACGTCAGAGATCCAACGCACGTTTTGACAGCAGGTCCACCAGATCTGACTGATGATTTGACATTCAAAGTAGCACCAACTGAAATCACTAGTCGAAAGGTTCAACGTCTGCATAACCATGACATATACTATGTTAAAGTCACCTGGAGAAGCTGAGATATAGAAGAGATCACATGGGAAGAAGATAATGCTATGCGGAAGCAATATCCTCACCTTTTCAACTTGGAAGGTATGTACAAATTTTAAGGACGAAATTTTTAATAAGAGGGGGGAATTGTAAGACTCGTATCAAACTAACTGGTCTTACCACCTTGTACCAGGTCACCTATCATGGTCGAGCCAAGTGGACCAAGTGCGTGAATAAAAAGACCAGGTATGAGTCTAACCCAAAAATAGTAAATGTGAGGGTAGAATCGCATGCCTAAATAGGTAGGGTCGACCCCACCTCAACAGAAGTCCAACCTATGATTTTCTAGTCGTAAGGTCGCATGACTAGAAAAATGTAGGGTCGACGGATCCTGCAACCCTACGTTCGACCCTACAATTTTAGATAGAAACCGTAAATTAGAAAACTTTCCTAATTCCAAGGGGTTCATTCCTAAACTCAATGGGACTTATTTTGGAGGGTTTTACTCTATAAATAGGACGTCCCTTAGCATCTTTCACTCCCTTTAGAACCCTAATTAAAAGTGAGAAAAGCGAAAGAGAAGGAAAAGAAGAAGAGAAGGAAAATTGAAGAAAAGACTAAGGAAGAGGAGGAAGTTCAGAGAAACCTCTGAATCTCGGCCAACTTCAGGTATGAGTCTAAGTCCCTTCATAAATTAAGAGTCTAGAATGGATTATGATGAAGTTAGGATTTAGAAACCCAAATCATCCATCCATGGATGAGTTCCAAAGGAATCCATGGAAGTAATCATCATGGGTAATAGAAAGTGTGTAAAAATCATAGTTATGAACCATAGAACAATCTTAGAATGGACCTACGAGACCACAAGATCGATCACATGCCCTTGGGAAGTCCCAGGGAGGGTGTGGTCACACGTAGGGTCGATTGGTAGCCGACCCCACGTCCGACCCTACACCCTAGGGTCGATTGGTAACCGACCCTAGGTGCGGCCCTACCTGCGACCCTACGATTTCAGCTAGGCTAAATTTGTTAGAATTAATTCTAATTAAAATCTATCGACTTGTTAGGACTTTCTAGTGATTTAAAGGTGATTTATAAAGCTTGAACGAGGATCTACACTCAATCAAAGGTGAGGGAACAAGACCTAAACTAACTGGCTAATAATAAACTATTTTCATTTATTGAGTCCAATACTATGTACGATTCTATGATTGTATGATTGTAATGTGCATATCACATGTCATCTACTATTCCTGTTATTATAGTTCATGTATATTTAATTCAGTTTATTTACATCATGATGATGATGATGATGCTAGGAATAGGCATGTGAATGCTTATGTGTGGTTAGTGTACTTGATGCGAGTGGGGCCTCAAGGGAAGTATGATGCGGTGCGGTCCTAAGCACTTTAGCTCTATCTCTACTCAAG
This sequence comes from Protea cynaroides, assembly GCA_028583415.1. Lineage (NCBI taxonomy): Eukaryota > Viridiplantae > Streptophyta > Magnoliopsida > Proteales > Proteaceae > Protea > Protea cynaroides. The sequence continues at coordinate 77,465,708 of CM053268.1, forward strand.
TCTTGTCCACTGACATCGTCGTATCGCCATTACTTTAGCAGAACTATTACGTCGTAGGGCATCAGGGGAGGTGGTCTCGGACCGTGTAGTCTCTAACTCTACCGGGGGGTCTTAGTTCTATCTCTATAGACGTATTGAGGGATGTTGGGGTGAGGCCTTGGATACACTGTTTGACATTAGGATTGGTTAGTTGCGAGCCCAGTTTGCAAGCCCTCGTTAACAGGGGCTTATGTATTGGTATGGGTAGAGCATCAGGGGAAGTGTGATGCGGTGCGGTCCTAAGCACTTTAGTTCTATCTCTATTCCATGGTGGGGTGGATGTGGACGACAATGGTGTTTGATCCATTGGGTGGGCTTACACACCCTGTGTATAGAGGCGAGGCGGCCACCAAACCTTTCTATAGCACATTGCAAACTTATGAACCAGACCAAAGATATGAATTGAATGCATGCATATGTTTGTTGCATTGTTTTGTTTGCTCACTGAGCCGTGATGTGTGCTCACCTTTTTGACGTCGAATACTTTTAATTGATGATGCAGGTACCACGATTGAAGACTATATGAATGCTCCTATGTATGGACATGCAGCGGCGATGGACGTTGAAGTTATGGTAGAGTCGCATGATTTGTCATGCGAGTGCAACTCTTGTATTTTCGATTAAAATTTTATTCAATTTATACAGACGATGTAATTGATTAAATATTTTATTTTATGTCTTAGTCAATGGATAATAATTGGATAATTTATTATTTTATAATTGTTAGACTCTCAGTTTATTAGTATAAAGATTTCCGCTATTGTGTATTTACTCTGATTATTGTTATGGATGTGTATGGTTTAAGCAAATGGACACAGCCTATTCGAGATCCTGGTTGAATCCTTGGTTAATTAGTGGTTCATCACTCCATTTTGAATAGTGCAGAATTGGGGTGTGACAATACCAATGGTAAGTTCCTATTCTCTATCCTCTATACATATTATAGGATGTGCGTGAGATTGGACTCACAGCCATCAGAGACTGAAGTCTAATTTCACTACTGTATGAAACGTATGACAAAGGATCTACAAGGGTCTAGTAGCAAGGATGTAGACCTTGGGTTACAATGAAAACCTAATGTATTCTTAACCATAGAACTACTTAAGACAAATCTTAGAATGAGCTAAAGAATCGACTCTAAAGGAGTCAAATTGAAAGACAGCCTAAAGAGTGGCTTGAAGGTTGTCCGATAGCACCCAGTGTGGGACCGAACATGCCATCGGACCCTCTAGGAAAGTGTCTTAGGGTTGCCCAATATGGTGTCCGATTGGACAATATGCCATATCAGACATTCAATCGGACAATGTCTGGACGGACTAATTACCAGTCCGAATAGTTAGTCTGAATACCAAAAATTTGACAAAATTAAACCTAACTTAATCTTACTATTTGTTTAGGGTTTATAATCAAGTAGAGCTAGAATCTACATCTCGAGAAGGATCAAACATCACTTAACAGGTGAGGGACAAGACCCCAAACTAACTAATTAATAATAAGCTACCTTGTGTGTATATTGATTGGCTTGTTTGTGCATATAACATGTCATCCAATATCTGTTATATATTGTTCATGCATATTTATTTCTTTTATGATGATAATGACAAGGATAGACATGTGTTTGTGTGTGATTGGTCTATTGAGTTGGGAAAGGTTAGAGCCTTAAACCATTCACCACACTAACATCGTTGTATTACTGTTACCTTAGCGTGCTTAGTACGTTGTAATGTATCAGGGGGAGTGCTAGCGGTGGTGGCCATAGTCTTACTGTTAGACTCAAGCTCTATCTCTGTTCTGTGTTGAAGGATGCTAGGGTAAGGCCTTGGATGCACTTTGTTGACATCTAGGATTGGTTAGTGACGAACCCGGTTTGAAAGCCCTCGCCAGTAGGGGCATACGTACTCGTACAGGGTTGGGTATCAGGGGGGTACTAATGGTTTGGTTGTAGCCTGCCATTTAGGCTCTAGCTCTATCTTGTAGTGAGTGTTATGGGACGACGACGATTTTGGTTGGAGCCTGTGTCACACACCAATTCTGCACCAACTAGAATGGTGTGATGAACCATCAATAAACCAACGGTTCAACTAGGATCTCGAATAGGTTATCCCCACCATGTTAAACCAAAACACATTTCACATTAATCAGAGATAATAAAATAAATAGCGAAAGTTTTGTAGATAATGAACTGAAGTCTAGTCATGATAAATAATTAATATTCTATTTATCTCCAAGTAACCAAAACATAATTTAATACAAATTATAAATATCCAAATATGAAAGTTAAACACTAAGCGTATCCACAGTTGAAATGCTTGCTTAACGAATCACAATAGTCCTCGATAGCTTGCTCATCATAGCCACCACCCGTTTATATGTTGGCGTGTTGACATAATCTTTAATAGTAATACCTGCAACATCAGAATCTGAAAAGAATTACACGCGCAAGGGTCAACTCTCCAACTTGAGCTTAGTGAGTAAACAAAACAAGCAACAAACATATGTATGCATTCATTCATATCTTTGGTTTGGTTCATAAGTTTGCAATGTGAAATAGAAATGATAGGTGGCCGTCGCACCTCTATACACGAGTGTGTGATGCCGCCCAAAGGATCAAACAACAATGTCATCCCACATGCACCTACCATGGAATAGGGATAGAGCTAAAGTGCTTAGGACCGCATTGCATCACACTTCCCTTGATGCCCTACCCATACCAACACGTAAGCCCCTATTGGCGAGGGCATGCAAACTGGGCTTGCAACTAACCAATCCTAATGTCAAACAGTGTATCCAAGGCCTCACCCCAGCATCCCTCAATATGTCCATAGAGATAGAGCTAAGGCCCCCCGGCAGAGTCAGAGACTACATGGTCCGAGACCACCTCCCTTGATGTCCTACGATGTAATAGTTCTGCTAAGGTAATGGCGATACGATGATGTTAGTGGACAAGACTTGAGTAGAGATAGAGCTAGAGTCTGGTAACCAAGATGAACCACAGTGTCACGTCCTCCCCCTGATGCCCTACTCGCGTCAAGTACACTAACGACACACAAACATTCACATGTCTATTCCTAGCATCATCATCATCATCAGGTTATAAATAAACAAAATTAAATATGCATGAACATTAATAGTAGGAATATTGGATGACATGTGAAATGCACAATACACGCATACAAGCAAAGAAACATTCATGGCATTGGACTCAATAAACAAAATATTTTATTATTAGCCAATTAGTTTAGGTCTTGTTCCCTCACCTTTGATTGCTAGTAGAATCCTCGTTCAAGCTTTATAATTCACTTTTAAATCACTAAAAAAACCTAACAAGTCGATAGATTTTAATTAGAATTAAGTTCAATACGTTTAGACTAACAGAAGCTGAGGGGTTGCAGGTGGGGTAGCACCTGGGGTCTCAGTTTCTGCGACCACAGGGTGTAGGGTCGCAGGTGGGGTCGAACGTACTTCGACCCTATGTGCGACCACACCCTCCCTGGAACTTTCCGAGGGCTGTGGTCGAACATGTGGGTCTCGTGGGGTCAGATACCATGCGACCCTGTGTGCGACCACACGTGTTTATGGTCGACCTTTCACTCTTAAGTCATTCCTGCATGTTTGAATCCTCTAGCTTACCATCATGGTCCTTCCTATGATCGTTCTATGGCTCAAAACTATAATTTTATACACCATCCATTGTCCACAATGACTTCCTCCATGGATTCTCTTGAAATTTTATCCATGGATGGATGATTTGTGTTTCTCCTAATCCTATCTTCTTCATGAACTATTCTAGGCTCTTAATTCATGTAGGGAATTAGGTTCATACCTTAGGTTTGCTGAGATTTAGAGTTTTCTCTGAACTTTCCTCTTCCTTGGTCTTCTTCTTTAATTCTCCTTCTCTTCCTTCTCTTCTCTCTCTCTCTCTCACTTTCAATTAGGGTTCTAAAGGAGTGAAAGAAGCTAAGGGACATCTTATTTATAGAGGAAAATCCTCCATAATATGCCACAATGAGTTTAGGAAAGACCCCCGTTCGAATTAGGAAGGTTTCCTAATTTCGGTTTCTGCTTGTTTTCGTGGGGTCGAATTTAGGGTCGTAGAATCCGTCGACCCTACCTTTTTAAAACATCCGACCCCACGACCAAAAGTCATGGGTTGTACTCCTTTGAGGTGGGGTCGGTCATACCTGTTTAGGCATGCGACCACACACTCATATGATTGTTTTTGAGTTAAATTTCATACCTGATTTTGTGGTTTCTTCACGCACTTGGTCCACTTGGCTCGACTATGATAGGTAGACCTGGTACAAGGTAGTAAGACCGGTTAGTTCGATACGGGTCTTACAACTCCCCCCCTCTTATTAAAAATTTTGTCCTCAAAATTTTCACATACCTTCCGAGTCGAAAAGGTGAGGATATTGCTTTCGCATAGCATTATCTTTTCCCATGTGATCTCTTCTATATCTCAACTCCTCCAGGTGACCTTAACATAATAAATGTCACGGTTGCATAGACGTTGAACCTTTCGACTGGTGATTTCAGTTGGTGCTACTTCGAATGTCAAATCATCAGTTAGATCTGGTGGATCCACTGTCAAAACGTGTGTTGGATCTCTAACGTACTTCTTCAATAATGAGATATGAAATACATCATGCACACTTGTCATAGATAGTGGTAGTGCTAACTGATAAGCCACTTTTCTACGTTTAACTAGAATCTCATATGGCCCGACATATCTCGGACTTAGCTTCCCTTTCTGCCCGAATCGTTTTAAACCTCGCATAGGTGATACTTTCAAACACTTTGTCACTTATGGTGAACTCGAGGTTTTGGTGTCTCTTCTGACAATCCTGAGCTATCTTTGACCTTTTCTTTGATCTTGTTTGCCACTCAACAGGTTTCTTCAATAGACTCAGGTCTTAAAATTCTTCATTCACCAACTTTATTCCAAAATAGAGGAGTTTGACATTTCTACCGTACCATGCTTCAAAGGTGACATCTACATAGTAGCTTGGTAGCATATTCAATCCACATATAGCTTAGTTAGCCGCTCCAAAGCATACCGAGGTCGTATAGCAATGGAATGAACTATCTTCATAAGGCGATCAACAATCACCCAACTGCGTCAATCGATCTGGGAGTCAGTGGCAAATCTATGAGGACAATGGGAAATCGATGTGATCATCCTCTGGATAAATGTGTATCCTGTATCGATGAAGATCAATTTGTTCTGTTGGAGTCGCCACCTAGATTAAGGTCTAGGACCTCTAAAAATGTAGTCTCACCCTAAGGTAAGACTTCTATTGACTCGTGACCCAATGTATCAGTTCTTTGGTCTGCAAGAGATCGGGTAAGTATTCAGGGTACGGTTATGGGAAGGTGTTAGGCACCCAAACCGCCCGATCAATATCGGCCTCCTAAACTTTCCTTAAATTCTAATTTTGACTGTTCTTGGTCAACTGGATGACTAGGGTTCAATGGGGGATGTCCTAAACTAGGTTGCTAAGTTATTCTAACCTAGGATTCAGCCAATCATGTTTTAAAACAAATAAACAAGCAAATGTAATGTACAATATTATACAGTGAACCGGACCAAAGATGGTTCGGTCTTGGACTGAATCTGAGATGTGTAAGATATCTCAAACTACCTACGTATTCCAATCCTGAAAATCAAGTCCAAAAACGTAGTTCGAAAATGGGTTGTGTGATTAAAGATTATGGAAGTGATTTATGCATGTGCTTCAATTAGATTTTATTGTTCAAGTTGAAGTTTATGCTGGATGTATGGTTGATGGGTGGCTCTGTACCGTATTTGGGATTCCCAAATTGCCTACGTATTCTAGGGTGTGCCCTAGAAATCAGGTACGACGTAGTTCGAAATTTTTGAGAGTCGGATTTGGAATGTGTACCAAATTCCTTCCATTTTTGTCAATAGGATCTAGGGATGAGACCTAAATTCCTACCATTTTTATTTAGGATGTGTACCAAATTCTTTCTATTTTTGTTATTTCTATTTTTAGGTTTTTAAAGTTTCCTATCCCTTTTCATTGTGATTTTCATTTTTTAGGGTTTCCTACCCTAATTGTTATTTTTCCATTTTTAGGGTTTCTTACCCTAATTGCTATTTTTTCTATTTTTTCTCTTTCCAAGATAAATATGGCAAATGAAAATATTCCCACTATACCAGTGGTAGTATTCCAAATATAGCAGTGTGCATCCAAATATGGCAGTAATCATCCAATATAGCATGTGAGCATGTATAGCAGACAAATATGGAAATAAACATGTGTAGTATTACAAAACAACAAGAATCATGTAAACACCCAAAGATAACATGAGAAAGCATTCCAAGTATGGCATGTGAGCAATGTGAGCATTGGTAGACATATCCACATGGCATCCAATGGTTTAGATTTAATATCATCACATAATCAGAAATCAATTGATCATCCAGTGGATCAGATTTATCAATCAATGGCTCAAGATCAAAGGCCATAATTAAATCATATGAAATAACTTAACATCAAATGGCCATATCAAAATTCGCATTAAAAGATTTCAGATCAATGATCACAATTAATCACATCAAATTCCCAAGATCAGATCCAAATCAGATGGTCACAATTTAATCATTCAAAATCCAGATCAATGGTCCATATTTAATCACCTTAAATTTCAAACCAATGGGATCAATTTCATAAAATTCTAAGCATGTGATCGGATCAATTTCATAACAATTCCAAGCATCCGATGGGATCAATTTCATAAAAATTCCAAGCATTCGATGATATCAATTTCATAACAATTCATGATTGGACCAAATTTATCACATAAATAAATCACAAATAGATCAATTTTTAGCACATAAAACAATTCATGATCATATCAATTTATAGCACATAAAACAATTCATAATTAAATCAATTTATAGCACATAAAACAATTCATGATTAGATCAATGGTTGTAAGGAGATCAAATGGTGACAGCTGGGTTTGCTTAGGTATGAGGTGTGCAAAGGATTTCGGTGGGATGTTTGGGGAATGATAAGAGGGATCATCAGATGGTAACGATCATATGGAGGGTTGGAAAGTGGGTTTGATCATGAGGTAACCAGGTGGTTTGGAGGTATTCTATGAGGTTGTTATGGTGTATATCATGTGGGATGTGGGGTTCCAAAGGTTACATGTGTCATAGGTGGTGAATGTAGGTGAGGTGTTGATGAATGTAGAGGGAAATCTGGGTTGGGTATTCGGTGAGCTTAGGGATGAATTGAGAAGTGTGGCAGCAAAGGCCATGACAGCTGTTGGGGGATCATGGTTATTGGTAGTGGGGTGATGTGGTGATAAGGCTTTACAAGTGATGGATGAAATGGAGTTGGCCAGGTAGGTGTGGTGCAACAGGGTGGCTGAGCTTAGGTGCAATAGTACTCAGTCGGCTGGGTAACATCGCTGGGCGTAGTAGGCCGAAGGAGATGGTTAGATGGTGGTCTTGACAAGTGGGGAGACTCTTGGAGGCAAACGGTGGGGCATAGAGTTGTATGTTTGGGATTCAATCATGGCAAAATAATAAAACAGAATAAAAACATATACCGGGGTATGGGCTTACATCTGCTACTTCTCTTTTCTTCTTCTTCGGCTTCTTCTCCTTTTCACCAACTTCTTTTTCTTCTGTCCATCCTCCTCTTTCTGAATCTCTCTCTATTCTCACTAAACCGAAAAAAAACTTTCTGTTCTATCCCTCCAACCTCTCTTTTATCGCCCCTCCTCTCTTTTTTTATATTTTTTTTCACTCGGTTCTCCCCCTCTCTTCCCCTTTTTTCTCTTCTCGGGTCTCCCCTCCCACTTCTATTTTTTCTTCTTTTTTCCTCACCTCTCTCTCCTCTTCTCTTTCTCGATTCTCCCCTTTCTTCTATTTTTTTTCCTCGGTTTTTTCTCCTTCCCTCTCCTTCTTGATTCTCTCCTTTTATTCTATTTTTTCTTCTTTTTTTCCTCACCTCTCCTCTTTTAGAATATCCACTTTCCTTTTTTATTATTTTTTATCTCACCTCCCTCCATATCTTCTTCTCTCCCCCGGATTTGCTTCCTTTCTCCTTTATTATTTTTTTATTCTTTTCTCTCCCCCGCCTTCTCTCCCTTCTTCTTTTAGATCCTCTTCCTTTTTTTATATTTTTTATTCTTCCTTTCTCACCGCTCTCTCTCTCTTCCTACTCTTCTTTTGTTCTTCCTTCGGATTCTCCTCCCCCTTTTTTTTTATTTTTTTCCATTCTCTCCCCGATTCTCTCTTCGATTCTTTTTTTTCCTTTTTTTTATCTTCTTTCCACCGTCTCTCTCTCTCTCTCTCTTCTCCCGATCTTCTCCTCTTCTCCTCGATTCTTTCTTCTTCTTTTTTTATCTTCTTTCCTTCTTCAACTTCTCCACCTATCCGCCCCTTCATCTTTCGGATTTCTTTCCTTCTTATTCTTTCTCCTCTTTTTTTTTCTTTTTTCCTATATATATAATATATTAATATATTTATATAACATATATGATATAATATACATATAAAACATATGCATATATTATATGATATATAATAATATATAAAGAAATATATGCATATGCGCCAACATGTATTGGTCCGGATTGACAAAGATTGATTGGATTGGGCCAAGACTGGCTTGAGTTGAGCTGAGTTGACTGGATTGACTGGGTTGGGGCAAGACTGACTTGGGTTGAGCTGAGTTGACTGGATTGACTGAAATTCACTGGGTTTTCTCTATCTATCATTTCATGGGCTATTTCCACTGTTATTCCGCACGAAATTTTTTGATAACCTCTATTCTAAATTTCTTGCGTTCATTTTGTAGAACATTAAAAATGAGAAATATAGGAACTTGAATCACCTCATTTGGAAATAAAATGGTCAACTTATGAATTTTTGAAGTTTAAGCGGACCAATTATCGATAATTTGACTGACCATTCTGCATGAGATCCTTCGGAGGCTTCTATCGAAAATATTTTACGTCCACTTTGTAGAATACTAAAAATGGAACATAATGAGACTGGAATCACCTGATTTGGATATGAGATGATCAAAATATGAATTTTTGAATATTAAATGACCATTTCCATATGTAATTTTGCATGGGACCCTCCGATGACTTTTACCCGAGATTTTCCACGTCCACTTTGTAGGACATCACAAATGAAGAACAATGGCCTTGGAATCGTCTGAATCCGACGTAGAACGGAAAAGATATGAAGCTTTGAAGTTCTAATGATAATTTTGCATGAAAGCTTGCATGGGACCCACTGGTGACTTCTACCTGAGTTTTTTTACCTCCACTTTGTAGAACATCATGAATAAAGAATAATGGCATTGGAATCATCTGAATCCGATGTCGGATGATGAAGATATGATGATTTGAAATTCAAACAATCCGACTTACGATAATTTGCATGAAGGCCCCTGGGATTATTTATAATAATTTCATAAACCTCCCTTATATGTATCATCCGACTAAAATGGTCATATCTTCTTCATTTGATATCAGAATTGAGCAATTCTGGTCTCATTTCGAAGATAATTCTATGACCTATGCATCTATGCAGAATTATAACCCATGACCTTGCTGTGGACCCATTGAAAACTTCTTCGAATTCACAGAGACCCATTGAAAACTTTCTCAAATTCACAGTCAAAAATCCAAACTTTCAATCATCTTTCTCCTTTTGTTGTCCACACGCCAGCAGGACTTTGTTTAGCTGGGATGGCAAAAATGCGATGCTTACAGATGCCCCTCTTTGGCCGAGATTGTGGGCAATTGAGGCCGAAGACAAAAGGGGCCCATTTTTGTATTATTTTACACTTGATCTGGATTCTAACATTGCTCCCTTGAATTGATGCTGTAAATTTTTTTTTTGACACTGTACAACAAAAAAATGTAGATGTCAAGCTCCTTGAGTAGCGACCTTATCAGGTCTGTGACTTTGGCTCAAGACCGCTCATGGTGTAACTGTAACTGTCAAGCTTCTTGAGTAGCGACCTCATCGGGTCTGTGACTTTGGCTCAAGACCGCTCATGATGTAATTGTAATTGTCAAGCTTCTTGAGTAGCGACCTCATCGGGTCTGTGACTTTGGCTCAAGACCGCTCATGATGTAACTATAACTGTCAAGCTTCTTGAGTAGCAACCTCATCAGGTCTGTGGCTTTAGCTCAAGACCACTCACGATGTAACTGTAACTGTGTTTTGTGCTCTGGATTTGTAACCTCTGGATGTGTATCCTTTGGATGTGTATCCTTTGGATGTGTATCCTTTGGGTGTGTATCCTTTGGATGAATAGCCTCTGGATGTGTATCCTTTGGACCGAATTTGGGGTGTCCCAAATTGCCTACGTATCCTTTGGGATTTTCGTCCCTCCGGAATCAGGTTCTGCGTAATTCGGGCTGGTTTTTTTCTCTCTTTCCATGATCTTTCTTTCTTCTCTTTGCTTGCATATTGTTCTCTTTTCCATTCTTATTCTGCTTTCATTTAGTCTTCTTTCTTCTCTGTACTTTCACCTTTCTTTCTCTTTCTCTTTTTTTTTTCATTTCTCTTTTTCTTTTTCTTGTTCTTTTCAATTCATTTCTTCATCTTTCTTCATTCCCGAAATGGGTTGAACTTTCCATTAATATTGAGGTAGCCACAATGGGGATCAGCATCTGCACTTTGTCCACAAACATTGCTCAGAATCCAAGAGGAACTAGAGATCATGATTTGATCGACTTTCCTTGACTTGACTTAATCTAGACCGAGAGAAACATGTTTCTTTTCTTTAAAAGGTAATTTTGATATGTTCTGCATTCCTGCCAAATTTATATGGGTTTCACTTTGATCAAAGGGCAATCAGGTCTTTTTAAAGAGGGGCAAATGATGACAATGACTCAATTTTGTATGAGTCATCTTTCTCTTACATTCAAATAAACTCTGCTAGAGTTTCAAACAGGGGGCTCAACTAAACTCATGATGTTTGGATAAATGGGTGGTTTTGCCCCAGTGTCTAAGTTCAAGTCTGCACATTGATAGGCTGGCGATTTTGAGTCATCACTAGAAATAACCTTAAGGAGATGCAACCCTACACTAATCTTTAGAAAAAACGTCAAAGAATGCTTTCTCCTCTCGGTATCATTCAGATAAAAAACAAATTTCAACAAGCTATGCTCAGATGCTGAATCAGTTGCAACCGTGTTTGGGCCCAAATCCTTTAAGTATGTATACAAGTATGACGATGAAGGTCCAGATGGATAGATAAGAAACTGTCCAATGGGTCTGCCATTGGGAGAGTGTTTGGTTGTTTATGTAGAATGGCTTGATCTCCACTAGGCGATGCCATTTTATTGGCTAGCAACAAAAGACTATAGAATTCTTGGACGCCGTCGAAATGATGAACGACAGATAGATATTCCAGTCAGATTTATTGAACAATATTTATGCATAACAAGACGACATGTTCACAAGAAAAGGTACCATAAAATTTTGTGACATTTAAAGTAAGGACATGTAATGTAGACTCTGTGGAAGACCGTCAGAATGATGGATGGGAGAGAGAGTCTTTAGCCGAAAAGAAATCCTCTGATGACAACAAAGTGATGAGACCACCCCCTGTATGGGTGGGATGTAGTAACCAATATCAAAAATCCAGCTCAACACACAACGTGAATCACAACAAACGATCAGCTCTCCAATCAGGTTCTAAGAAATGGTGTCTATATGTCATTGTATAAGAACTAATTGTCTTATTGCTCTATAACTGAACTCGTCCATCAGCAGGGCTCCAAAGGAGTTGCCCCATGTATATGTCTTGTAATCAAACTCACTCATCATTAGTGTTTCAAAGTAGTTGCTTCATGTCTATGTACCATAGTTGAACTTGTCCACCATCATTGTTCCAATGTAGTATACTAACCAACCTCATTATTTTGTATAGCTCTTTCTTTTTTCTTTTTCTTTTTTTTTTCTCTTTTTTTTTTCTCTTTTTTTTTTCTTTTTTTCTTTCTTTCTTTCTCTTTTTTTTTCTTTATTTTTTTTTAGCTCATCTTTGACTTTGAGGTTGATCTATAGCATGTTTTATGTCTGTAGACTTTATGCACTTGTAGAAGATCACTTGGATTGATGTAAACTTGATAATGCCTTGAGTGTAGACCCATTCTTGTAAAACTAAATGAACCACTTGTTTGAGTCTGTAAATGTTCTTTACTTTCAAGGAATATCCCAAAAAAAATTCTTTCTATAAATCGACCAAATGAGATGATATTTTGATGTACCAACTTGTATCTTTGAGAATGCTTGCATGACTTCAACTTAATCATTTGTAACTTTCACATGTGTGTTGAACTTTCATTTCTCTAAAGGCCGGTGGAGTAGAAGTTCAGGTTGTGACTCATCATCTCAATCGTCATCAGAATCAGAATTAGCAACGGACATGGAAGATGAAGAAATATCAAACTGGGAAGGAATGGATTGGAAGTAGTAAAACACTGTTGTTGATGTCTCAAATGAGATGATTATTGTTCATTTTTTCGGAGCATTTTGGACTGGACCGTTTACAGACACATCAGACTCAAGCCCAAACATAGATGACCTATCAGATACCAATGGTAGCCAGTTTAGACAAGTAATTCATCGAGTTACCCCAATTGGATACGACATCATTGACGCCAACTTATGATTGGTTGTAGGACCGAATCTCCGTTGAGACGTTCGCTAGTAAGGCTCATTATGCCTATCTATCGACATATGTTTGACCCTTTCCATCTTGAGATAAACCCCTCTTGGGTCTATTACCATTTTGATTTATGTCCCCATTTGGGTTTGACATTCACCTGGCCAATGCCTCAATTTGGGGTAAATGTATTCCAATCTTATGCCCCAGTTTAGATGTCATGAAACTCTGACCTATACCCTTGTTGGTCCATCACCTTTTTGGTTTGTCCCACTTTGAATCCATTAACATTTTAACTATGCCCCAGTTTAGGGTGCACTGATATTTTTGTTGTGCCCCAATTTAGGGTATAATAACATTTTGGTTTTGCCCCAGTTTAGGGTGCACATGAAGTTCATTTTCAGGCTACCTTAATTTTGGGATACAATTGACCACATGGTCTTCCTTTTCATCCTGGATTTTGGGAGGTGGGTGGGCCATTCTTGAAGGTTCGAGGACTACTCCTTTAAGTCATGGTCACCTTGGATGATGAAAGTAATTTTTGGAGTCAGAAACCAATTCTGTCAGTCAAAGTGGCTCAATCGCCAAGGGTGAACGAAATGCTTTCCAATCTTAGTTTTTCCATTTAAAATTGGCAGGTATGCTAACATGGGAAAGAAACATGTAATCTCTCAGAATCTATGATTCAGCTTTCTAATCTCTTGGATTCCTTAACTCCGATCTTGGAATTTCAATTCCGCTCTGCAATATTTGGGCTCTCAATATATTGTCTTCCAACCATTCCAATACTTTGAGGTACAAAAGTCCTCCTTATGAACCGAGACATGAACCGGTGATGATGAGACCTTCTTATGAGTGGATGTAATAAGAGTGGATTCTTTGTCTACTCACTCAGTCTAGACAATCATATCCTCCATAGTTCAACCTTTCTTTCTTTTTTTCTTTCTCTTTTTTTCTTTTTTTTTTTGTTTTTTTTTGTTTTTTTTTTGTTTTTTTTTTAATTTTATTTTTCATATAAAAAATGAAAAAAGGTTAAGACTCAGAAGTGACTGGACATGAGAAGGATGCACATACACATACAAGCTGACTCGACCAAACAAAGTTAGCTCCTTCATGAAAACCGACCATTAGACATCATCTGTAACAATTTATTTGTATTTGAATAACCCCATGATTGGTCTTGGGGCTTCAAGATTCCGAATGGATCATTGTAGCACCAAGGTTCGACCATCTGGTTCATCAAATTTCAAGAAATTGAAACGGATATGCTTATTTGTAGTTTTAATGATGGATGACAAAAGTGGTTCATGATTGAAAAAACCGGTAAATTTCTACTTGATCACAGTATCTATGCCGTGATGAAGATTTTTCGATCGTTTTTTGAGATTGACGTTTCAATATTAACAGATCAACCCAATGAGCTTTGTACGATGGAGGGCGTGTACAGACCGCCCACACTAATGTGTATGCGGGTATACGTAACCCTCACGCTCCCAACAAGTGAGAGACAAGAATACTCAAGTGTGGATCCAAACATGTTGACAAGTCAAGGACAAAAACGGGTAGAACTTTGACGTCTCAGATGTAAATATTATGATTGAGTAGATTTTACCATGTTGGTTCAAAGATGGACCAAAAATAACATACATATGGCTCAAACTGGGTTAGGACAGAAAATGCCACCTTGACGAGGACGGGGTAACCTATCACCGAATTCTCGATGAATAATGGGCCCTCATTCCCTTTATATACTATGTTGTAAGGATCCAAGCGACGTGGAGTAGCATAACGCATTCCCGGGCGGACCCAAGAAACGCTCATTAGAGGCTGCTCGCCGGTCGTGGTCTCACAAAGTACAGGCCAAGGCTGTGTGTTTCGCCTAGCGGGCTGCCCCACATGCATGGGACCCGGTTCGGTTACTCGCACGAAAGTGTGACTGAATCCATTCCCCCCAAAACAATATGTACAAACAATAAATATAGTACCCTAGATCTAGCATCAAATGTCAAGCAAATCAATATAAGGAAAGTATCCTAGGAGTCTGAATATTCATCCCCAGCGGAGTCGCCACTGTGAGGGCAATGGGAAATCGATGTGATCATCCTCTGGATAAATGTGTATCCTGTATCGATGAAGATCAATTTGTTCTGTTGGAGTCGCCACCTAGATTAAGGTCTAGGACCTCTAAAACTGTAGCCTCACCCTAAGGTAAGCCTTCTATTGACTCGTGACCCAATGTATCAGTTCTTTGGTCTGCAAGAGATCGGGTAAGTATTCAGGGTACGGTTATGGGAAGGTGTTAGGCACCCAAACCGCCCGATCAATATCGGCCTCTTAAACTTTCCTTAAATTCTAATTTTGACAGTGCTTGGTCAACTGGATGACTAGGGTTCAATGGGGGATGTCCTAAACCAGGTTACTAAGTTATTCTAACCTAGGGTTCAACCAATCATGTTTTAAAACAAATAAACAAACAAATGTAATGTACAATATTATACAGTGAACCGGACCAAAGATGGTTCGGTCTTGGACTGAATCTGAGATGTGTAAGATATCTCAAACTGCCTACGTATTCCAATCCTAGAAATCAAGTCTAAAAACGTAGTTCAAAAATGGGTTGTGTGATTAAAGATTATGAAAGTGATTTATTCATGTGCTTCAATTAGATTTTTTTGTTCAAGTTGAAGTTTATGCTGGATGTATGGTTGATGGGTGGCTTTGTACCGTATTTGGGATTCCCAAATTGCCTACGTATTCTAGGGTGTGCCCTAGAAATTAGGTACGACGTAGTTCAAAATTTGTGAGAGTCGAATTTGGAATGTGTACCAAATTCCTTCCATTTTTGTCAATAGGATCTAGGGATGAGACCTAAATTCCTACCATTTTTATTTAGGATGTGTACCAAATTCTTTCTATTTTTGTTATTTCTATTTTTAGGTTTTTAGGGTTTCATATCCCTTTTCATTGTGATTTTCATTTTTTAGGGTTTCCTACCCTAATTGTTATTTTTCCATTTTTAGGGTTTCTTACCCTAATTGCTATTTTTTCTATTTTTTTCTCTTTCCAAGATAAATATGGCAAATGAAAATATTCCCACTATACCAGTGGTAGTATTCCAAATATAGCAGTGTGCATCCAAACATGGCAGTAATCATCCAATATAGCATGTGAGCATGTGTAGCAGACAAATATGACAATAAGCATGTGTAGTATTCCAAAACAACAAGAATCATGTAAGCACCCAAAGATAACATGTGAAAGCATTCCAAGTATGGCATGTGAGCAATGTGAGCATTGGTAGACATATCAACATGGCATCCAATGGTTTAGATTTAATATCATCACATAATCAGAAATCAATTGATCATCCAGTGGATCAGATTTATCAATCAATGGCTCAAGATCAAAGGCCATAATTAAATCATATGAAATAACTTAACATCAAATGGCCATATCAAAATTTGCATTAAAAGATTTCAGATCAATGATCACAATTAATCACATCAAATTCCCAAGATCAGATCCAAATCAGATGGTCACAATTTAATCATTCAAAATCCAGATCAATGGTCCATATTTAATCACCTTAAATTTCAAACCAATGGGATCAATTTCATAAAATTCTAAGCATGTGATCGGATCAATTTCATAACAATTCCAAGCATCCGATGGGATCAATTTCATAAAAATTCCAAGCATTCGATGATATCAATTTCATAACAATTCATGATTGGACCAAATTTATCACATAAATAAATCACAAATAGATCAATTTTTAGCACATAAAACAATTCATGATCATATCAATTTATAGCACATAAAACAATTCATAATTAAATCAATTTATAGCACATAAAACAATTCATGATTAGATCAATGGTTGTAAGGAGATCAAATGGTGACAGCTGGGTTTGCTTAGGTATGAGGTGTGCAAAGGATTTCGGTGGGATGTTTGGGGAATGATAAGAGGGATCATCAGATGGTAACGATCATATGGAGGGTTGGAAAGTGGGTTTGATCATGAGGTAACCAGGTGGTTTGGAGGTATTCTATGAGGTTGTTATGGTGTATATCATGTGGGATGTGGGGTTCCAAAGGTTACATGTGTCATAGGTGGTGAATGTAGGTGAGGTGTTGATGAATGTAGAGGGAAATCTGGGTTGGGTATTCGGTGAGCTTAGGGATGAATTGAGAAGTGTGGCAGCAAAGGCCATGGCAGCTGTTGGGGGATCATGGTTATTGGTAGTGGGGTGATGTGGTGATAAGGCTTTACAAGTGATGGATGAAATGGAGTTGGCCAGGTAGGTGTGGTCCAACAGGGTGGCTGAGCTTAGGTGCAATAGTACTCGGTCGGCTGGGTAACATCGCAGGGTGTAGTAGGCCGAAGGAGATGGTTAGATGGTGGTCTTGACAGGTGGGGAGACGCTTGGAGCCAAACGGTGGGGCATAGAGTTGTATGCTTGGGATTCTATCATGGCAAAATAATAAAACAGAATACAAACATATACCGGGGTGTGGGCTTACATCTGTTGCTTCTCTTTTCTTCTTCTTCGGCTTCTTCTCCTTTTCACCAGCTTCTTTTTCTTCTGTGCGTCCTCCTCTTTCTGAATCTCTCTCTCTATTCTCTCCAAACCGAAAAAAAACTTTCTGTTCTATCCCTCCAACCTCTCTTTTATCACCCCTCCTCTCTTTTTTTATATTTTTTTCACTCGGTTCTCCCCCTCTCTTCCCCTTTTTTCTCTTCTCGGGTCTCCCCTCCCACTTCTGTTTTTTCTTCTTTTTTATTCTTTTTTCCTCACCTCTCTCTCTCCTCTTCTCTTTCTCGATTCTCCCCTCTCTTCTGTTTTTTTTCCTCGGTTTTTTCTCCTTCCCTCTCCTTCTCGATTCTCTCCTCTTATTCTGTTTTTTCTTCTTTTTTTATTCTTTTTTTCCTCACCTCTCCTCTTTTAGAATATCCACTTTCCTTTTTTTATTATTTTTTATCTCACCTCCCTCCATAACTTCTTCTCTCCCCCGGATTTGCTTCCTTTCTCCTTTCTTTATTATTTTTTATTCTTTTCTCTCCCCTGCCTTCTCTCCCTTCCTCTTCTAGATCCTCTTCCTTTTTTTATATTTTTTATTCTTCCTTTCTCACCGCTCTCTCTCTCTTCCTCCTCTTCTTTCGTTCTTCCTTCGGATTCTCCTCCCATTTTTTTTATTTTTTTCCATTCTCTCCCCGATTCTCTCTTCGATTCTATTTTTTTTTCCTTTTTTTATCTTCTTTCCACCGCTCTCTCTCTCTCTCTCTTCTCCCGATCTTCTCCTCTTCTCCTCGATTCTTTCTTCTTTTTTTTTATCTTCTTTCCTTCTTCAACTTCTCCACCTATCCGCCCCTTCTTCTTTTCGGATTTCTTTCCTTCTTATTCTCTCTCCTCTTTTTTTTCTTTTTTCATATATATATATATATATATATATATATATATATATATATATATATATATATATATATATATATATATATATATATATATATATATATATATATATATATATAACATATATATATATATATATTAATATGTTAACATATATGATATAATATACATATAAAACATATGCATATATTATATGATATATAATAATATATAAAGAAATATATGCATATGCGTCAACATGTATTGGTCCGGATTGGCAAGGATTGATTGGATTGGGCCAAGACTGGCTTGAGTTGAGCTGAGTTGACTGGATTGACTGGGTTGGGCCAAGACTGACTTGGGTTGAGCTGAGTTGACTGGATTGACTGAAATTCATTGGGTTTTCTCTCTCTATCATTTCATGGGCTATTTCCACTGTTATTTCGCACGGAATTTTTCGATAGCCTCTATTCCAAATTTTTTGTGTTCATTTTGTAGAACATTAAAAATGAGAAATATAGGAACTTGAATCACCTCATTTGGAAGTAAAATGGTCAACTTATGAATTTTTGAAGTTTAAGCGAACCAATTATCGATAATTTAACTGACCATTCTGCATGAGATCCTTCGGAGGCTTCTACCAAAAATATTTTACGTCCACTTTGTAGAGCACTAAAAATGGAACATAATGAGACTGGAATCACCTGATTTGAATATGAGATGAACAAAATATGAATTTTTGAATATTAAATGACCATTTCCATATGTAATTTTGCATGGGACCCTCCGAAGACTTTTACCCGAGATTTTCCACGTCTACTTTGTAGGACATCACAAATGAAGAACAATGGCCTTGGAATCGTCTGAATTCGACGTAGAACGAAAAAGATATGAAGCTTTGAAGTTCTAACTATAATTTTGCATGAAAGCTTGCATGGGACCCACTGGTGACTTCTACCTGGGATTTTTTACGTCCACTTTGTAGAACATCATGAATGAAGAATAATGGCCTTGGAATCATCTGAATCCGATGTCGGATGATGAAGATATGATGATTTGAAATTCAAACAATCCAACTTACGATAATTTGCATGAAGGCCCCTGGGATTATTTATAATAATTTCATAAACCTCCCTTATATGTATCATTCGACTAAAATGGTCATATCTTCTTAATTTGATATCAGAATTGAGCAATTCTGGTCTCATTTCGAAGATAATTCTATGACTTATGCATCCATGTAGAATTATAACCCATGACTTTGCTGTGGACCCATTAAAAACTTCTTCGAATTCACAGAGACCCATTGAAAACTTCCTCAAATTCACACTCAAAAATCCAAACTTTCGATCATCTTTCTCCTTTTGTTGTCCACACGCCAGCAGGACTTTGTTTAACTGGGATGGCAAAAATGGGGTGCTTACAAAATCAGTGACATAGTTCATTGTAATGCAGTTTTACTTATAGATTGGCTTCGATAGTAGTTGTAGTAAGCCATGTTGGACTTTATCTTTCAGCTTTTTACTTGTTGATAATTCAGTTACTGAAACATGCATCTAGCCACAGCTACTTCAATTCACTTCCACCAAAATAATCTCTTCATATTTTGGTATATTTTATACTTCTAGGATGTACCCAATACGGAATAGAATGGGCTTTTAGCATTATTTTGTATCTTATGATCAGCGTTTTTCACTTCAGGTATGCATAATCATCATCTGTATCTCAGGACCTTTTTCGCATCCGAAGTAAGTCAGGGTTAGGTTTTTTTTTCTTCAAATCTTCTTACACTGTTCTTATATACAAATCTAACAAAATTGCTACTTTTACTTCATCCATCAATTCAGAGATGATCTTTAATGCCACAAGTGCAACCGATGAACTATTACCCCATAAGTTCGACCATAAGTTCTCTCTCAATTGGATCATCACGAGTTTCTATTATATGTTACTCTTTTTTCAAATCCGAATCTATTGCTGCGAAATATAAGGCAGCATTTATACTGGGTCCTTCCTCGGACTTCATAATTCCCTATTGCTTAAGGCCTTAGCTATTACATTAGCCTTGCTCAAGTAACACTGAATATCGCAGTCTTACTCCTTCAAGTATTCTAACCATCTTCTCTATCTCATGTTCAACTCTTTCTGGGTGAAGAGATAAGTAAGACTCTTGTATTCCCATTTAATCTAAAATTCTTCTTCGTATAGATATTGTCTCCAAGTCTTGATTGCATAATTTATCATCAGTAATTCCAAGTCATGAGTAGGGTAACTCTTCTCATACTCCTTTAGTTTTCTTGAAGCATATGCAATCGCTTATTTACCTTGCATCGACCCGCATCCTATATCCAATTCAAAAACTTCGATGTATAGAGTAAAAGGTTTCCCTGGTGTCAGAACGATCAAGATGGGAGTTGATATCAACCTTACTTTAGAATCTGGAACATTCTTCACACTTGTCAGTCCAAATAAACTCCTCTCCCTTCCTGGTTAGCTTGGTAAGAGTTTTGCGATCTTAGAGTGGTCCTCCACAATCGTCTGTCATAACCAGCTAAAGCCAAGAAACTTATGATCTTCACAATGTTCTTAGGCATTTCTCACCATACAATCGCTTCTATCTTAATAGGGTCCACTTTAATCCCTTTTTATGATGCTACGTAATCTAAGAAGATCACTTTGTTTAATCAGGTCTCATATTTCTTGGACTTGGCATAAAGCTTTTCACTTCTCAGCTGTTGTGAAGTTGTTCTACGATCCGTTGTATAAGTTGCTTCATTCTTGGAATAAACCAAAATATCATCTATGAAAGCTATGACCGATGTGTCCAATGTGTCATGAAACACCCAGTTCATCAGTTCTATAAGAGATGTAAGGGCATTGGTTAATCCAAACATCATAGTCGAAAACTCATAACGTCCAATCTCGATTCTAAAAGCTATCTTCAAGATATCGCTGTCCAAATTCTTCAGCTGATGATATCTTGACTGAAGATCAATCTTAGAAAATACCTTTGCTCCTTGAAACTGTTTAAACAAGTCATCGATCTGTGGTAGTGGATGTCGATTCTTGATCGTGAGCTTGTTCAATTCTTGGTAGTCTATACGCAGACAACACTACCATCCTTCTTCTTTATGGCCACACTAGTGCTTCCTAGGTGGTATACTGGATTGGATTAAATCTTAGTCTAATAACTCTTGTAGTTGAGTCTTTAGTTCCTTCAATTCTATAAGAGCTATTATGTAGGGTGCCTTTGATACATGTGCCATCCCTGGTAACAAGTTGATAATGAACTCGGTTGCACAATTAGGTAACAACCTAAGTAAGTCTCCTGGAAGCACATCAGAAAATTTATGCATCACATCAATATCTTCCATCTGTAGTGCTTCTTTGGTAATGTATACCACAGATACCATATATCCAACTCCTTTCTCTTCAGAGCATCTCTTCGCCTTTAGCATAGAGAGGATCAACTTTCACTTCTTAGGCAACATGCTTCTAATAAAACTAAATTATATGTCATCTTTATTCTTGAATGATAACCTCTTATATGCAGATAACAACTTTGTAGAGTGTTGAGACAACCAATCTATTCCCAAGATGACGTCAAAGTCTATCATCTCAAGTCGATTTAGGTTGAATCCAAATTCTGTGCATCCAAATGATTCAAACATTGTTCATAACACTCATCCAATACACATCTAGTCCAAAAAGGCTTGAACTAGCAAAATCTAGTATAAAGGTCTTAAGAGTACATCTAGCTCCTTAATCTGTTATGGTTTTTCAAAGACTAACGTCAATAATCTCATATCCCAAAAAGCTCATTGGCTTACACCTTCTTTACCATTGTTGTTCTACCCTGATCTCTCTTTCATATACCTCAAAAAATATCTTGTGATTATTACTTCATATCCCAAATCTACCTTTAGGCATTAGGGTATATGCTTATAAATTTCTTAATTCAGCCAAACTCTTTTGGTCTTTTCTTAATCATCTCACTCGACATTGGGCATAACTCAGTATTATTTATACTAATCTGAATACTATCAATGCCATGATTTTTGACTTTATCCTTGTAACCACTCTTAGATTTGCCTTCAGAAATCTTATGCCTTGTCAAAATTCATACCAATATAACCATCTTTAACTTTACTTTAGTGCTATCTTTTCTTTATTGGCTACTCTTGACAATTCTCACTTTTTGCTCATACACTCTTTTATAGACATGACCATATCCATCTATTCAGCAATCTCGAAATAGATTCTCCATTACTTCATCTGAGGTCTATTGGCTATAGAATCTAATCTGAATTTAATCATCTTCCTTCCCATAATTCTTTATTAACTAAACATCTTATCAATGGATGTCAAGAAATGTAAGAATCAAAATTTTTATCTAAAAGCAATTCATTTCCTTCTTTCAATGTAGCATAATGACAAACACTTGCTTTATCTAGTGAACTTAAGTTTAAAGGATCAGGAGTAAATCTATGATAATCCAACTGGCATCAAAAAGGCCGTTAAGTTACACGGTGGTCCAAATACATGGAAATAGAGGTTTTACAGTTCTTAACCTCATGGTTACAGGTTCTATCAAGTATATAATGTCATTGGTCGAGGCACTATAAGAGTAAATCTGGAGAAAGTTTTGATACATCAATAAATCAGGTATAAATCAAAAAGATGTACGCTCAACATGATTAAACATTTAACTGTTCATTCACTTCATATCTCTGTTCATGTTGTAGATCATGAGAGTGGCTCAAACTGGTATAATCAGGACTAATACTAAAGAAACAATATCTATAACTCCAATTGACAGGTTGAATCAATAAGGTATCCTGTCAAGACACGAGAATTCAAAATCAGGTATGTGCATCCTCTATAATCATAAGAGTAAATCAATAATGCACTGCATCCTATATAACCTATCTATTTATATGGCCACAATAGATTTGATCCTTCGCTAAAAACATTGGAGGCTTTATCTTTAGAAAATATTCCTCAACTCTGGTCGGATCATTCTGTCATGATGCAGCTATCCCATACATCGGTGGCTGATAAGGGTAACCACCTTGATACACTGCTTGTTATGCACCAAGCTTCTATACTGGGGTGTGTATTATTGGGAATTACTATATGGTAGGCACTGTGTTATAGCTAACAGGTGCTGGAGGTACAGTGTTGCTACCAATTGGTACAATACATGGTCTGACCCAGAGGTGTTGGTGTAGCATTGGCAACTTGGATAGTGATTCACATAGCAACTTGCATAATCGGTCTCATCTGTTGTTGCTCTTGTATTTTGTCAGGCCAAGTTTTATTATAACCGTAGCCTAGGCACTTGGTAGTCCAAGTAGATTGGCTGGAGTAGCCTGGTTGTCCACCTCCTTTGATTCGCTGCAATCTGATTATCATTATTTAGCATCTACTCAGATGAGTTTTCATTATCCATTCTCGACCTAGATAGTGGTGGGGTCAAGTTGCAACCTCTTCTTAATGCTCAATGGGCAATGGATCAGCGTATGATGGATCTCACTCTGAGTCTCCACGTCACCCAGGAGTATAGCTTTATCTTCTTTTATAGTTACTCTCATTTTTGGTGTATGGCCATTGTTCTCCTATCTCTGTAGGATTTAGCCCAAGATCTTTTCCTTTACCTCTACAGGGATTTAGACGTTACTAGCCATTTTTCTTCTTCCTCTGTCATACATCGAATTTTCCATCTTGTGAGCACCAACTCGGTATTCTAATTTTTTTTCTGTTGTATAGATGCTTCCTTTTTGTTACTGTACTATATCCTTTGTATACTTAGATAACTGCCAGACTTTTAAACCGTACCATATGTTATTTATTTATCGGGATACATTTAGATTCTCTTTTTCTTCTGTCTATATATACATATGGTTCCACCTTTAATATGTACATTATTGTCTTATTTAAGTTCTGTCTCAACCAACAGAGATGCTTATAGTGTGTTTGTATTAAAGCTTTTAATTTATCCTAACACAGTTCATGGACTCTAGGGGAAGTATTCAAGTTTGATGGGCAAGGCCTGAGAGCTCTGATACCAAGTTGTCACACCCCAATTCTACACCAACAAGAATGGTGTGATGAACCATCAATAAACCAACGGTTTAACTAGGATCTTGAATAGGCTATCCCCACCATGTTAAACCAAAACACATTCCACATTAATCAGCGATAATAAAGTAAATAGTGGAAGTCTTGCAGATAATGAACTGAGGTCTAGTCATGATAAATAATTAATCTTCTATTTATCTCCAAGTAACCAAAACATAATTTAATACATATTACAAATATCCAAATACGAAAGTTAAACACTAATCATATCCACAGTTAAAACTCTCGCTAATGAATCACAATAGTCCTCCATAGCTTGCTCATTATAGCCGCCATCCGTTTATATGTTGGCGTGTTGACATAATCTTCAATCGTAATACATGCAACATCAGAAACTAAAAAGAATTACGCGCGTGAGGGTCAGCTCTCCAACTTGAGCTCAGTGAGTAAACAAAACAATGCAACAAACATATGCATGCATTCATTCATATCTTTGGTCTGATTCATAAGTTTGCAATGTGCATTAGAAAGGATAGGTGGCTGCTGCACCTCTATACACGAGTGTGTGAAGCCGCCCAAAGGATCAAACACTAATGTCATCCCACATGCACCCACCATGGAATAAGGATAAAGCTAAAGTGCTTATGACCACACCGCATCACACTTCCCCTGATGCCCTACCCATACCAACACATAAGCCCCTATTGGCGAGGGCTTGCAAACTGGGCTCGCAACTAACCAATCATAATTTTAAATAGTGTATCCAAGGCCTCACCCCAGCATCCCTCAATACGTCCATAGAGATAGAGCTAAGGCCCCCTGGCAGAGTCAGAGACTACACGGTCCGAGACCACCTCCCCTGATGCCCTACGACGTAATAATTCTGCTAAGGTAATGGCGATACGACAATGTTAGTGGACAAGACTTGAGTAGAGATAGAGCTAGAGTCTGGTGACCAAGATGAACGACAGTGTCACGTCCTCCCCATGATGCCGTACTCGCATCAAGTATACTAACCACACACAAACATTCACATGCCTTCCTAGCATCATCATCATCATCAAGTTAGAAATAAACAAAATTAAATATGCATGAATATTAATAGCAGGAATATTAGATGACATGAGAAATGCACAATACACACATACAAGCATAGAAACATTTATGGCATTGGACTGAATAAACAAAATAGTTTATTATTAGCCCATTAGTTTAGGTCTTGTTCCCTCACCTTTGATTGCTAGTAGAATCCTCTTTCAAGCTTTATAATTCACTTTTAAATCACTGGAAAAACCTAACAAGTTGATAGATTTTAATTAGAATTAATTCCAATACGTTTAGACTAACAGAAGCTGAGTGGTCGCAGGTGGGGTAGCACCCGGGGTCTCAGTTTCTGCCACCACAGGGTGTAGGGTCGCAGGTGGGGTCGGACATACTTTGACCCTACGTGCGACCACACCCTCCCTTGAACTTCCCGAGGGCCTGTGGTTGAACATGTGGGTTTCGTGGGGTCGGATACCATGCGACCCTACGTGCGACCACACGTGTTCATGGTCGACCTTTCACTCTTAAATCCATTCCTTCATGTTTGAATCCTTTGGCTTACCATCATGGTCCTTCCTATGATCGTTCTATGGCTCAAAACTACAATTTGATACACCATCCATTGTCTACAATGACTTCCTCCATGGATTCTCTTGGAATTTTTTCCATGGATGGATGATTTGGGTTTCTCCTAATCCTATCTTCTTCATGAACTATTCTAGGCTCTTAATTCATGTAGGGAATTAGGTTCATACCTTAGGTTTGCTGAGATTCAGAGTTTTCTTTGAACTTTCCTCTTCCTTGGTCTTCTTCTTCAATTCTCCTTCTCTTCGTTCTCTTCTCTCTCTCTCTTACTTTCAATTATGGTTCTAAAGGAGTGAAAGAGGCTAAGGGACATCCTATTTATAGAGAAAAACCATCCATAATATGTCCCAATGAGTTTAGGAAAGACCCCTCTTCGAATTAGGAAGGTTTCCTAATTTCGGTTTCTGCCTGTTTCCATGGGTCAAATGTACGGTCGCAGAATCCGTCGACCGTACCTTTTTAAATCATCCGACCCCACGACCAAAAGTCATGGGTTGGACTCCTTTGAGGTGGGGTCGGTCATACCTGTTTAGGCATGCGATCACACACTCATATTTGACTGTTTTTGAGTTAAATTTTATACCTGGTCTTGTAGTTTCTTCATGCACTTGGTCCACTTGGCTCGACCATGATAGATAGACCTAGTACAAGGTGGTAAGACCGGTTAGTTCAATACGGGTCTTACAGCCTGACCGTTGGGTGTGCTCATACTCTCGTGTATTGAGGTGTGGTTGTAGCCTATACTTACCATAGCACATTGCAAACTTAAACCAAACCAAATGATTGAATGCCACATCATGCATATTGCTTGCTGCATGTTTTGTTTCTCACTGAGCTAAGTTATAAGTTCACCCTATGATATGATTTTCTTTTTAATTTCTGATGATGCAGGTTATACTGTGGATGACTAAGTCAATGCACCCTCTGTTAGAAGAATAGCAGCTATGGACGTGTAAACAATAGAGAACGAGCACGACTTGTCATTTGAATGTCTCTATTGTGTTTACCTCTAGGATTATTTTTGTATTTGGGATTATGAACTTGTAATTAATATTTATTTATGTTTTCGTCAACATTTGAATAACTGATTATTTAATTATATATCATATTAGACTCTTAGTTCATTATTATTAAAGACTTCCACTATTATTTATTTATTTTAATTATGGTTAAGTGTATGGTTTGATTATTGACACGGTTCATTAGTGATCCTGACTTGAGCCATTGGTTCATTGGTGGTCCATTCACACTTTCGGTTCGACCAAAGTTGGGGTGTGACATAAACCTAAGCCGACATCGAGAGAACCTTTTCTGAACAGAACATGGTTAACATGCTCAGCCATTAACGGAGAGCAAAGCTCCAATAAGAATGGACATTTATGGCCTCCTTAATGGGATTAACCTATTGCTACTATCCTAAAACAATATATTACAATGCTTATTGGCAATCTGTCCGAGTAGGAATGCTAGAGTGATGAGCGTCATCGACGATTCTCCAGCAATATCTCCCCACTATCTTCACCATCTTCCTCAACTTTCCTCCCTTAAGAGAACTCATCAGAACTTTCAGAGTGGCTATGTGTAAGACCTGTATCAAACTAACCCGATCTTACCATCTTGAACCAGGTTTACCCATCATGGACGAGATGAATGAACCAAGGGCGTGAAGGAGATCGTGATCCCAGGTATCAAATCGACCCAAAAATACTTAATTTAAAGGGAGGGTCGCATACCCAGCAAGGGAGGGTCGGACCCCCCAAGACAGAAAGTCATACCCTCTGTTTTACAGGGAGGGTCGGACACTTTAGGAAACCAAGGGTCGACGGGATCATCGACCCTCTCATCGACCCTCAGTTGCCGCCAGAAACTGAAATTATGAAAGTTTCCAAATTTCGATTAGATTCCTTCTAAATCTCAATGGGGCTTAGTTTAGGAGTTTCCACCCTATAAATAGGACGTCCCTAAGCCTCTTTCACTCCTTTTACAACCCTAATTGATTTGAGAGAAAGAGAAGAGAAGGAAGAGAAGAAGAAGAGAAACAAGGGAGAGAAGAAAAAGTGAAAAGGAGAAGAATTTCAGAGAAGGAGTATTCTTCCCAGGTATGAATACTAATTCCATGAATTTCTACAGACCTTAGGTTAGATAAGGATGAGAGTATGATCTCGAAGAAATCCAAACCATCAACCCATGGTTAGGTTTCCATGGAAAACCATGGGAGAATACATAAAAGCTATATATGTGGATGATTCATAGTTCTAGACCATGGAATGTATGTTGAATAGACTGTAGGAGCAAGCCATAGGACCCCAAACACGAAGAATGGACTAAAAGGAGGAAAATTGACCAAAACCCACAGGGGGTCGCATAGAGGGTCGATGACCATCCGACCCTATGTGATTCTGAGTATCGACCCTCAGGGTTCTGGAAGTCCAGATTAGGGGAGGGTCGCACCAGGGGTCAGTCATAACTCAGACCCTACCTCCGACTCTCAGTTAAAAGAATGGTTTTAAAAATTAGAATAAATTCTAATTAAATTTTATCGACTTTGTTAGGTCTTCTAGCAATATAATAGCAATATAACAGTGATTTTAAAGCTAGGAAGAGTATCTATTAGCAAGCTAAGGTGAGGGAACAAGACCTAAACTAATTAGTTAATAATAAACTACTTTTATTTTCTTGAGTCCAATGCCATGCTTGATTCTATGCGAATATGCTTGTAATGTGCATTCAACATGTCATCCAATATTCCTGCTATTATTGTTCATGCATATTTAATTTTGTTTACTTATAACATGATGATGATGATTGATGCTAGGAATAGGCATGTGAATGTTTGTGTGTGGTTAGTGTGCTTGATGCGAGTAGGGCATCAGGGGAGGTGTTATGCGGTGTTTGATCTGGGCACTTTAGCTCTATCTCTGACTCAAGTCTTGTGCATTAGCATCGTCGTATCGCCGTTACCTTAGCTGAACTATTGCGACGTAGGGCATCAAGGAGGGTCTCGGCCCTTGAGTCCTATACTCTACCGAGGGACCTTAGCTCTATCTCTACAGGTGCTCTGAGGGATGCTGGGGTGAGGCCTTGGATACATTGATTGACATTAGGATTGGTTAGTAGCGAGCCCCGTTTGCAGCCCTAGCCATCAGGGGTTAATTTGTTGGTATGGAGTTGTGCATCGATAAATGGGACCTTCGTTGTGCAATGTTCATTGTGGGTGCTGTGGGCGACAATGAGAGGTTCATCAGACGTATCCACACTCTCGTGCATAGAGGTGCGGTGGCCACCTATCCTTTCTATAGCACACTGCAAACGTAAAACCAGACCAAAGATATGAATTGATTGCATGCAAATGTATTGTTGCATTGTTTTATTTGCTCACTGAGCCGTGATGTGTGCTCACCCTCTCGACGTCGAATATTTTTAGTTGATGATGCAGGTACCACTGTTGCAGATTATATTGATGCCCCAGCGTATGGACATGTGGCGGCGATTGAAGCTGAAGATGTAGAGGATACGCATCTCCTTTTGCGAGTGCAACTCATGCGTGTTCGTTTAGGGTTTTTCTTTTATTTAATTATTTGGATTTATTAAAGGGATGTAATGATATTTATTTATGTCTTAGTTGATGCAGAATAATTTGGTATTTAAATATTAATCTCACATTTAGATTCTTTAGTTCATTTTATTATAAGACTTCCGCTATTGTGTATTTACTCTGATTATGAATGTGGATGTATGGGGTTTAGATAACACTGATATAGCCTACTCGAGATCCTGGTTGAACCGTTGGTTTGTTAATGGTTCATCACACCATTCTGAATAGTACGAAATTGGGGTGTGGCAACTTGGTATCAGAGCTTTCAGGCCTTGTCCGCTAGACCAACATACCTTCACAACCAATTATGAACTGAGATAGGATAAAAAGTAAAAACTGTAATATTAACACACTATAAGCACAAGTGATGTTTGAGACCAATTTTAAAAAGAGAATAATGCATCTATTAAAGGGGAAACAATTTTAATACAATGTGAAAGAAACAAACGTATATACATAACTAAAACAGAGTACAGTCCACACCCCGGACAGTTACTCTGTAGTACAAGAAGAAGGAAAAGATACACTCATGAAGCCGGAGGTGAAGGAGGAGGCGGTGCCTCGCGGTCTCTGTCATAGTCCTCGGCATGGACTCTAGTCAACCAGGCCACCTGAGTCTGAGTCGCCCGAAGACTAGCTGTGAGATCAACCACCCGTTGATCAGTCCGGCGCTAAGCGTCTAGAAGCTCCACTATCCTCAGGTTTGATGCGCGCTGAGCCTCTCTAATCTCGTGAAACATACTCAGCACGTCATCAGAAGGTGGACGAGAAGGACCAGCTTCATGTGAAGGACCAGCCGCAAAAGATGTACTCGCTCCAGCAGCATGTGTAGAAGAAGGAGGTGGTATGGAATCCACATCCATGTAAAGACAATCATCATCCCCGACAACACCACCAGGGACCCCAGCTGCAGCTCCTACTTCCTCAGCGTCAGCGATCTTGACGCGAGTGTGAGGGCGCACCATCTCGTTCATCTCCTCGTCACTAACCTGGGCATCCCGCAAGCCCATCTTACAAATAGCCTCCCAATCTAGAGTCGACGAGAAGGTTTTCTCCTGAATCTTCTCATCCACTAAATCAACTCCCAGGCGGGTCAGCAACACAGTGATCATACGTCCATAGGGTAGATTACCCCGATGACTGGGCAATGTGGCACTGATCATAGTCCGCATGATGATGTAAGGAAGGCAGACGGGCTGTCTAGTGAAAATGTTGTACAGAAGATACTGGGTCAGCTGAGAAACCCTCTCGTAATGGCCACTCTGTGGAATCAGATTATGCTGGATAATCTTGCAAAAGACCCGTGGAGCCGGACTCATATAGCAAGCCCTCATCTGTCAGCAATCAGGTCGTAGCAACTGACTATCAATCTCAGCCCTCATCTCTGTGGAGACGAACTGGGGCTCTCCAGGAGCACAGTAAACCATAGGGCCATCATAGGAAATGCCCAACAAATCCGTTAGCTGCCGGTAGTCAAAAGAGACCTCAACTCCCTTGACATAGCAAGTAATCCTGAGCTCGTGACCCCTATCCACATCATTGTAATCCCCCACCACCTAGAGATTACAATAAAACTGTCGCACTAAATCCGGGCATGTGCAAGCATCGTAGGTAATGACAGGGAGCCACCTCATATCACCAAAGGCTCTCTCCACGTTGAACAAGGCTAACTCAGCCAAGTTCACCATACGACCTC
Source organism: Protea cynaroides (assembly GCA_028583415.1). Lineage (NCBI taxonomy): Eukaryota > Viridiplantae > Streptophyta > Magnoliopsida > Proteales > Proteaceae > Protea > Protea cynaroides. The sequence goes on from CM053268.1 coordinate 77,496,818, forward strand.
CCTCCACTTTCTTACGAACAAAGTGGGCATATTGTGCCTCGGCTTCGTTGGAACGAAAGAGAAGAGGATCACAAACTCTGGGTACCTTGGTACGAGCCATGGTATCTGCCAATAAGAAAGAAAAGAAAACAGATTATATGTTAATAAGATAGAAATCCAAAATTTTGACATTATAACGACATAAGTTGGCCAAAAGCCTCACTTTTCACCCAGACACGTGGGCAGGAGGACTTATGTAGGTCCCAACATGTCCTACAACACTTAGACAGTAGGAAATTCTAGCTAATGAAGTCCAATTTGAAGAAATTTTGAGAAATCAAAAATTTCAAAAAATTAGGGCAAAAAGAGCAAAAATCCAAGTTCTCGATAACCAACTGATAAAACTCAGAAATTTTTGAGGGCTTTCGTTCCTCGAGACACCAATAACAAAAGCCCCCAATAAAAATCGAATTTTTATGGTTGGAAAAAGTTTAATTTGAAAAATACAAGTTAAATGGACAAAAACCTAGAAATGGCAACCCAAAAACAGGTAAAAATGAGAAAGCATACATGTAGGGATGATGTGGACATCGAAACATGGATCCAAACTGACCAAAATAGCAGAGTGGCACTGTAGCAACTTAGAGGTGGGAGACGAGTCGAAACGGGAGAGAAATGATGGGGAATGAACCCAGAATCGGATCTTAAAGGTCTGATTTTTGGTCTGAGGGTCGGACAATTCGACCAGGATCATCGACCCTCGGATCGACCCCCAGATCGACCCTTAGCTCTCGGGAATCTGACAGAAAACCTAGGGTCGGATACCCATCGACCCCCACATCGACCCCCACATCGACCCTCAGCTCTTGGGAAGAACAGGTCATTCCCAGGGTCGGATACTAAGGGTCGGACATACCATCGACCCCCACCATCGACCCTGCATAGAAAAGATAGTATTTTTCATAAAATGAGCTAAAATTTTTGGAATTTTACATCGGTTAGCGTGCCTACATGCAGTATAAATGATTGACTCACCATTTTGATGATTTTTCAGGCACCACCAATCTCAGAAGAAAACATGCCTGGACATAGAGTAACCAGGCAGAGTCGAAATGCAGTTCCACCACCACCTGTGGAGGAAACTAGCCAAGAGAATATATATGCACAGGGAAATCCATAGGTTGTACCCCCAGGAAATCCAGACCAGGCAAATCCTACCAACTTGCCACCTCCACCACCAGAGTTAGCAACCGTGGTAATGAATCTAGCACAGCAGCTGCAACAGATGCAACATGCACAGGCTCAAATGCAAGTTGCAATGGGGATTATGTTCCAGGCCGCACATGCTACACCCATGCAGACTGGACAAGCCAGTGCAGCACCGGTGGGTAACCACCCAGCACCTCAAACACCTCAACCACCAGCTGCACAGATCCCCATACCTGGTCCGGAAGCAGCTCAGGTTCAGTATCAGTATCCACAACCTATGTTTGGGGCATACCCCTAAAATCATATGGATCACTCTCGACTGGTTGAGATATTTCTGAAGATGAAGCCCAAGCAATTTAACGGTAAACCGTCGGATCCGTTATGGCCAGCACATTGGATCGACGAGATGGAGAGAAACTTTCTCACGATGACTATTACTGAAAAAGAAAAGGTGTTATGTGCCACCTTCATGCTGAAAGGCGATGCACATCATTGGGGGAAATCTACCAGGGCATATCTACTGACCAAGCACGCCCTATTGACTTGGGCTATTTATAAAGAAGCATTCTTTGAGAAGTATTTTCCCCGAAGCTTCAAGGATTCTATGGAGAAGGAGTTCCTGAGTTTATATCAGGGCTAGATGTCTGTGGATGCATATCAACAGCGTTATGAGGAGCTGTTTTTCTTTGCACCACTTAGTATGCAAGAAGAGGACAGCAAAACCCATAGGTTTGTCACGGGACTTAGAGGAAGCATCAGAGAGCACGTGCTGGGCTTAGACAAGAAGATTTGTAATGAAGCCGTGCAAATTGCTCGAGTTATAGAATCGAGCCAGAAGGAAAGCTATTTTAAGCAAAACAGAGGTGTGAAAAGGCCAGCTGGTAATTCTTACAACGGTGGTAATAACAAGACATACAAGCCTTTCTGTACTCAGAATTTCATCGCTACACCCAAGACCACTCAAGCGGCTCAGCAGCAACCAAAGCCAAATACTGAAAGTCCAAGATGTTATAACTGCAATCAAGTGGGACACATGATGAGAGAGTGTCCTAAACCCCGGAAGCCACAACATCAAGGACGAGTTTATGCTGTTACGTCTGAGGAAGCTGCCACATCACCCGATGTGGTCACAGGTATGACTTAAACCTTTAAGTTGTATTACAATGTGTAAGCATGTAGACTAAGGTTAAACAAATCACAGGTATCGTACCTATAAATGGCATACCCACCAGAGTACTCTTTGATTCAGGAGCTACTCATTCCTTTATATCTGTGTCATTTGGAAAGAAGCTGAACTTACCCATCAAAACATTGGACTACAAACTACTTGTACGGTCACCGATGGGGTTAGAAGTGGAATTAGAGAAAGGTTATGGGCCATGTCTAGTTCTCATTGGCGAGAAAACCTTAGATGAAACCTTGATCCAACTCGGGATGGCAGACTTTGATGTCATCTTGGGAATGGACTGGTTAGCTCGGCATTCTACAAACCTATTATGCGCCGAAAAGAAGCTAACATTTAAAGACAAAGAAGGAGCAAAATTTAGTTTTATGGGAACCAAACTGCCCTATAAACGCAAGCTCATACTCTCAGCACTAAAGGCTAAGAAGTGCCTTGCGAAAGAAGGCAGTTGGGTATCTAGGATCAGTGGTCGACCTAACCAAGGAAGCACCATGAATGGAAGATATTGATGTCGTGCGGGACTATCTCGACGTATTTCCAGAGGAACTACCAGGATTACCACCTGACAGAGCCACCGAGTTTGTGATAAACCTTATACCTGGGGCCGCACCAGTATCAAAAGCACCTTATAGAATGGCTCCTACTGAACTGAAGGAATTGAAAGTACAACTACAGAAACTGCTGGACAAGAGTTATATTTGACCCAGTATATCACCATGGGGAGTACCGGTATTATTCGTAAAGAAGAAGGACGGTAGCGTTCGATTATGTATCGACTATCGGGAGCTGAACAAACTGACAATCAAGAATCGATATCCACTACCTCGGATCGATGACTTGTTCAATCAGTTGCAAGGAGCAAAAGTATTTTCTAAGATCGACCTTCGGTCCGGTTATCATCAGCTGAAGATTAAAGAGGGTTATATTCCTAAGACAGCTTTCAGGATCAGATATGGACATTATGAATTCTTAGTCATGTCTTTTGGATTAACAAATGCACCAGCAACTTTCATGGAACTTATGAACCGGGTTTTCCACGACATGTTGGATACATCGGTTATAGTATTTATTGATGATATATTGGTATATTCCAAGGACAAGGAAACCCACGTTAAGAATCTAAACGCCGTCCTACAGCGTTTAAGGAAAGAGAAGTTGTATGCAAAATTTTCAAAGTGTGAGTTTTGGCTAAGTGAAGTCGCCTTCCTAGGCCATGTGGTATCCGCTGAAGGAATCAAAGTGGACCCCAGCAAGATCGAGGCTATTGTAAAGTGGGAAGCACCAAAAAGCGTTGCAGAAATAAGAAGTTTTCTGGGTCTCGTTGGATATTATCAGAGATTTGTGGAAGACTATTCTCGGATTGCCGTACCTCTCACCAGTTTGACTAAGAAGGGTGAAAATTTGTGTGGACAGATAAATGTGAGAAGAGCTTCTAGACATTGAAGACCAGATTGATATCCGCTCCGATTTTGACTATTCCTGTCCCAGGACAGCCATTTACCCTATACACTGATGCTCAGGACTGGGATTAGGATGTGTGCTTATGCAAGGAGAACAAGTAATTGCTTATGCCTCAAGACAGTTAAAGATACATGAGAAAAATTATCCCACTCATGATTTGGAGTTAGCGGCAGTAGTACATGCTGTCAAGATATAGAGACATTACCTATACAGAGAGAAGTTCCAGATTAAGTCGGACCATAAAAGTCTTACTTATTTATTTAATCAGAAGGAGTTGAATATGAGACAAATAAGATGGTTGGAACTATTGAAAGACTATGATTGCGATATCCAGTATCATCCAGGGAAAGATAATGTAGTAGCGGATGCATTGAGCAGAAAGGCGATGATAAAATCTCAAGGGGAGGTTAGTACAACTGCAGCTATATGTACTACCAGAACGGTATTCAATCATGGCAATGAGAAATATGTGATAGATACAACGGATGGATCAGCCAACCAAGGGTTTATTCATCGATTTTCAAATATGTTTGCGGCATTGAAGATTATACCAGATATAATGGAGGAAGTGAAGACAGCTATCAAATCAGATCCCTATCTGAGAACAGTACAAGAAGATATCGAGAAAGGTAGGACTAACCCTGAGTTCACCTTAGATGAAGAGAAAGTACTGAAATACAAAGGAAGAATATGTGTACCCAAAACAGAAAATGTGGACATTCGACACCGACTGATGAAAGAAGCCCATACCACCATTTATTCGATACATCCTGGAAGCACAAAAATGTATCATGATCTAAAGAAACTATATTGGTGGAGAGGAATGAAAGCAAATGTAGCTAAGTTCGTGTCTCAATGCCTAAATTGTCAGAAAGTAAAGGCTGAACGAAAAAGACCTGCAGGACTGTTACAGCCGTTACCAGAACCAGCATGGAAATGGGACTGCATCACTATGGACTTCGTCACGGGATTACCACTGACTCCTAGAGTAGTTGACACAGTTTGGGTGATTGTAGATCGTCTGATTAAGACAGCTCGCTTCATATCGATACGACCTCAGTATACACTGGAAAGGTTAGCAAAGCTGTATGTGGATAATATTGTTCGGTTACACGGTGTACCAGAGAGCATTGTATCCGATAGAGATCCCTGATTTACTTCCAAGTTTTGGGAAGGATTGCAAAAGGCTATGGGTACAACATTGAAGTTCAGTACTGCATTCCACCCACAGACAGATGGACAGTCAGAGCGTACAATCCAGATTCTAGAAGATATGCTACGCGCATGTGTAATTGATTTTAAAGGATCATGGGATGAAAAGTTACCACTGATCGAGTTCGCTTATAACAATAGCTATCAGGCTAATATACAGATGTCACCATATGAAGCATTGTATGGCAGAAAGTGTCGAACTCCGTTGTTTTGGAATGAAGTTTGAGAACGTAGTATTGGTGGGCCAGAATTTATTGAAGAGACTTGTCGAGTGGTAGACAATATCAAGGAAAGGGTAAAAATAGCTCAGAACCGTCAGAAGCAATATGCAAATACTCGACGCAGAGATCTTGAGTTCGCTGTAGGTGATAAAGTATTCTTGAAGGTATCGTCTATGCGAGGATTGAAACGGTTCGGGCAGAAAGGGAAACTCAGTCCAAGATATGTCGGGCCATATGAGATTCTAGCTAAGCGTGGAAAAGTGGCTTATCAGTTAGCACTACCACCATTTATGTCAAGTGTGCATGACGTATTTCATATTTCCCTATTGAAGAAGTATGTCAAGGATCCAACGCACGTCCTGACAGTAGATCTACCGGAATTGACTGATGAATTGACATTTGAAGTAACACCAACAGAAATCACCAGTCGAAAGGTTCAACGACTACGCAACCGAGATATCTATTATGTTAAGTTCATTTGGAAAAGTTGAGATATGGAAGAGATTACTTGGGAGGAAGAGAATGCTATGCGAAAGCAATACCCTCACTTATTTGATTCAGAAGGTACGTACAATTTCGGGGACAAAATTTTTATAAGTAGGGGGGAGTTGTAAGACCCGTATCAAACTAACTTGGTCTTACCATCTTGAACCAGGTTTACCCATCATGGACGAGATGAATGAACCAAGGGCCTGAAGGAGATCGTGATCCCAGGTATCAAATCGACCCAAAAACACTTAATTTAAAGGGAGGGTCGCATACCCAGCAAGGGAGGGTCGGACTCCCCAAGAAAGAAAGTCAGACCCTCTGTTTTACAGGGAGGGTCGGACACTTTAGCAAACCAAGGGTCGACGGGATCATCGACCCTCTCATCGACCCTCAGTTGCCGCCAGAAACTGAAATTAGGAAAGTTTCTAAATTTCGATTGGATTCCTTCCAAATCTCAATGGGGCTTAGTTTAGGAGTTTTCACCCTATAAATAGGACGTCCCTAAGCCTCTTTCACTTCTTTTACAACCCTAATTGAATTGAGAGAAAGAAAAGAGAAGGAAGAGAAGAAGAAGAGAAACGAGGGAGAGAAGAAAAAGTAAAAAGGAGAAGAATTTCAGAGAAGGAGTAATCTTCCCAGGTATGGATACTAATTTCATGAATTTCTACAGACCTTAAGTTAGATAAGGATGAGAGTGTGATCTCGGAGAAATCTAAACCAACAACCCATGGTTAGGTTTCCATGGAAAACCATGGGAGAATACATAAAAGCTATATAGGTGGATGATTCATGGTTCTAGACCATGGAATGTATGTTGAATGGACTGTAGGAGCAAGCCATAAGACCCCAAACACGAAGAATGGAATAAAAGGAGGAAAATTGACCAAAACCCACAGGGGGTCGCACAGAGGGTCGATGACCATCCGACCCTATGTGATTCTGAGTATCTACCCTTAGGGTTCTGGAAGTCCAGATTAGGGGAGGGTCGCACCAGGGGTTGGTCATAACTCAGACCCTACCTCCGACCCTCAGTTAATAGAATGGTTTTAAAAATTAGAATAAATTTTAATTTAATTTTATTGACTTTGTTAGGTCTTCTAGCAATATAATAGCAATATAACGGTGATTCTAAGGCTTGGAAGAGTATCTATTAACAAGCTAAGGTGAGGAAACAAGACCTAAACTAATTGGTTAATAATAAACTATTTTTATTTTCTTGAGTCCAATGCCATGTTTGATTCTATGTGAATATGCTTGTAATGTGCATTCAACATGTCATCCAATATTCCTGCTATTATTGTTCATGCATATATAATTTTGTTTACTTATAACATGATGATGATGATTGATGCTAGGAATAGGCATGTGAATGTTTGTGTGTGGTTAGTGTGCTTGATGCGAGTAGGGCATCAGGGGAGGTGTTATGCGGTGTTTGATCCGGGCACTTTAGCTCTATCTCTGACTCAAGTTTTGTGCATTAGCATCGTCGTATCGCCGTTACCTTAGCTGAACTATTGCGACGTAGGGCATCAAGGAGGGTCTCGGCCCTTGAGTCCTATACTCTACCGAGGGACCTTAGCTCTATCTCTACAGGTGCTCTGAGGGATGCTGGGGTGAGGCCTTGGATACATTGATTGACATTAGGATTGGTTAGTAGCGAGCCCCGTTTGCAGCCCTAGCCATCAGGGGTTAATTTGTTGGTATGGAGTTGTGCATCGATAAATGGGACCTTCGTTGTGCAATGTTCATTGTGGGTGCTGTGGGCGACAATGAGAGGTTCATCAGACGTATCCACACTCTCGTGCATAGAGGTGCGGTGGCCACCTATCCTTTCTATAGCACACTGCAAACGTAAAACCAGACCAAAGATATGAATTGATTGCATGCAAATGTATTGTTGCATTGTTTTATTTGCTCACTGAGCCGTGATGTGTGCTCACCCTCTCGACGTCGAATATTTTTAGTTGATGATGCAGGTACCACTGTTGCAGATTATATTGATGCCCCAGCGTATGGACATGTGGCGGCGATTGAAGCTGAAGATGTAGAGGTTACACATGACTCCTTTTGCGAGTGCAACTCATGCGTGTTCGTTTAGGGTTTTTCTTTTATTTAATTATTTGGATTTATTAAAGGGATGTAATGATATTTATTTATGTCTTAGTTGATGTAGAATAATTTGGTATTTAAATATTAATATCACATTTAGATTCTTCAGTTCATTTTATTATAAGACTTCCGCTATTGTGTATTTACTCTGATTATGAATGTGGATGTATGGGGTTTAGATAACATGAATATAGCCTACTCGAGATCCTGGTTGAACCGTTGGTTTGTTAGCGGTTCATCACACCATTCTGAATAGTGTGGAATTGGGGTGTGACACTATGTATCTCTCAGAGAGAGTTTTTGGGAGAGTTTGATCACTTTGGAGTATACTTCTCAGGTAAGACTCCTTTGGTGAGTGGGAAACTATGAAAAATCTGCTAAGTGGAAAGCAAAGGAATTGGGAGAGGGATTCCATTCCCTCAGTGTACTCCAAGTAGGTTAGAGTGGAATGAGACCTACTAGATCCCGTTCATGGGTCCGGGGAATATTCTCCCTGAACCAAAAATTTGAATTTGGATAAGTGTCCATTCGTGGGTAGACTTTTTTGCTTGTCCGACAGCAGTGTTCGGTCGCAAATGGTCAGGATCATCTGGCGAGACTAGCTGTGATCCGACCCCTTCTCTAAGGTTAAAGGTTAAAGTCATGGTTTAATTTGAATTCACTATGCACCTGGGCTGAGTTGAACCTTAGGCCATTGTCGTATCAGTTCCTTCAGCAGTGGAAAACCTTGGCACAGGAAGAAAACCAAATTAAACCAGGATTTTTGGGTGTGGGTTTTACAACTCCCCCCTTAAAATAATTTCGTCCCCGAAATTTCACTTATTCGAAGATTCAAATAGGTGAGGATATTTCTTCTTCATCGATTCCTCCTCCTCCTAAGATAGGTCTTCCACGTGTTGGTTTCTTCATAATATCTTGACGTTATGAACATCTGGGTTCTTTAAATGTTGAACCTTTCTGTCCAAAATCTCTAGAGGTTCGAGTTCAAAGGTTAAATCTTTAACTGAGGAGGATCTGCTCCCAATATGTGGAACGAGTCCAAGACATACTTCTTCAACATTGAGATGTGGAACATGTAATGCACTCCCAATAGAGAGGGTGGTAGTGCTAATTGATATGCTACTGCTCTACATCTCTTAATGATCTTATATGGTCCCACATGCCTAAGGCTTAATTTCCCTTTCCTTCCAAAACGTTTCAGCCCCCTCAATGGCGAAAACTTTAAGAATACCTAGTTTCCCACAACAAAGTCAATGCCCTTTCTTCTGACATCAAAATATCTTTTCTGGCGAGTCTGTGCTGCTTTGATTCTTTCTTTTATCAGGTCAACTTCCTCGCAAGTTTCTTGAAAGAAGTCTGGTCCAATAATTCTTCTCTCGTCCGCTTCTTCCCAATATAGTGGTGTTCAGCATCTCCTTCAATATAGAGCTTTGTATGGAGCCATGCCTATAGTGGCTTGGTTACTATTGTTGTAAGCGAACTCCATTAAAGGTACCTTCTCGTACCATGCTCCTTTGAAGTCGATGGTATAAGCACGGAGCATGTCTTCTAAAATTTGGATTTTTTTTTTTGACTGGCCATCAATTTAAGGATGGATGGCTGTACTAAATTTTAGCTCAGTATTCATCGCATACGGTAGGCCTTCCCAAAACATGGAAGTAAACTTGGGGTCTCTATCTGGCACTATGCTTTGTGGCATACTGTGTAGATGAACTATATGATTCACATATAATCAAGCTAGTTTATCCATAGTGTACTATAGCCTTATAGCTATAAATCTCGCTGTCTTCGTAAGTTTTTCAATGATTACCCAAACCGTATCTACATCTCTATGTGTCAGGGGTAAGCCAGTGACAAAGTCCATATTGATACAATCCCACTTCCCTTCGGGTACTAGTAATGGCTGAAGTAATCCCGATGGTTTCTGTTGAACTGCCTTCACTTGCTAGCAAGTCAAACACTTATATAAAAAACTTGCTACATTTTCCTTCATTCTTCTCCATCAGATAGTTTTCTTTAAGTCATGATATATCTTCGTACTGCCTATGTGAGCTAAATAGGGAGCATTGTGAGCTTCCTTTAGGATTCTTTCCTTGACAGCTTCAGTAGACACAAGTATGCAAAGCCTTCCTCGGAACTTGAGTGCACCATCTTCAGAAAGAGTGAAGTCGGGATCTAATCTCCCTCTTAGTAGGTCTTCCTTTAGAGTTCTGAGGTATGGGTCCTTCGGTATCTCTTCTATTACCTCAGTAACCAACTCTACCGTAATTTGCAGTGTTGCAAAAAGACTTGCAAGCTCACAAATCACCTTATTTCCTAAAGATTCTTATGACATTTAGTGTCACACCCCAATTTTTGATATGTAAAATTTCGGAGTATGACTGAACTGACACACATTTTATGTTCGGTCATACCCAGAATCACATAAGCAATGCGAACCTCCACCAACCCCACAATAGTCAAATGCCATAAAAGGTAAATTAGAGTAATACCATAACGAAAATAAACTAAGTAACACTGAGCTTCTATTGATAAATAATAATAAATAACATTTGTTCCAAGATTGTCTTGCACTTAAAAACCATAACAAACCATTCATTAAGTTAACCCCATAATATTGGGTCCTTATCAAAATAACTATATAATCAACTGAAAAGTAAATTAATTGATAAAGGAATTGCTCCAAGCATTCTTCCTACTTGAACACGCACACGTCACACTCACAGTCCGTATCATGCTCCTCTTCTTCTATTGGCTGCACTCCCAATTACAACAGATTTGAGATAACTGGTGTGTCCACATAGTTAGAGATGATAACACCTATAACATCATCTAAAAAGAAAGGTGTACACAAGGGATAGCTCTCCAACTTGAGCTTCGTGAGAAAATTGACAAGCAGACAGGCAAAATGCATGATAGATTATTACACACAAAAGTCTAGTATAATGTATGCCACGTGCTATGGTAAGGCCTGGTTATGCTTGTCGAAGCTAACCACAACCTCCACGCATAGGAGAGAATGAACAATCACCCAACCTGCTCTAATAGCACTGGTGAAGCCACATGACTCTCACTACGGATGGTGATTGAGCAGAAGTCGGACCAGCGACGCTCCGACAAATACTGTCGACCCTTCCCCCTCATCCCCCATCACATACCAATATTTGACCCCCTACTGGCTAGGGTTGCACTTTAAAAATTGATCGAACAGTTACACTCACATCATTACCAACAATATCTCAATACATGCAGAAAAACTTACCACAAAATCCATTTGGTCTGGGGGAGCTATTCTGATTCATGGTAAATATTGTTGATTTAACTTCATCATCAGAAGTGTCCTATCCAATGCTTCAACATCCTCCATGTCCACTAAGGTAGGAATTACATCCAAGCATTCTAAATGAGAGACTGAGCCAACACTCTTATGGAATCCCTCATAGAAATTAGATATATAATTTTTAATATCTTCCTCGTTGTCCAACATACAGTCGTCTTCTCTTTGAATAACATGAATCAGACTTCTACTTTGCCGATTCTTTGCATGAATATGGAAAATTTGAGAGTTCCTACCACCACACTTGAGCCATTTGATTCTACTTTTCTCTGACCAAAGGGCTTCCTGTAGAGCACATGCATCATCATATTGCTTCACCGCATAATCTTCATGATTTTTTAGCTCTACATTGCAGCCCACAGTTTGAAGGGTTTCCTGCATATCTTCCATCTCAATTTTGGTTTTCACCAACTCCTTATCAATTTATGGATATGTCTCCTTAGACCAACTTCTTAGACTTTGCTTCAGACATTTTAATTTAGATACCAGAACAAAAAAGGGGTAATGTCACACCCCAATTCCGCTCTATTCAGAATGGTGTGATGAACAGCTAACAAACCAACGGTTCAACCAGGATCTCGAGTAGGCTATATCCGTTTTATCTAAACCCCATACATCCATATTCATAATTAGAGTAAATACACAATAGCGAAAGTCTTATAATAAAATGAATCGAGAACCTACTGTGATATTAATATTTAAATAGCAAATTATTCTATATCAACTGAGACATAAATAAATATCAAATACATGTCCTTAACAAATCCAAATAAAGAAAACTAGAAAAATATCTAATCGAATACACATGAGTTGCACTCGCAAGAGGAGTCATGTGTATCCACTTCCTCTTCAACTTCCATCGCCGCCACGTTCCTGTACACTGGAGCATTTACATGATTTTAAACAGTCATACCTGCTTCATCAACTAAAAATATTCGACGTTGAAAGGGTGAGCACACATCACGGCTCAGTGAGCAAACAAAACAATGCAACAATACATATGCATGTAATTCAATTCATATCTTTGGTTTGGTTTATAGTTTGCACTGTGCTATAGAAAGGATAGGTGGCTGCCGCACCTCTATGCACGAGAGTGTGGATACACCCGATGAACCTTTCACCGTCGCCCACAGCACCCACAATGAACATTGTACAACGAAGGTTACGTTTATCGATGCACAATTCCATACCAACAAATAAACCCCTGATGGCTAGGGCTGCAAATGGGACTCGCTACTAACCAATCCTAATATCAAACAGTGTATCCAAGGCCTCACCCCAGCATCCCTCAGAGCACCCGTAGAGATAGAGCTAAGGCCCCCTGGTAGAGTATAGGACTCAAAGACCGAGACCCTCCTTGATGCCCTACGTCGCAATAGTTCTGCTAAGGTAATGGCGATACGACGACATCAGTGGACATGACTTGAGTAGGCCATGGCACAATATACACCCCATGAAGAACGGTCATGGCTGTACCGGTTGATACCATCCCTACCCGCACCATATACACTGGCCAAACACAAACATTCACATGCCTATTCCTATCATCATCACCGTCATCATGTTATAAACAATAATGTAAATATGCATGAACAATTAATAGAAATATTGGATGACATGTTGAATGCACATACAAGCATACGCGCATGGAATCAATATGGCATTGGACTCAAGAAATAAAATAGTTTATTATTAACCAGTTAGTTTAGGTCTTCTTCCCTCACCTTAGCTTGTTAATAGATCCTCTTCCAAGCTTTAGAATCACCTTTATAATGTTATTATATTACTAGAAGACCTAATAAAGTCGATAGAATTAAATTAGAATTAATTCCAAATTTAAAAACCATGCTGTTAACTGGGGGTCGGAGATAGGTTCAGAGTCATGATCGACCCCTGGTGCGACCACCCCTATTCTGGACTTCCCGAACACTGGGAGTCAATGTTCAAGGTCTGGTATGGTCGATTGGCCATCGACCCCCTGTGCGACCCCCTGTGGGTTTTGGTCAATTTTCTTCCTTTCAGTCCATTCTTCGTGTTTGGGGTCCTATGACTTGCTCCTAAAGTTCATTCTACACACATTCTATGGTCTAAAACCATGAATCATTCACCTATATAGCTTTCATGAATTTCCCCCATGGTTTTCCATGAAAACCTAATCATGGGTTGGTGGTTTGGGACTCTCCGAGATCATACTCTCTTCATTACCTAACCTAAGGTCTGTAGAAACTCATGGAATTAGTATCCATACCTGAGAAGAATACTACTTCTCTGCAACTCTTCTCCTTTTTGCTTTCTTCTCTTCCTTGCTTCTCTTCTTCTTCACTTCCTTCTCTTCTCTTTCTCTTAATTCAATTAGGGTTGTAAAAGGAGTGAAAGAGGCTTAGGGATGTCCTATTTATAGAGTAGAAACTCATAAAATAAGTCCCATTGAGATTAGGAAAGAGTCCAACCGAAATTAGGAAACATTCCTAATTTCAGTTTCTGGTGGCAACTGGGGGTCGATGAGGGGGTAGATGATCCCGTCGACCCCTAAATCCTAAAGTGTCTGACCCCCTCTGTAAAACAGGGGGTCTGACTTTCTGTCTTGGGGGGTTTGACCCTCCCTTGCTAGGTATGCGACCCTCCCCTTAATTTAATTATTTTTGGGTCGATTTGATACCTGGGATCACGATCTCCTTCACGCCCTTGGTCCATTTGGCTCGACCATGATGGGTAAACCTGATTCAAGGTGGTAAAACCGGGTTAGTTTGAACTCCCCCCTACTTATAAAAATTTCGTCCTCGAAATTATACATACCTTCTGAATCAAATAAGTGAGGGTATTGCTTCCGCATAGTATTCTCTTCTTCCCATCTAATTTCTTCCATGTCTCTACTTCTCCAAGTGACCTTAACATAATAGATATCTCGATTGCGTAGTCGTTGAACCTTTCGACTGGTGATTTCAGTTGGTGTTACTTCAAATGTCAATTCATCAGTCAATTCCGGTAGATCTACTGTCAGGACGTGCGTTGGATCCTTGACATACTTCTTCAATAGGGAAATATGAAATACGTCATGCACACTTGGCATAGATGGTGGTAGTGCTAACTGGTAAGCCACTTTCCCACGCTTAGTTAGAATCTCATATGGCCTGACATATCTTGGACTTAATTTCCCTTTCTGTCCGAACTGTTTCAATCCTCCCATAGGCGATACTTTCAAGAATACTTTATCACCCACGGCGAACTCAAGATCTCTGCGTCGAGTATCTGCATATTGCTTCTGACGGTTCTGAGCTGTTCTTACCCTTTCCTTGATAATGTCGACCACGCGACAACTCTCTTCGACAAATTCTGGCCCAACAATACTGCGTTCTCCAACTTCATTCCAAAACAAAGGAGTTCGACACTTTCTGCCATACAGTGCTTCGTAGGGTGACATCTGAATAGTAGCCTGGTAGCTATTGTTATAAGCAAACTCGATCAGTGGTAACTTTTCATCCCATGATCCTTTGAAGTCAATTACACATGCTCGTAGTATATCTTCTAGAGTCTGAATTGTACGCTCTGACTGTCCATCTGTTTGTGGATGGAATGCAGTACTAAACTTCAATGTTGTACCCATAGCCTTTTGCAATCCTTTCCAAAACTTTGAAGTACATCGTGGATCTCTATTGGACACAATGCTCTCTGGTACACCGTGCAATCGAACAATATTATCCACATACAGCTTTGCTAACCTTTCCAGTGTATACTGAGGTCGTATCGATATAAAGCGAGCTGTCTTAGTCAGACGGTCTACAATCACCCAAACTGCATCAACTACTCAAGGAGTCAGTGGTAATCCCGTGACGAAGTCCATAGTGATGCAGTCCCATTTCCATGCTGGTTCCGGTAACGACTGTAACAGTCCTGCGGGTTTTGTCGTTCAGCCTTTACTTTCTGACAATTTAGGTATTGAGACACGAACTTGGCTACATCTACTTTCATCCCTCTCCACCAATATAGTTTCTTTAGATCATGATACATTTTTGTACTTCCAGGATGTATCGAATAGATGGTGGTATGGGCTTCTTTCATCAGTCGGTGCCTAATGTCCACACTTTCTGTTTCGGGTACACATGTCCTTCCTTTGTACTTCAGTACCTTCTCTTCGTCCAAGGTGAACTCAGGGTTAGTTATACCTTTGTCGATGTCTTCTTGCACCGTTCTCAGGTAAGGGTCTGATTTGATAGTTGTCTTCACTTCATCAATTATATCTGGTATAATCTTCAATGCAGCGAACATGTTTGAAAACCGATGAATAAACCCTTGGTTGGCTGATCCATCCGTTGTATCTATCACAAATGCTCATTTTCGTGATTGAATACCATTCATGTAGTACATATTGCCGCAGTTGTGCTAACCTCCCCTTGAGATTTTATCATTGCCTTTCTGCTCAACGCATCTGCTACTACATTAGCTTTCCCCGGA
The DNA here is from genome assembly GCA_028583415.1 of Protea cynaroides. NCBI lineage: Eukaryota > Viridiplantae > Streptophyta > Magnoliopsida > Proteales > Proteaceae > Protea > Protea cynaroides. Next base: position 77,512,470 of record CM053268.1, read on the forward strand.
TGATACTGGATATCACAGTCATAGTCTTTCAGTAGTTCCAGCCATCTTCTTTGTCTCATATTCAACTCCTTCTGATTAAATAAATAAGACTTTTATGGTCCGACTTAATCTGGAACTTCTCTCCGTATAGGTAATGTCTCCATATCTTGACAGCATGTACAACTGCTGCTAATTCCAAATCATGAGTGGGATAGTTTTTCTCATGTGTCTTCAACTGCATGAGGCATAAGCAATTACTTGTTCTCCTTGCATAAGCACACATCCTAATCCCAGTCCTGACGCATCAGTGTATAGGGTAAATGGCTGTCCTGGGACAGAAATAGTCAAAATCAGAGCGGATATCAATCTGGTCTTCAATGTCTGGAAGCTCTTCTCACATTTATCCGTCCACACAAACTTTTTACCTTTCTTAGTCAAACTGGTGAGAGGTACGGCAATCCAAGAATAGTCTTCCACAAATCTCCGATAATAACCAGCGAAACCCACAAAGCTTCTAATTTCGACAACGCTCTTTGGTGCTTCCCATTTTACAATAGCCTCGATCTTGCTGGGGTCCACTTTGATTCCTTCAGCGGATACTACATGGCCTAGGAAGGTGACTTCACTTAGCCAAAACTCACACTTGGTAAATTTGGCATATAGCTTCTCTTTCCTTAAACGTTGTAGGGCGGCGTTTAGGTTCTTAATATGGGTTTCTTTATCCTTGGAATATACCAATATATCATCAATAAATACAATAACTGATGTATCCAACATATCATGGAAAACCCGGTTCATAAGTTCCATGAAAGTTGCTGGTGCGTTTGTTAATCCAAAAGACATGACCAAGAATTCATAATGTCCATATCTGGTCCTGAAAGCTGTCTAAGGAATATCACCTTCTTTAATCTTCAACTGATGATAGCCTGACCGAAGGTCGATCCTAGAAAATACTTTTTCCCCTTGCAACTGATCGAACAAGTCATCGATCCTAGGTAGTGGATATCGATTCTTGATTGTCAGCTTGTTCAACTCCCGATAGTTGATACATAATCGAACGCTATCGTCCTTCTTCTTTACGAACAATACTGGCGCTCCCCATGGTGATATACTGGGTCGAATATAACCCTTGTCCAGCAGTTCCTGTAGTTGCACTTTCAATTCCTTCAGTTTAGTAGGAGCCATTCTATAGGGTGCTTTTGATACTGGTGCGGCTCCAGGTATAAGGTCTATCACAAACTCTGTGGCTCTGTCGGGTGGTAATCCTGGTAGTTCCTCTGAAAATACGTCGGGATAGTCCCGCACGACATCAATATCTTCCATTCGTGGTGCTTCCATGGTTAGGTCGACCACTGATACTAGATACCCGACTGCCCCCTTCTCAAGGCACTTCTTAGCCTTTAGTGCTGAGAGTATGAGCTTGCGTTTACGGGGAAGTTTGGTTCCCGCAAAACTGAATTCTAATCCTTCTTTGTCTTTAAATGTTAGTCTCTTTTCGGTGCATAATAGGTTCGTAGAATGCCAAGCTAACCAGTCCATTCCTAAGATGACATCAAAGTCTACCATCCCAAGTTGGATCAAGGTTGCATCTAAGGTTTTCTCGCCAATGAGAACTAGACATGGCCCATAACCTTTCTCTAATTCTACTTCTAACCCCATCGGTGACCGTACAAGTAGTTTGTAGTCCAATGTTTTGATGGGTAAGTTCAGCTTCTTTCCAAACGACACAGATATAAAGGAATGAGTAGCTCCTGAATCAAAGAGTACTCTGGTGGGTTGGTCATTTATAGGTACGATACCTGTGATTTATTTAACTTAGTCTACATGCTCATACAATGTAATACAACCTAAAAGGTTTCGGTCATACCTGTGACCACATCGGGTGACGCAGCAGCATCCTCGGATGTCACAGCATATACTCGTCCTTGATGTAATTGCTTCTTGGGCTTAGGGCACTCCCTTATCATATGTCCCACTTGGTTGCAGTTATAACATCTCGGACCTTCAGAATTTGGCTTTGGTTGCTGTTGAGTTACCGGGGTAGTCTTGGATGCAGCAGTAAAGCCTTGAGCACGGAAGGGTTTAAATGTCTTGTTATTCCCTCCGTTATTAGCATTTCCGGCTGGCCTTTTTATGCCTCTGTTCTGTGTAAAGTAACTTTCCTTCTGGCTCGATTCTATAACTCGAGAAATTTGGACAGCTTCATTATATATCTTCTTTTCCAAACCCAGAACGTGCTCTTTGATGCTTCCTCTAATCCCCGTTACAAACCTTAGTGTCTTCTTCTTGCATACTAAGTGGTGCAAAGAAAAACAGCTCCTCATAACGCTGTTGATATGCATCCATGGACATCTGGCCCTGATATAAACTCAGGAACTCCTTCTCCATAGAATCTCGGAAGCTTCGGGGAAAATACTTCTCAAAGAAAGCTTCTTTATAAATAGCCCAAGTCAATAGGGTGTGCTTGGTCAATAGATAGGCCCTAGTAGATTTCCACCAATGATGTGCATCACCTTTTAGCATGAAGGTGGCACATAATACCTTTTCTTCTTCTGTAATAGTCATCATAAGAAAGTTTCTCTCCATCTCGTCGATCCAGTGTGCTGGCCATAACGGATCAGACGGTTTACCATTAAATTCCCTGGGCTTTATCTTCAAAAATCTCTCAACCAGTCGAGAGTGGTCCATCTGATTTTGGGGGTATGCCCCAAACATAGGTTGTGGATACTGATAATGAACCTGAGCTTCTTCCGGACCTGGTACTGGAATCTGTGCAGCTGGTGGTTGAGGTGTTTGAGGTGCTGGGTGGTTACCCACCGGTGCTGCACTGGCTTGTCCAGTCTGCATGGGTGTAGCATGTGCGGCCTAGAACATAATCCCCATTGCAACTTGCATTTGAGCCTGTGCGTGTTGTATTTGTTGCAGCTGCTGTGCTAAGATCATCACCACAGTTGCTAACTCCGGTGGTGGAGGTGGCAAGTTTGTAGGATTCTCCTAAACCGGATTTTCTGGTGGTGCAATCTGTGGATTTCCCTGTGCATATATATTTTCTTGACTAGTTTCCTCCACTGGTGGTGGGGGTACTGCATTTCAGCTCTGCCTGGTTACTCTACGCCCAGACATATTTTCATCTGAGAATGGGGGTGCCTGAAAATCATCAAAATACGTGAGACAATCATTTATACTTCATGTAGGAACGCTAACCGATATAAACTTTCAAAATTTTCAGCTCATTGTATGAAAATTACTGTCTTTTCTATGCAGGGTCGATGGTGGGGATCGATGATATGTACGACCCTCAGTATTCGACCCTGGGAATAACCTGTTCTTCCCGAGAGCTGGGGGTCGATATGGGGGTCGATGGGTGTCCGACCCCCAGGTCCGACCCCTGGTTTTCTATCAGATTCCCGAGAGCTGGGGATCGATATGGGGGTCGGTATGGGGGTCGATGATCCTGGTCGAATTGTCCGACCCCCAGACCAAAAATCAGACTTTTAAGATCCGATTCTGGGTTCATTTCCCATCATTTCTTCCCCGTTTCGACTCGTCTCCCACCTCTGAGTTGCTACAATGCCACTCAGCTGTATTGATCATTTCAGTTCCGTGTTTCGACGTCCACATCACTCCTACAGGTATGTTTTCTCATTTTTACCTGTTTTTAGGTTTCCATTTCTAGGTTTTTATCCATTTAACTTGTATTTTTCAAATTAAACTTTTTCCAACCATAAAAATTTGATTTTTATTGGGGGATTTTGTTATTGGTGTCTCGAGGAACGAAAGCCCTCAAAATTTTTTGAGTTTCATCGGTTGGTTATCGAGAAACTTGAATTTTTGCTCTTTTTGCCCTAATTTGTCGAAAATTTTGATTTCTCGCAATTTCTTCAAATTGGATCCCATTAGTTAGAATTTCCTACTTTGTGAGTGTTGTAGGATATGTTAGAACCTACGTAAGTCCTCCTGCCCACGTGTATGGGTGACAAGTGAGGCTTTTGGCCAACTTACGTCGTTATAATGTCTTTTCTACCCTACTAGCGTACTATCTGTTTTTCTTTCTTATTTGCAGATATCATGGCTCGTACCAAAGTACCTAGAGTTTGTGATCCTCTTCGTTTCCGTTCCAACGAAGCCGAGGCACAGTATGCCCACTTCGCTCGCAAGAAAGTAGAGGGTGGTCGTAAGGTGAACTTGGCTGAGTTAGCCCTGTTCAATGTGGAGAGGGCATTTGGTGATATGGGATGGCTCCCAGTCATCACTTACGACGCATGCACCTGTCTGGATTTGGTACGCCAGATTTATTGTAACACCCCAATTCCGCTCTATTCAGAATGGTGTGATGAACCGCTAACAATCCAACGGTTCAACCAGGATCTCGAGTAGGCTATATCCATTTTATCTAAACCTCATACATCCATATTCATAATCAGAGTAAATACACAATAGCGGAAGTCTTATAATAAAATGAACCAAGAACATACTGTGATATTAATATTTAAATAGCAAATTATTCTGTATCAACTGAGACATAAATAAATATCAAATACATGTCCTTAACAAATCCAAATAAAGAAAACTAGAAAAATATCTAATCGAATACACATGAGTTGCACTCGCAAGAGGAGTCATGTGTATCCACTTCCTCTTCCACTTCCATCACCACCACGTTCTCGTACACTGGAGCATTTACATAATCTTCAACAGTTGTACCTGCATCATCAACTAAAAATATTCGACGTCGAAAGGGTGAGCACACATCACGGCTCAGTGAGCAAACAAAACAATGCAACAATACATATACATGCAATTCAATTCATATCTTTGGTCTGGTTTATAGTTTGCACTGTGCTATAGAAATGATAGGTGGCCGCCGCACCTCTATGCACGAGAGTCTGGATACGCCCGATGAACCTCTCACCGTCGTCCACAATACCCACAATGAACATTGTACAACGAAGGTTACGTTTATCGATGCACAACTCCATACCAACAAATAAACCCCTGATGGCTAGGGCTGTAAATGGGGCTCGCTACTAACCAATCCTAATGTCAAACAGTGTATCCGAGGCCTCACCCCAGCATCCCTCAGAGCACCCGTAGAGATAGAGCTAAGGCCCCCCGATAGAGTATAGGACTCAAAGACCGAGACCCTCCTTGATGCCTTACATCGCAATAGTTCTGCTAAGGTAATGGTGATACGAAGACATCAGTGGACATGACTTGAGTAGACCATGGCACAATATACACCCCATGAAGAACGGTCATGGCTGTACCGGTTGATACCATCCCTACCCGCACCATATACACTGGCCAAACACAAACATTCACATCCTATCATCATCACCATCATCATGTTATAAACAATAAAGTAAATATGCATGAACAATTAATAGAAATATTTGATGACATGTTGAATGCACATACAAGCATACACGCATGGAATCAATATGGCATTGGACTCAAGAAATAAAACAGTTTATTATTAACCAGTTAGTTTAGGTCTTGTTCCCTCACCTTAGCTTGTTAATAGATCCTCTTCCAAGCCTTAGAATCACCTTTATAATGTTATTATATTGCTAGAAGACCTAATAAAGTCGATAGAATTTAATTAGAATTAATTTCGAATTTAAAAACCATGCTGTTAACTGGGGATCGGAGATAGGGTCGGAGTCATGATCGACCCCTGGTGCAACCACCCCTATTCTGGACTTCCCGAACACTGGGGGTCGATGTTCAGAGTCTGGTAGGGTCGTTTGGCCATCGACCCCCTGTGGGTTTTGGTCAATTTTCTTCCTTTCAGTCCATTCTTCGTGTTTGGGGTCCTATGGCTTGCTCCTAAAGTTCATTCTACACACATTCTATGGTCTAAAACCATGAATCATTCACCTATATAGCTTTCATGAATTTCCCCCATGGTTTTCCATGAAACCTAACCATGGGTTGGTGGTTTGGGACTCTCCGAGATCACACTCTCTTCATTACCTAACCTAAGGTCTGTAGAAACTCATGGAATTAGTATCCATACCTAAGAAGAATACTCCTTCTCTGCAACTCTTCTCCTTTTTGTTTTCTTCTCTTCCTTGCTTCTCTTCTTCTTCTCTTCCTTCTCTTTTCTTTCTCTCAATTCAATTAGGGTTTAAAAGGAGTGAAAGCGACTTAGGGACGTCCTATTTATAGAGTAGAAACTCCTAAAATAAGTCCCATTGAGATTAGGAAAGAGTCCAACCGAAATTCGGAAACATTCCTAATTTCAGTTTCTGGCAGCAACTGGGGGTCGATGAGGGGGTCGATGATCCCGTTGACCCCTAAATCCTAAAGTGTCCGACCCCCTCTGTAAACAGAGGGTCTGACTTTCTATCTTGGGGGGTCCGACCCTCCCTTGCTGGGTATGCGACCCTCCCCTTAATTTAAGTGTTTTTGGGTCGATTTGATACCTGGGATCATGATCTCCTTCACGCCCTTGGTCCATTTGGCTCGACCATGATGGGTAAACCTGATTCAAGGTGGTAATACCGGGTTAGTTTGATACAGGTCTTACAGGTAACCATGAAATGACGCTTTCCATACCTCTTTTACATTATCCTTAAATTCCCCATGATCCATCTAAAACCTTTGGATCCGAAAAGGAACATTTCTAGGCTTAGGTATAGAAGTATAACTTACAAAAATTAGAGCATGATCCGAGGCCAACCGAGGAAGAACTCTTTGGAAGGCTTGGTCATACAAATTCAGCCAAGCATTATTACAGAAACTTCTGTCCAAAACAACTTTAACATTCCCCATAGCTCTATTATTCGACCATGTATACTTCAGACTACAAGAGGGAGTACCTGATAGAATAACAAAGTCCAAAAAAACTTTGAATTCCTCAGCAGATAGAGCCGAGAAATTGCCCGGTCCTATCATTTCGTGGGAATATCTACAACAATTGAAATCTCCAATAACAATCCAAGGAAGTATAGCAGTACTAATAGAGGCTAAATCTGCCCAAAGCTCTCTTCTACACACCTTCCTATTGTTTGCATGAACAACACTGACCATGTGACAAACCCCATCCATTACTATCTCAACTGTAATTTTCTGGTCCGACTGAAACAACATTTTAGGCTTCATTAGCCCTTTCTTCCAAATCAACTATATATTAGGAACTTTATTTACCTTCTCATTATGTAATACATCAGTTTCATACCCCAACTAATCCAATAACAAAAAAGGGAATTTTATTGGATCAACCATAGGTTCAGCCACACCCAACACATCAGGTTTATGCTCTCTCAAAAGCATCTTTAATACTCTTCTCATTTTTGGGTTCGAAACACCCCTTAGGTTCCAAATAAGACCTTTATGATAAACCTTTACGAGAACGCAATGCTTCCAACCGAGCCAGTCGAGTATCAACTTGGCTAGTTTTCTCCCTCCACATGGTTGATGCTCTAACCTAGTATTTATAGAATAATGTCATAACCTTAATACCCTTCCCACAATAGAATTAGGATTATCAAATCTATCTCATATCATGTGACGAATCAAATCAAACCGGTCCTACCATATCAATTAGACTCCCACTAATTAACTGATTAAGTAAATAATTAAGCCCACATAATTCCAACATCTTTTTGTAGATAGATGTGTACAATCTATCTATATCAGTTGATACTAATTTACTCTTTTTGTTTTGGGTTCTGTATAAATGATATGATATGATATTTTTTAAAAACACTTAGATGAATTAATAACAATGCTTTAATTTATGTTATGATATCACTAGATGGCATCTATTTCTTATTATTTTGCTTCTACTATTATCACTCTGATTTACCTTATTTGATTAATGATAGATATTGCTATTGTATACTATGGATTTGGTTTGGTAGAATATAGTGGTTGTAGATCTTGGGTGGATTCGGGTCGCCTTATGGGTTGACCCGGTTATCACGCTTGTATTCGAAAATGGGTTGTGACAAGGGGTTTGGTCATTTATAAGTGAGGAAAGAGCCAAAAGGGCTGACTCATGTGTTGAGGTGGAGGTAGGCAATCAGTGGATGCTACCGCTGGTTTGCATCCCCACCGGTTGGGGCAAAACACAACCTTGGGTGTTGTTTTCAGTACCCAACCTCATGTGTCACATCCCAATTCTGGTCTAACCAGAATGGTGTGATGAACCGCCAATAAACCAATAGTTGACCCAGCATCTCGTGTAGGTCGTACCCACCATATAAAACCAAGCACACATTCCACATTAATAATCAGAGGTAATAAACAAATAAACGAAAGTCTTATAGATAATGAACTGAGAGTCTAACTGTAAGACCCGTATCGAACTAACTGGTCTTACCACCTTATACCAGGTTTACCTATCATGGTCGAGCCAAGTGGACCAAGTGATTGAAGAAACCACAAGACCAGGCATGAAGTCTAACCCCCCCAAAAAAAAAGTCAAATATGAGGGTAGGATCGCATGCCTAAACAGGTATGGCCGACCCCACCTCAAAAGAGTCCAACCCATGACTTTTTAGTCGTGGGGTCGCATGACTAGAAAAAAGTAGGGTCGACGGATTCTGCGACCCTACATGCGACCCTACGATAGTAGACAGAATCTAAAAATTAGGAAACCTTCCTAATTCAAAGGGGGTCTTTTCTAAACTCATTGGGACTTATTATGGAGGGTTTTCCTCTATAAATAGGACGTTCCTTAGCCTCTTTCACTCCTTTAGAACCCTAATTGAAAGTGAGAGAAAGAGAAAGAGAAGAAGAGAAGAAGAGAAAGAAACTTGAAGAAGAAGACTAAGGAAGAGGAGGAAGTTTAGAGAAACCTCTGAATTAAGGTGTAAACCTAATTCTCTACCTGAATAAGAGAGCCTAGAATAGTTTATGAAAAACATAGGATTAGGAGAAACCCAAATCATCCATCCATGGATAGATTCCAAGAGATTCTATGGAGGAAATCATTATGGACAATAAATGATGTATAAATTATAGTATTGAGCCATAGAACAGTTGTAAGACCCGCACTTTGAAAACCCGGTCTAAACCTTGGTTTTGTGTCGTGACAGGTCTTCCGATCATCACCGAGCCAGACGGGGCAAGCGGATAACAAACAGGTACGAAATCGGACCGAAGTCGACCAATGATACCTGATTTAGGTATACCGGTCGATGGTACCGGATGATGGTACCGGTCGACCGGTATGGCCTGCACAGCTATGTGCGGGAATTTGGAAATTGGTCTCTGCGGGTCCCACTTTCCTGATTTCGAATCCTAGAAGTTTCCTAATCCTAGTAGGGTCACTAAACCCTATTTCTAGCCTATAAATACACCCTTAAACCCCTCAAATCCTTTCCATTGTCTCTCACAAACCCTAGAGAAGAGAAAGAGCTTGGAGAGGAGAAGGAGCTAGGAAGAAGAAGGAGGTGCCGCCATTACCGTTTGACGAAGCTCACGCTACGCCTGTCAACGGTAAGTGTTTGATACCATCTTCTCACCCTATGATAGTTGTGTGGGTGGATCAATACCATGCCAAGTAGGTATTGATCTAAAACCCTAAATTGGCCAATAAACCCTAAGTTGCCGTCAAACCCTAGATTCGAGTTTCGAGATGATATTCGTCGAAACGAGACTTGAATGAGTTAGGGGTAGCTCTAACTCAAAGCCTAGACTTAGCATGGATAGGAGAAACCCTAAAAATCCGTGGAGGATGATCGACGGCAGTCGAAGAACCCATGTATGGTCTTCCGGAGTCATACCGGTCGACTATACCGGTTGCACATAGTGCGACCGGTATGTTGCGACCGCTACCTCTCGGGAGGTTATCTGTGGGGGACCGGCTGACCATACCGGTCGCCAGTCTTTCCCACAGAGGCTGCGACCGTACATGCCACCGGGTCAGCCCGTGAGGGTATTCTGTGATCCATGTTGGTTTTCGACCAACATGAAACCTTAAGTAATATATTCTAATGAAACCCTAATATTATGTAGGACGCTGTGACTTATTGTTTGGATCTTGCGACGTAGAGCAAGTTATTGAACGAGCGTCAGGTAAGGGAATCTGACCTAAACCTAATAATTAATGGACAGTAAATCGTTGTTAATCATTGAATATCTATGATGTGATGTTTGTGCATATTCACATGCCATCCTTTACTTTCAGTTATTATTATTGTTCATGCATTCATAGGATGTGATTGTTAGGCATGTGATTGTTTTCGTTGGTGTGTGGAGTGGGGCATGGGCCTGGGATCGCTCTTCACATTGCACCTTTTGTAGTATTCTATCTTAACAAGCTTGGTACGGGTAGGGTATCGGGGAAGATCGTGGTACGTTGGTCTCGATATTGATGTTGTCCCGACCATCGTTGGGTGGTACTGAGGATTCCGAGTCGACGCTGCCTTGTCCACGATGCTTTAGCTCTATCTCTATGCCGTAGGGAGTGGTGTTGGGATAGGGTCTACCTGCGTATTGTTTCTATCCTAGTGGGTTAGTTGCGGATAGGGTATCAGGGGGAGGTGAGGTTTTGGAGGTCTCCGACCCGGCCTGCACGCTCTAGCTCTATCTCTATGCCGTAGACGGCTGTGCTGGGATAGAGCATACATTGTTGACATATAGGATTGGTTAGTTGCGAGCCCAGTTTGCGAGCCCGGGCCAGTAGGGGCTTAGGTACTGGTATGGGTAGAGTATCAGGGGAGGTGCGGGTATACCTTAGCTCTATCTCTATTCCATTATGGGTGTATGTGGGTTGGTGGTTGTGTGATTACTGTGCGACGCCACACACTCGTGTGTAGAGGTGCGGGGGCCACCAAACCTTTCTATAGCACATTGCAAACTTAAAACCAGACCACAGCATAAAATGATTGTTACTCATGCATAATCTTGTGAAATCGTCGATTGCCTTACTTGAGCTGTGTTGTGTGCTCACCCTTTGTATATACATTGTTTTAGATCCGGATGCGGGTTATACTGTGGACGATTATGTGAACGCTCCGGCGTATGGTGGTGTCGCGGTGTTGGATGTATGAGGCGGGACGGGGCCGAGCATGACGCTTCATGCGAGTGCCCTTTCTGCGTGTACCTGTGATTTGTTTTATTTGTTTATTTCAGTTATTTTGTTTGATATTAAGTGATGTAATAGATATTTATTTTATGTGATTGAATTTAGATAATGGGATATTTATTTAAATTATCAATAGATACTCAGTTCATTCTATTTAAAGTCTTCCGCTGTATGTTTATATTCTGATTGTGGTTATGTGTAATTGGTTTGTATGGGTGGACACGGCCTATTCGAGATCCTGGTGTGAACCGTTGGTTCAATGACGGTTCACTCACACCGTTCTGGTTGGATCAGAATTTGGGGTGTGACAACAATCATAGAATAAACCATGATAGTAAGCCAAAGGATCCAAACATGATGGAATGGACTGTAGAGTGAAAGGTCGACACAGAATACGTGTGGTCGCACGTAGGGTCGAATGACATTCGACCCTATGAGACCATATGATCGACCACATGCCCTCGGGAAGTCCCAAGGAGGGTGTGGTTGCACGTAGGGTCAATTGGTATCTGACCCCACCTGCAACCACACACCCTGGGGTCGTAGAAACTGCTACTCTAGGTGCCACCCTACCTGCGACCCTATAGGTTATGTTAGTTTAAACATGTTGGAACTAATTTTAATTAAAATCTATTGACTTGTTAGGTCTTTCCAGTGGTTTAAAAGTGAATTATAAAGCTTGAACAAGGATCTACGCTCAATCAAAGGTGAGGGAACAAAACCTAAACTATTTGGCTAATAATAAACTATTTTCATTTATTGAGTCCAATACTATGAATAATTTTATGCTTGTATGATTGTAATGTGCATATCACATGTCATCTATTATTCATGTTATTACTGTTCATGCATATTTAATTTCATTTATTATAACATGATGATGATGATGATGATGATGCTAGGAATAGACATGTGAATGTATGTGTGTGGTTAGTGTACTTGATGTGAGTGGAGCATCAGGAGGAGGACATGATACTGTGGTTCATCTTGGTCACCAGACTCTAGCACTATCTCTACTCAAGTCTTGTCCACTAACATCGTCGTATCGCTATTACCTTAGCAGAACTATTACGTCGTAGGGCATCAGGGGAGGTGGTCTCGGACCGTGTAGTCTCTGACTCTACTAGGGGGCCTTAGCTCTATCTATATGGACGTATTAAGGGATACTAGGGTGAGGCCTTAGATACACTGTTTGACATTAGGATTGGTTAGTTGCGAGCCCTGTTTGCAAGCTCTCGCCAATAGGGGCTTACGTGTTGGTATGGGTAGGGCATCAGGGAAAGTGTAATGCAGTGCGGTCCTAAGTACTTTAGCTCTATCTCTATTCCTTGGTGGGTGCATGTGGGGCGGCAATGTTGTTTGATCCATTGGGCGGTTCCACACATTCGTGTATAGAGGTGCGGTGGCCACCTATCATTTCTATTGTACATTGCAAACTTATGAACCAGACCAAAGATATGAATTGAATGCATGCATATATTTGTTGCATTGTTTTGTTTGCTCACTGAGCAGTGATGTGTGCTCAATTTTTTTGAATTTGAATATTTTTAGTTGATGATGCAGCCTCATTTTTGCCATCCCAGCTAAACAAAGTCCTGTTGGTGTGTGGACAACAAAAGGAAGAAAGGTGATTGAAAGTTTGGATTCTTGACTGTGAATTTGAGGAAGTTTTCAATGGGTCTGTGAATTTGAGAAAGTTTTCAATGGGTCCACAGAAAGGTCATGGGTTATAATTTTGCATGGATGCGTAGGTCATAGAATTATCTTCGAAACGAGACCAGAATTGCTCAATTTCGATATCAAATGAGGAAGATATGACCATTTTAGTCAGATGATACATATGAGGGAGGTTTATGAAATTATTATAAATAATCCTAGGGGCCTTCATGCAAATTATCCTAAGTTGGATTGTTTGAATTTCAAATCATCATATCTTGATCATCCGACATCGGATTCAGATGATTCCAAGACCATTATTCTTCAATCATGATGTTCTACAAAGTGGACGTAAAAAATCCAGGTAGAAGTCACCAGTGGGTCCCATACAAGCTTGCATGCAAAATTATCGTTAGAACTTCAAAGCTTCATATCTTTTCCGTTCTACGTCGGATTCAGACGATTCCAAGGCCATTGTTCTTCATTTGTGATGTCCTACAAAGTGGACGTGAAAAAACTCAGGTAAAAGTCTTCGGAGGGTCCCATGCACAATTACATGTGGAAATGGTCATTTAATATTCAAAAATTCATATTTTGATCATCCCATATCCAAATCAGGTGATTCCAGTCTCGTTATGTTCCATTTTTAGTGCTCTACAAAGTGGACGTAAAATATTTCTGGTAGAAGCCTCCGAAGGATCTCATGCAGAATGGTCAGCCAAATTATCGATAATTGGTCCGCTTAAACTTCAAAAATTCATAAGTTGACCATTTTACTTCCAAATGAGGTGATTCAAGTTCCTATATTCCTCATTTTTAATGTTCTACAAAATGAACACAAAAAAATTTGGAATAGAGGCCATCGGAAAATTCCATGCAAGATGACAGCGGAAATGACCCATGAAATGACAAGGAGAAAAAACCCAGTTAATTCCAATCAGTCCAGTCAACTCAGCTCAACTCAAGCCAGTCTTGGCCCAATCCAATCAATCCTTGTCAATCTGGACCAATACATGTTGGCGCATATGCATATATTTCTTTATATATTATTATATATCATATAATATATGCATATGTTTTATATGTATATTATATCATATATGTTAATATATTAATATATTATATATATGTTATATATATATATATATATATATATATATATATATAGAAATATATATAGATATATATATATAAGAAGAAAAGAGGAATAAGAAGAAAAGAAATCCGAAAGGAAGGGCGACAGGTGGAGAAGTTGAAGAAGGAAAGAAGATAAAATAAGAAAAAAAAAAAAAAAAGGGAAACCGAAAGGAGAAGATTTAAAAAGAGAGAGAGAGGTGTGAGAAAAGGTATAAAAAAAAGAAAAAAAACAGAATAAGAAAAAGGAGAATCGAGGAGGGGAAAGAAAGAGAGAGAGGTGTGAGAAAAAAGTATAAAAAAAGAAAAAAACCGGAATAAGAAAAGGGAGAATCGAGAAGGGGAAAGAAAGAGAGAGAGGTGTGAGAAAAAGAATAAAAAAGGAAGAAAAAAACAGAATAAGGAGAGAGCGGGGGCGGTGAGAAAAAAAAAAAAAAAGAGAGAAAGAACCGAGAGGAGAGGAAGGAAGAAGGAGGCAGAATTTTCTTTCCTAAAAGGTTGTTAGGTGGCTGAAAAACGAGAAAGTTTGGGTCGGTGATAAGGAAAAAAAGGAAGGGGAAGATTGAGGGTGATTTTTTTTGGTTTTGGGAAAGAAATATAATAAAGGGGATCGGTGGTCAAAAAAGAGGAAAGAAAAAAAGGGATAAAAAAGAGGGCGGAAAACAGAAAAAGGGGCGGAAAAAAAAACAAGAGAGAGGTGAGATAAAAGGAGGGATTCTTTTCGCTCTTAAAAGAAAGAAAAAAAATAATAAAAAAAAAAGAAAAGGGGAGGCAGAGAAGGAGAGAGAGAGAGAGAGACGGGAAAAGAGAGGTTTGAGGGAGAAATCTAAAGAGCAGAGTATTGAGAGAGAACGAGAAGAAGAAGAGGAAGAAGAAGGAGAAGGAGTTCTCCTGAGGTAAGCTGTCCCTCCCATCCGTTTGTTTTTGTTGTTTGTTTGTTGCTGCACCTCATCTCATGATATATCACTCCCCAACCTCACCAAAGCACCACTGATTGCCACCATACTCATGATCATCTCCCTCTACTAAAACCCAGCCGTGCATACTTGGCCATCAATTAGGATTCTGTCCTACACGTACACCTCATCTTCATCACACTACCCCAGCCCAGTTGTGCAATCCATCTGTCTCCCATGCTTGAACCTACACTACAAACCTGCTGCCCATATCTTCAACCCACCTATTTGTGACACCTAACACCCAAGCAAAACCCAACACTTCATTATATGCATCAACCCTATCACCCGATCACCACACACCGCACCTCCATCCTACCACACTATAGCATCACCCTCTACACAACTATTCAGCTATCATTATAGCCACCTACATGCAATCTATCAATACCAACCTCCATCTCCTGCTGTCTACCTACCACTCACACATGCAATCTGTCCATCACGGAATAAACACCTACCATCTCCTTAGCAAGCCCAACTGATTATCTATACACCTATTCCCCAATTACCTTCATCACTCAATACCTCACGATCCTATTCTACAATACCATTCTGCAGTCCACATGATCTTCCTTCTATCCACTTATCCCCACACACCTAGACACTTAGCAGCCCCCACATGTGATCACTCAAGCCCCCACTTATCCATCCTAGCTTTGGTCATCAGTCTAGCCGTAGCACTCTCCTATTCCCCAAACATCCCACCGAAATCCTTTGCACACCTCATACCTAAGCAAACCCAGCTGTCACCATTTGATCTCCTTACAACCATTGATCTAATCATGAACTGTTTTATGTGCCATAAATTGATTTAATTATGAATTGTTTTATGTGCTCATGAATTGTTTTATGTGCTAAAAATTGATCTATTTGTGATTTATTTATGTGATGAATTTGGTCCAATCTTAAATTGTTATGAAATTGATACCATCGAATGCTTGAAATTTTTTTATGAAATTGATCCCATCGGATGCTTGGAATTGTTATGAAATTGATCCCATCGCATGCTTAGATATTTATGAAATTGATCCCATTGGTTTGAAATTTAAGGTGATTAAATATGGACCATTGATCTGTATTTTGAATGATTAAATTGTGACCATCTGATTTGGATCTGATCTTGGGAATTTGATGTGATTAATTGTGATCATTGATCTGAAACCTTTTAATGTGAATTTTGATATGGCCATTTGATGTTAAGTTATTTCATATGATTTAATTATGGCCTTTGATCTTGAGCCATTGATTGATAAATCTGAACAACTGGATGATCAATTGATTTTTGATTATGTGATGATATTAAATCTAAACCATTTGATGCCATGTTGATATGTCTACCAATGCTCACATTGCTCACATGTCATACTTGGAATGCTACACATGCTTATTGCCATATTTGTCTGTTACACATGCTCACATGCCATATTGGATGATTACTGCCATGTTTGGATGCACACTTACCATGTTTGCATTGATTCACATACTCACTTGCCATTTTTGACTGATTTGTTGTTAAATTTGAATATATTTCCAACACTGTTATATTTGGAATACTACAATTGATATAGTTGGAATATTTTCATTTACCATATTTGTCTTGGAAAGAGAAAAAAAATAAAAAAAATAGCAATTAGGGCAAGATACACCCTGAAATAGAAAGAATTAAACAATTAGGGTAGGAAACCCTAAGATGGAAAGAAAACAATAATTAGGGAAAGTGAAACCCTAAAAATAAAAAAAAATAGCAATTAGGGCAAAATAAACCCTAGAATAAAGAGAATAATTAGTGTGTGAATCCCTAAAAATGAAAATCACAATGAAAAGGGATAGGAAACCCTAAAAACCTAAAAATAGAAATAACAAAAATAAAAATAATTTGGTACTCATCCCAAATAAAAATGGTAGGAATTTAGGTCTCATCCCTAGATCCTATTAACAAAATTAGAAATAATTTGGTACACATCCCAAATAAAAATGGTAGGAATTTAGGTCTCATCCCTAGATCCTATTAACAAAATTAGAAATAATTTGGTACACATCCCAAATAAAAATGGTAGGAATTTAGGTCTCATCCCTAGATCCTATGGACAAAAATTGGAAGGATTTTGGTACACATTCCAAATCCGACTCTCAAAACCCTTTCGAACTACGTCGTACCTGATTTCTAGGGCACACCCTAGAATACGTAGGCAATTTGGGAATCCCAAATATGGTACAAAGCCACCCATCAACCATACATCCAGCATAAACTTCAACTTGAACAAAAAAAATCTAATTGAACACATGCATAAATCACTTCCATAATCTTTAATCACACAACCATTTCGAACTACGTTTTTGGACTTGATTTCCAGGATTGGAATACGTAGGCAGTTTGAGATGTCTTACACATCTTAGATTCAGTCCAAGACCGAACCATCTTTGGTCCGGTTCACTGTGTAATATTGTACATTACATTTGCTTGTTTATTTACTTTAAAACATGATTGGCTGAACCCTAGGTTAGAATAACTTAGCAACTTGGTTTAGGACTTCCCCCATTGAACCCTAGTCATCCAGTTGACCAAGCACAGTCAAAGTTAGAATTTAAGGAAAGTTTAGGAGGCCGATATTGATCGGGTGGTTTGGGTGCCTAACACCTTCCCATAACCGTACCCTGAATACTTACCCGATCTCTTGCAGACCGAAGAACCGATACATTGGGTCACGAGTCAATAGAAGTCTTACCTTAGGGTGTGGCTACATTTTTAGAGGTCCTAGACCTTAATCTAGGTGGCGACTCCAACAGATACAATCGATCTTCATCGATATAGGATACACATTTCCATCCCGAGGAGGATCATCGTCGATTTTGCCATTGTCTTCACAGTGGCGACTCCACTGAGGATTATTATTCAGACTCCTAGGATACTTTCCTTATATTGATTTGCTTGACATTTGATGCTAGATCTAGGGTACTATATTTATTGTTTGTACATATTGCTTTGGGGGGAATGGGTTCAGTCACACTTTCGTGCGAGTAGCCGAATCGGGTCCCATGCATGTGGGGCAGCCCGCTAGGCGAAACACACAGCCTTGGCCTGTACTTTGTTAGACCACGACCGGTGAGCAGCCTCTAACGAGCGTTTCTTGGGTCCGCCTGGGAATGCGTTATGCTACTCCACGTCGCTTGGATCCTTGCAACATAGTATATAAAGGGATTGGGGGCCCATTATTCATCGAACATTCGGTGATAGGTTACCCCATCCTCGTCAAGGTGGCCTTTTCTGTCCTAACCCAGTTTGAGCAACATGTATGTTATTTTGGTCCATCTTTGAACCAACATGGTAAAATCTACTCGATCATAATATTTACATCTGAGACGTCGACGTTCTGCCCGTTTTTGTCCTTGACTTGTCAACATGTTTGGATCTACGCTTGAGTATTCTTGTCTCTCACTTGTTGGGAGCGTGAGGGTTACGTATACCCGCATAAACATTAGTGTGGGCGGTCTGTACACGCCCTCCATCGTACAAAGCTCATTGTGTTGACCGTTCAATATTGATACATCAATCTCAAAAATGATCGGAAAATCTTCGTCACGGTATAGATACTATGATCAAGTAGAAATTTACCGGTTTTTTCAATCATGAACCGCTTTTGTCATCCTTCATGAAAACTACAAATAAGCATATCCGTTTCAATTTCTTGAAATTTGATGAACCACATGGTCGAACCTTGGTGCTGCAATGATCCATTCAAAATCTTGAGGCCCCAAGACCAATCATGGGATTATTCAAATACAAATAAATTGTTACAGATGATGTCTAATGGTCGATTTTCATGAAGGAGCTAATTTTGTTTGGTCGAGTCAGCTTGTATGTGTATGTGTATCCTTCTCGTGTCCAGTCACTTCTGAGTCTTAACCTTCGTTCATTGTTTATATAAAAATAAAATTAAAAAAAAAACAAAAAAAAAACAAAAAAAAAAAAAAAAAAAAAAAAAAAAAAAAAAAAGAAAGGTTGAACTAGGGAGGATATAATTGTCTAGACTTAAGAGAACACCTGAGTGTGTAGACAAAGCATCCACTCTTATTACATCCTCTCATAAGAAGGTCTCATTTTCACCGGTTCATGTCTCGGTTCATGGTCATAAGGAGGACTTTTGTACCTCAAAATGTTGGAATGGTTAGATGACAGTATATTGAGAGCCTAAATATTACAGAGCGGAATTGAATTCCAAGATCGGAGTTAAGGAATCCAAGAGATTAGAAAGCTGAATCATAGATTCTGAGAGATTACATGTTTCTTTCCCATGTTAGCATACCTGCCAAATTTAAATGGAAAAACTAAGATTGGAAAGCATTTCGTTCACCCGATTGAGCCACTTTGACTGACAGAGTTGGTTCCTAAATCCGAAATTACTTTCATCATCCAAGGTGACCATGACTCAAAGGAGTAGTCCTTGAACCTTCAAGAATGGCCCACCCACCTCCCAAAATCCAGGATGAAAAGGAGACCATGTGGTCAATTATATCCCAAAATTAAGGTAGCCTGAAAATGAACTTCATGTGTAGCCTAAACTGGGGCAAAACCAAAATGTCAGTATACCCTAAATTGGGGCACAACAAAAATATCAGTGCACCCTAAACTGGGGCATAATTAAAATGTTAATGGATTCAAAGTGGGACAAACCAAAAAGGTGATGGACCAACAAGGGTATAGGTCAAAGTTTCATGACATCCAAACTGGGGCATAAGATTGGAATACATTTACCCCAAATTGAGGCATTGGCCAAGTGAATGTCAAACCTGAACTGGGGCATAAATCAAAATGGTAATAAACTCAAGAGGGGTTTAGCTCAAGATGGAAATGGTTAAACACATGTCGATAGATAGGCGTAATGAGCCTTACTAGTGATAGTCTGAACGGAGATTCGATCCTACAACCAATCATAAGTTGGCGTCAATGATGTCATATCCAATTGGGGTAATTCGGTGAATTACTTGTCTAAACTGGCTACCATTGGTATCTGATAGGTCATCTATGTTTGGACTCGAGTCCGATATGTTTGTAGACAAATCCAGTCCAAAATGCTCTGAAAAAAATAAACAATAATCATCTCATTTGAGACATCAATAACAGTGCTTTACTACTTTCAATCCATTCCTTCCCAGTTTGATATTTCTTCCTCTTCCATGTCCGTTGCTAATTCTGACTCTGATGACAATTGGGATGATGAGCCACAACCTGAACTTCTACTCCATCGACCTTTAGAGAAATGAAAGTTCAACACACATGTGAAAGTTACAAATGATTAAGTTAAAGTCATGGAAGCATTTTCAAAGATACAAGTTGTAACATCAAAATGTCCTCCCATTTGGTCGATTTATAGAAAGAATTTTTTGGGATATTCCTTGAAAGTAGAGAACATTTACAGACTCATAGAAGTGGTTCATTTAGTTTTACAAGAAGGGTCTACACACAAGGCATTATCAAGTTTACATCAATCCAAGTGATCAAGTCTTCTACAAGTGCATGAAGTCTACAGACATAAAACATGCAACAGATCAACCTCAACGTCAAAGATGAGCTCAAAAAAAAAAAAAAAAAAAAGAAAGAAAAAAAAAGAAAAAAAAAAGAAAAAAAAAGAGCTATACAAAATAATGAGGCTGGTTAGCATACTACATTGGAACAACGATGGTGGACAAGTTCAACTATGGTGCATAGACATGAAGCAACTACTTTGAAACACTAATGATGATTGAGTTTGATTACAAGGCATGTACATGAGGCAACTCCTTTGGAGCCCTACGGATGGACGAGTTCAGTTATAGAGTAATAAGACAATTGGTTCTTGTACAATGACATATAGACACCATTTCTTAGAACCTAATTGGAGAGTTGATCGTTTGTTGTGGTTCACATTGTATGTTGAGCTGGATTTTTGATATTGGTCACTACATCCCGCCCATTCAGGGGGTGGTCTCATCACTTTGTTATCATTAGAGGATTTTTCTTTTCGGCTGAAGACTCTCTCTCCCGTCCATCAATCTGACGGTCTTCCACAGTCGACATTACATGCCCTTACTTCAAATGTCACAACATTTTATGGTATCATTTCTTGTGAACATATCGTCTTGTTATGCATAAATATTGTTCAATAAATCTGACTGGAATATCTATCTGTCGTTCATCATTTCGACGGCGTCCAAGAATTCCGTAGTCCTTTGTTGCTAGCCAATAAAATGGCATTGCCTAGTGGAGATCAAGCCATTCTACATAAACAACCAAACACTCTCCCAATGGCAGACCCATTGGACCGTTCCTTATCTGTCCATCTGGACCTTCGTCGCCATACTTGTATACAGACTTAAAGGATTTGGGCCCAAACGTGGTTATAACTGATTCAGCATCTGAGCATAGCTTGTTGAAACTTGTTTTCTATCAGAATGATACCGAGAGGAGAAAGCATTCTTTGATGTTTTTTTTCTAAAGATTAGTGTAAGGTTGCATCTCCTTAAGGTTATATCTATTGATGGCTCAAAAGTTGTCTGTCTATCAATGTGTGCGGGACTTGAACTTAGACACTGGGGGCAAAATCACCCATTTATCCAAACATCATGAGTTTAGTTGAGCCCCTTGTTTGAAACTCTAGCTGAGTTCATTTGCATGTAAGAGAAAGATGACTCATACAAATTTGAGTCGTTATCATCATTTGCCCCTCATTAAAAAGACCTGATTGCCCTTTGATCAAAGTGAAACCCATATAAATTTGGCAGGAATGCAAAACATATCAAAATTTCCTTTTAAAGAAAGGAAACATGTTTCTCTCGGTCTAGATTAAGTCAAGTCAAGGAAAGTCGATCAAATCATGATCTCTAGTTCCTCTTGGATTCCGAGCAATGTTAGTGGACAAAGTGCAGATGCTGAGCCCCATTGTGGCTACCTCAATATTTATGGAAAGTTCAACCCATTTTGGGAATGAAGAAAGATGAAGAAAGGAATTGAAAAGAACAAGAAAAAGAAAAAGAGAAATGAAAAAAAAAAAAAAAAAAGGAAAGAAAGGTGAAAGTACAGAGAAGAAAGAAGACTGAATGAAAGCAGAATAAGAATGGAAAAGAGAACAAGATGCAAGCAAAGAAAAGAAAGAAAGAAAGATCATGGAAAGAGAGAAAAAAATCAGCCCGAACTACGCGGAACCTGATTCCGGAGGGATGGAAATCCCAAAGGATACGTAGGCAATTTGGGACACCCCAAATTCGGTCCAAAGGATACACATCCAAAGGCTACACATCCAAAGGATACACATCCAAAGGCTACACATCCAAAGGATACACATCCAAAGGCTACACATCCAAAGGCTACACAGTCAAAGGCTACACATCCAAAGGCTACACAGCCAAAGGCTACACATCCAAAGGTTACAAATCCAGAGGACAAAACACAGTTACAGTTACATCATGAGCGGTCTTGAGCTAAAGTCACAGACCTGATAGGGTCGCTACTCAAAAAGCTTGACAGTTACAGTTACATCATGAGCGGTCTTGAGCCAAAGCCATAGACCTGATGAGGTCGCTACTCAAGAAGCCTGACGGTTACAGTTACATCATGAGCGGTCTTGAGCCAAAGTCACAGACCTGATAGGGTCGCTACTCAAGAAGCTTGACAGTTACAGTTACATCATGAGCGGTCTTGAGCTAAAGTCACAGACCCGATGGGGTCGCTACTCAAGGAGCTTGACATCTACAGTTACACCATGAGCGGTCTTGAGCCAAAGTCACAGACCTGATAAGGTCGCTACTCAAGGAGCTTGACATCTACATTTTTTCGTTGTACAGTGTGAACAAAAAAAAAAAAAAAAAAAAAAAAAAAGGGGGGGAGGATAGTAGTTACAGCATCAGTTCAAGAGAGCAATGGTAGAATTCGGATTAAGTGCAGAATAATGCAAAAATGGGCTACTTTTATCTTCGGCCTCAATTGCCCACAATCTCGGTCGAAGAGGGGCATCAGTAAGCACCCCATTTTTACCATCCCAGCTAAACAAAGTCCTGCTGGTGTGTGGACAACAAAAGGAAGAAAAGTGATTGAAAGTTTGGATTCTTGACTGTGAATTTGAGGAAGTTTTCAATGGGTCTGTGAATTTGAGGAAGTTTTCAATGGGTCCACAGCAAGGTCATGGGTTATAATTTTGCATGGATGCGTAGGTCATAGAATTATCTTCGAAACGAGACCAGAATTGCTCAATTTCGATATCAAATGAGGAAGATATGACCATTTTAGTCAGATGATACATATGAGGGAGGTTTATGAAATTATTATAAATAATCCTAGGGGCCTTCATGCAAATTATCCTAAGTTGGATTGTTTGAATTTCAAATCATCATATCTTGATCATCCGACATCGGATTCAGATGATTCCAAGACCATTATTCTTCATTCATGATGTTCTACAAAGTGGACGTAAAAAATCCAGGTAAAAGTCACCAGTGGGTCCCATGCAAGCTTGCATGCAAAATTATCGTTAGAACTTCAAAGCTTCATATCTTTTCCGTTCTACGTCGGATTTAGACGATTCCAAGGCCATTGTTCTTCATTTGTGATGTCCTACAAAGTGGACGTGAAAAATCTCAAGTAAAAGTCTCCGGAGGGTCCCATGCAAAATTACATGTGGAAATGGTCATTTAATATTCAAAAATTCATATTTTGATAATCCCATATCCAAATCAGGTGATTCCAGTCTCGTTATGTTCCATTTTTAGTGCTCTACAAAGTGGACATAAAATATTTCCGGTAGAAGCCTCCGAAGGATCTCATGCAGAATGGTCAGCCAAATTATCGATAATTGGTCCGCTTAAACTTCAAAAATTCATAAGTTGACCATTTTACTTCCAAATGAGGTGATTCAAGTTCCTATATTCCTCATTTTTAATGTTCTACAAAATGAACACAAAAAAAATTGGAATAGAGGCCATCGGAAAATTCCATGTAAGATGACAGCGAAAATGACCCATGAAATGACAAGGAAAAAAAACCCAGTTAATTCCAATCAGTCCAGTCAACTCAGCTCAACTCAAGCCAGTCTTGGCCCAATCCAATCAATCCTTGTCAATCTGAACCAATACATGTTGGCGCATATGCATATATTTCTTTATATATTATTATATATCATATAATATATGCATATGTTTTATATGTATATTATATCATATATGTTAATATATTAATATATTATATATATGTTATATATATATATATATATATATATATATATATATATATATATATATAGGAAAAAAAAAAGAGGAGAGAGAATAAGAAGAAAAGAAATCCGAAAGAAGAAGGGGCGGACAGGTGGAGAAGTTGAAGAAGGAAAGAAGATAAAATAAGAAAAAAAAACAAAAAAAGGGAAACCGAAAGGAGAAGATCGAAAAGAGAGAGAGAGAGAGAGGTGAGAAAAGGTATAAAAAAAGGAAAAAACAGAATAAGAAAAGGGAGAATCGAGAAGGGGAAAGAAAGAGAGAGAGGTGTGAGAAAAAAGTATAAAAAAAGGAAAAAAAACAGAATAAGAAAAGGGAGAATCGAGAAGGGGAAAGAAAGAGAGAGAGGTGTGAGAAAAAAGAATAAAAAAGGAAGAAAAAAACAGAATAAGGAGAGAGAGCGGGGGCGGTGAGAAAAAAAAAAAAAAAGAGAAAGAACCGAGAGGAGAGGAAGGAAGAAGGAGGCAGAATTTTCTTTCCTAAAAGGTTGCTAGGTGGCTGAAAAATGAGAAAGTTTGGGTCGGTGATAAGGAAAGAAAAGGAGGGAAGATTGAGGGTGATTTTTTTTGGTTTTGGGAAAGAAATATAATAAAGGGGATCGGTGGTCTAAAAGAGGAAAGAAAAAAAAAGGATAAAAAAGAGGGCAGAAAACAGAAAAAGGGGCGGAAAAAAAAACAAGAGAGAGGTGAGATAAAAGGAGGGATTCTTTTCGCTCTTAAAAGAAAGAAAAAAAATAATAAAAAAAAAAGAAAAGGGGAGGCAGAGAAGGAGAGAGAGAGAGAGAGACGGGAAAAGAGAGGTTTGAGGGAGAAATCTAAAGAGCAGAGTATTGAGAGAGAACGAGAAGAAGAAGAGGAAGAAGGAGGAGAAGGAGTTCGCCTGAGGTAAGCTGTCCCTCCCATCCGTTTGTTTTTGTTGTTTGTTTGTTGCTGCACCTCATCTCATGATATATCACTCCCCAACCTCACCAAAGCACCACTGATTGCCACCATACTCATGATCATCTCCCTCTACTAAAACCCAGCCGTGCATACTTGGCCATCAATTAGGATTCTGTCCTACACGTACACCTCATCTTCATCACACTACCCCAGCCCAGTTTTGCAATCCATCTGTCTCCCATGCTTGAACCTACACTACAAACCTGCTACCCATATCTTCAACCCACCTATTTGTGACACCTAACACCCAAGCAAAACCCAACACTTCATTATATGCATCAACCCTATCACCCGATCACCACACACCGCACCTCCATCCTACCACACTATAGCATCACCCTCTACACAACTATTCAGCTATCATTATAGCCACCTACATGCAATCTATCAATACCAACCTCCATCTCCTGCTGTCTACCTACCACTCACACATGCAATCTGTCCATCACGGAATAAACACCTACCATCTCCTTAGCAAGCCCAACTGATTATCTATACACCTATTCCCCGATTACCTTCATCACTCAATACCTCACGATCCTATTCTACAATACCATTCTGCAGTCCACATGATCTTCCTTCTATCCACTTATCCCCACACACCTAGACACTTAGCAGCCCCCACATGTGATCACTCAAGCCCCCACTTATCCATCCTAGCTTTGGTCATCAGTCTAGCCGTAGCACTCTCCTATTCCCCAAACATCCCACCGAAATCCTTTGCACACCTCATACCTAAGCAAACCCAGCTATCACCATTTGATCTCCTTACAACCATTGACTTAATCATGAACTGTTTTATGTGCCATAAATTGATTTAATTATGAATTGTTTTATGTGCTCATGAATTGTTTTATGTGCTAAAAATTGATCTATTTGTGATTTATTTATGTGATGAATTTGGTCCAATCTTGAATTGTTATGAAATTGATACCATCGAATGCTTGAAATTTTTTTATGAAATTGATCCCATCGGATGCTTGGAATTGTTATGAAATTGATCCCATCGCATGCTTAGATATTTATGAAATTGATCCCATTGGTTTGAAATTTAAGGTGATTAAATATGGACCATTGATCTGTATTTTGAATGATTAAATTGTGACCATCTGATTTGGATCTGATCTTGGGAATTTGATGTGATTAATTGTGATCATTGATCTGAAACCTTTTAATGCGAATTTTGATATGGCCATTTGATGTTAAGTTATTTCATATGATTTAATTATGGCCTTTGATCTTGAGCCATTGATTGATAAATCTGAACAACTGGATGATCAATTGATTTTTGATTATGTGATGATATTAAATCTAAACCATTTGATGCCATGTTGATATGTCTACCAATGCTCACATTGCTCACATGTCATACTTGGAATGCTACACATGCTTATTGCCATATTTGTCTGTTACACATGCTCACATGCCATATTGGATGATTACTGCCATGTTTGGATGCACACTTACCATGTTTGCATTGATTCACATGCTCACTTGCCATTTTTTACTGATTTGTTGTTAAATTTGAATATATTTCCAACACTGTTATATTTGGAATACTACAATTGATATAGTTGGAATATTTTCATTTGCCATATTTGTCTTGGAAAGAGAAAAAAATAAAAAAATAGCAATTAGGGCAAGATACCCCCTGAAATAGAAAGAATTGAACAATTAGGGTAGGAAACCCTAAGATGGAAAGAAAACAATAATTAGGGAAAGTGAAACCCTAAAAATAAAAAAAAATAGCAATTAAGGCAAAATAAACCCTAGAATAAAGAGAATAATTAGGGTGTGAATCCCTAAAAATGAAAATCACAATGAAAAGGGATAGGAAACCCTAAAAACCTAAAAATAGAAATAACAAAAATAGAAATAATTTGGTACACATCCCAAATAAAAATGGTAGGAATTTAGGTCTCATCCCTAGATCCTATTAACAAAATTAGAAATAATTTGGTACACATCCCAAATAAAAATGGTAGGAATTTAGGTCTCATCCCTAGATCCTATTAACAAAATTAGAAATAATTTGGTACACATCCCAAATAAAAATGGTAGGAATTTAGGTCTCATCCCTAGATCCTATTGACAAAAATTGGAAGGATTTTGGTACACATTCCAAAT
The DNA here is from genome assembly GCA_028583415.1 of Protea cynaroides. Lineage (NCBI taxonomy): Eukaryota > Viridiplantae > Streptophyta > Magnoliopsida > Proteales > Proteaceae > Protea > Protea cynaroides. Next base: position 77,539,544 of record CM053268.1, read on the forward strand.
CCGACTCTCAAAACCCTTTCGAACTACGTCGTACCTGATTTCTAGGGCACACCCTAGAATACGTAGGCAATTTGGGAATCCCAAATACGGTACAAAGCCACCCATCAACCATACATCCAGCATAAACTTCAACTTGAACAAAAAAATCTAATTGAACACATGCATAAATCACTTCCATAATCTTTAATCACACAACCATTTCGAACTACGTTTTTGGACTTGATTTCCAGGATTGGAATACGTAGGCAGTTTGAGATGTCTTACACATCTCAGATTCAGTCCAAGACCGAACCATCTTTGGTCCGGTTCACTGTATAATATTGTACATTACATTTGCTTGTTTATTTACTTTAAAACATGATTGGCTGAACCCTAGGTTAGAATAACTTAGCAACTTGGTTTAGGACTTCCCCCATTGAACCCTAGTCATCCAGTTGACCAAGCACAGTCAAAGTTAGAATTTAAGGAAAGTTTAGGAGGCCGATATTGATCGGGCGGTTTGGGTGCCTAACACCTTCCCATAACCGTACCCTGAATACTTACCCGATCTCTTGCAGACCAAAGAACCGATACATTGGGTCACGAGTCAATAGAAGTCTTACCTTAGGGTGAGGCTACATTTTTAGAGGTCCTAGACCTTAATCTAGGTGGCGACTCCAACAGATACAATCGATCTTCATCGATATAGGATACACATTTCCATCCCGAGGAGGATCATCGTCGATTTCGCCATTGTCCTCACAGTACGACAGTGAAATATTATATGAATACTCCAACATACGGGCATGCGGCGATAATGGAGGCAGAAGTGATGATGGAGTCGCATGATTCATCATGTGAGTGGAACTCTTGTATTTTTTATTAGATTTTGTTTAAGTTATATAGATAATGTAATTGATTTAATTATTTTAATTTATGTCTTAGTCCTTTTGGGAGATAATTGGATAATTTATTCTTTATCACAGCTAGACTCTCAGTTCATTTAATATTAAAGACTTCCGCTATCGCATATTTATTCTGATTTTTTGGTTGTGGATGTGTATGGTTTAAGCAAACAGACACAGCCTATTCGAGATCCTGATTGAACCGTTGGTTTATTAGCTGTTCATCACACCATTCTGAATAGTGCAGAATTGGGGTGTGACAACTAGGTATCAGAGCTCTCTGGCCCTGTCTATTAAACCGATATATTTCCACAAAAGTTCATGAACTGAGTTAGGATTAAAATGTAAAAGCTGTAATAAGAACATACTATAAGCACCTGTGTTGTATGAGATAAAATTAAGAAAGAGAATAATGCACTATTAAAAGGAGAAACAAGTTTCATATACATCAAATAAAAAAAACAACGTTTATACATATCCAAATCAGAGTACAGTCCACAATCTTGACAGTTACTCTGTAGTACAAAGAAAAACAAAAAGAAAAATGTACATCATAGAGCTGGAGGTGTTGGAGGAGGAGGTGCCTCACGATCCCGGTCATAGTCCTCAGCATACACTCTAGTCAACCAGGCTACCTGAGTCTGGGTCGTCTGGAGACTAGCTGTCAACTCAGCCATCCGTTGATCGGAAGCACGCTGAGCATCTAGAAGCTCGCCTACTCTCCCATCAGTCGCGTGCTGAAAATCTAGAAGCTCACCTACTCTCCCATCAGTCATGTGCTGAGCATCTAAAAGCTCTCCTACTCTCAGATCAATCACGCGCTGAGCCTCTCTAATCTCACACAGTAGCCCCATTATATCATCAGAGGGTGGGCGTGAAGGACCAGCAGTGTGTGAAGGAGCCCAAGATGGACCAGCTCTAGTAGAATATAGAGGTGATGGAGGAGGTATGGCATCTACATCCATAAACATATGATCCTCATCCTCAGCATCACCCCCATGGGCCCCTACTCCTACTGCTGCTGCTGCTGCCTCAGCGTCTGCTATCTCTACTCGAGTACGAGGACGCACCAGAGCGTTTCTCTCATCATCACTGACCTGAGCATCCCGCATACCCATCCTACATATGGCCTCTCAGTCAAGGTCCGATGAGAAGGACTTCTCCTGAATCCTCTCATCCAATAAATCAACGTGTATGCGTGTGAGCAGTGTAGTGATCAGACGTCCGTAGGGCAGGTTTCTTAACTGACCAGGCAGCGTAACGTAGATTATCGTCCGGATGATAATATAGGGAAGACAGACAGGCTGCCTGGTGCAGATGCAGTAGAGGACATATTGAGATAACTGAGAAATCCTATCATAGTGTCCACTCTGGGGAATCAGGTTGTGCTGGATGATCTTGCAGTACACCCGAGGCTCTGGCCGTAGGTTGATCGCTTTCATCGCCTGGCGATCACCTCTAAGGAGCTGACTATCAATCTCAGCACGCATCGCCAAGGATAGGAACTGGGGTTCCTTGGGAGCACAGTACACCAAAGGGCCATCATTTGATATGCCCAAAAGATCAGCCAACTGCTGGCAGTTAAATGAATCCTCCACTCCTTTGACATAGCTAGTGATCCTGAGCTCCCTACCCCTCTCTGTGTCATTGCGATCCCCCACTACTTGGAGATTGCAATAGAACTGCTTCACTAAAGCAGGACAAGTACAAACCTCATAGGTGATCACAGGAAGCCAGTCCATGTCACCAAAAGCACCCTCCACATTAAACAAGGCTAAACTAGCCAAGTTTACACAGCGACCCCCCTCTACTTTCTTACGTTCATAGCGAGCATACCTAGCTTCTGCCTCGTTGGAGCGGAAACAAACGGGGTCATGAGCTCTAGGAACCTTGGTATAAGTATACTATCTACCAAGACACAGAAAAATAAATAATAGATTAGTAATGGTGAAAAACTCAAAAATCTTGACATTATAACGGCATGATTTGGCCAAAAGCCTCACTTTTCACCCAAACATCTGGGCAAGAGGACTTACATAGGTTCCAAACCATCCTGCAAAGCTCATACAGTTGGAAATTTAATCAAGAAAGATCGAATTTGAAGAAATTTCAATAATTTTGAAAATTTTCAAAAATTAGGTCAAAAATGGAAAATTTCAAGTTCTTCGATAACCAACCGATGAAACTCAAATATTTTTGAGGGCTTTCATCCATTGGTGACCAATAGCAAAGCCCCCAATAAAAATTAAATTTTTACGGTTAGAAAAAATTTAATTTGAAGAAAACGATGTAAATGGATAAAAACCTAGTTTAGAAAGCTTAAAAATGGGAAACAGTAGAGAGCATACCTGAAGAGAAGGAGCGGGAGTCGTGAATGGAAGAAACAATCACCAAACCCTAGGAGTCGATACTATAGCAACTTAGGGGAAGCGAGTTGAGTTGGGAGAAAAGAGAAAGAATAGGAAATGAATCCAAAATTAGGTTTAAAAACCTGATTTTGGATCGTAGGGTCATAGAATTCGACAAAATGTGCGACCCTACGACCGACCCTACCATCGACCCTAGGCTCTCGGTGATCTGACAGACATCGTGTGGTCGGACATATACCAACCCTACGATCGACCCTAGGCTCTCGGTGAGCTGACAGTGTTCTTAGGGTCGCATACCCTAGGGTCGCATAAGGAGCGACCCTATCATCGACCCTACGATGGAAAATTCTGTATTTTTACTAAATGACTTGAAAAATTAGAAATTTATATTGATTAGTTGGGGTTTGACATGGGAACAACTTATATTGATTGCCTCACATGTTCTATGATTATTTTTCAGACACTACCACCACCATAACAGGAAATGGCTGGGCGCAGAGTAACCAGACGAGGTCGTAACCCAATTCCACCACCACCTGTGGAGGAAGACAGCCATGTAAATCCTGAAGCACAAGAGAATCTGAATATGGCACCACCAGTAGCTAGTGGCCAGGAAAATCCTACAAACTTTCCAGCCCCATCTACGGATTTGGCTACAGCCGTAATGAACTTGGCACAACAGCTGCAACAAATACAGCAAGTGCAAGTCAATATGCAAGCTGCTATAGGAATGGCTTGTCCAGCTGCCCATACAACACCTATGTCGGTAGGGTAAGCTAGCACAGTACCAGGGGGAAGCAACACAGTACCCCACGCACCTCAAACACCAGTTATGCAGGCTCCAATGTAGAATCCTGAGGTAGCTCAAGGTAGTTACCAATACCCACCACCTATGTATGGGGCCTATGCTCTGTATCAGCTGGACCACTCCCGACTGATTGAGCGTTTTTTGAAGATGAAGCCTAAAGAATATAATGGTAAACCAGCTGATCCTTTGTGGCCAGCACATTGGATCGACGAAATGGAGAGGAATTTTATAATGATGACAGTAAATGAGGAGGAGAAAGTACTGTGTGCAACATTCATGCTAAAAGGTGATGCACACCACTGGTGGAAGTCCACACAGACTTATCTGTTAACCAAGCACGCCCAATTGACCTGGGCTATCAATAAAGAGGCATTCTTTGAGAAGTACTTCCTCAGAAGTTTCAGAAATTCTATGGAGAGAGAGTTCCTGAGTTTATATCAGGGGCAAATGACCGTGGATGCATACCAACAGCGTTATGAAGAGCTGTTTTTCTTTGCACCCACCAGCATGCAAGAGGAAAACACTAAGACCCGAAGGTTCGTCATGGGACTTAGGGGAAGCATTCGCGAGCATGTTCTAGGACTGGAGAAGAAAGTCTACAATGAAGTAGTACAGATTTCTCGAGCGATAGAGTCGAGCCAGAAAGAGAACTATTTTGCTCAAAATAGGGGCATTAAAAGGTCAAACGGAAATTCATACAACGAAGGGAATACAAGGACATTCAAACCCTTTCGTACTCAAGGCTTTAATGCTGCAACCAAGACTACTCCAGCAGCTCAACAGCAACAAAAGCAAAATAACAAAGGAGTAAAATGCTTTAACTACAACCAAGTAGGACATTATTCAAGGGAATGTCCTAAACCCAGAAAGCTGCTACAGCAAGGAAAGGTTTATGCTGTTACATCTGAGGATGTTGCTGCATCTCCTGATGTGGTCACAGGTATGACCTGAACCTTTCATTTTGTGTTACATTGTGTGAGCATGTAGAGTAAATTAAAACAAATCACAGGTATCGTACCTATTAATGGCATACCCGCTAGAGTACTCTTTGATTCTGGAGCTACTCATTCTTTTATATCTGTGTCATTTGGAAAGAAGCTAAATCTACCCCTCAGATCCTTAGACTATAAATTGCTTGTACGATCACCTATGGGATTTGAAGTGGAATTAAAAAAGGGTTATGGACCATATCCAATTCTTATTGACAAGAAGACTTTGCATGCAACCTTGATTCAACTTGAGATGGCAGACTTTGACGTTATCTTGGGTATGGATTGGTTAGCTTGACATTCCACAAACCTATTGTGTGCAAAAAATAAGCTGACATTTAGGCTGCGTTTGGTAACTCTCTCAAAGAACAGTTCTTCTGTTCTTCCGTTCTGATAGAACAGAAAAACTATTCAGAACAGCCAAGAACAGCTAAAAACTGTTTGGCAAATCTGGTTTGTTCTTCTGTTCTCACAGAACGAACCGGATGAAAAGAACATCTAAGAACGAAAATTTCAGAACATGGTTTACCATGTTTTTACGTTCTAGAATAATTTTGAAAAGAACAAAAAACTAAGTTGTGCCCGATAAAACCTGACACCCTTTCTACCTACTTCCATACACGAAGAAGCACATCCACCTTGTTCGTTCTCTGCAAGCACAACAATTATTTTCCCCTCATCTCTATCCATGCCTCTCTCTCTCTCTCTCTCTCTCTCTCTCTCTCTCTCTCTCTCTCTCTTTCGTCTTTACTTCTCCTCCATCTCTATTTTTCTTGTCTGAATTTTTTTTTTAACATTTTTATAGAAACTACTCCTTGTTCGAGCAGGTAAATCTACTACTGTTTCGTCTCCATCTCTGCAACTTGCTTGTTCTTTGTTTTAGGGATGGTCACCTCTCCTTTTCCCTCTTCCTCTCTCACACGGTACCAGGGGATTTCTATCTGAATCAGTACATCGGGTTTACAAATTTTGGATATGAAACTAATGTGTAGATGGTTCTGTGATTTAAGAAATTAATGCTTTACTGGTTCTGTGAAATTCACATCTATTTGGCTGTACTCACCAAAAGATAATCAAGTGGACTCCTGATTATTATTCCTGTGCATAATTCTTTATCAAATATCGACATAAAACATCAGTATTTACTTTATTTTATTCTTTTTATTTTCTGTTTCAAATTCCAGATATGAATTATTTGTGTTCTAAATTCTTTTGGCATGAACCCAAATGATAACTACAAATAAAAAATAAAAAATAAAAAAGTTTGCAGCTCTAGATGCATGGAATTTTATTTTTATTTTTTGAAAAATTTTCTTGTTTAATTGATCAACTTATCTCCATCAACCCATAGGTACAATTTATAATTAAATGACATTAATATTAATTAATTTGGTAAGATATCAGTTTAATGGTAATTCTGTAATATTTGAATCCTTTGAAAAAAAGTGTTCTAGAACAAATTTTACCAAACAGCAAACAAGTTAGAACAATGTTTTCAAACTAGTTCTGGAACATATTTGCCAAACAGTTTTAAGGTCAAAAAAACAGCCAAAGAATATTATTTCAAAACAGAACAGAAAAAGACTATCTCTTTTGATTCAGAACAAGAACAAGCGAGAACGTTACCAAACGCAACCTTAAGGACAATCAAGGAGCAGAGTTTAGCTTTGCGGGAACCAAACTTCCCCGTAAACGGAAACTCATCCTCTTTGCATTAAAGGCTAAAAAATACCTCGAGAAAGGAGGAGTTGGGTATCTAGTATCAATAGTCGACCTCACCAAGGAAGCACCACGTATGGAGGATATTGATGTTGTGCGTGACTTTCTAGATGTATTTCCTGAAGAACTACCAGGACTACCACCCGACCGAGCGACAGAGTTCGTTATAGATCTGATACCCGGAGCCGCACCAGTATCTAAAGCTCCCTATCGAATGGCTCCTACTGAATTGAAGGAATTAAAAGTAAAGTTATAGGAATTAATGGACAAGGGTTACATCAGACCTAGCATATCACCATGGGGAGCGCCAATATTGTTTGTAAAGAAGAAGGACGGTAGCGTTCGATTGTGTATAAACTATTGGGAATTGAATAAGCTGACAATCAAGAATCGATACCCATTGCCTCGGATCGATGACTTGTTCGATCAGTTGCAAGGTGCCAAGGTGTTCTCCAAGATTGATCTTCGGTCAGGATACCATCAGTTGAAGATTAAGGATGGTGATATTCCAAAGACAGCATTTAGAACAACATACGGACATTATGAATTTTTAGTCATGTCCTTTGGATTGACTAATGCACCAACAACTTTTATGGAACTCATGAATCGGGTATTCCATGATATGTTGGATATGTCGGTCATTGTGTTTATTGATGATATATTGGTCTACTCCAAGGACAAGAAAACTCATGTCATGAATCTAAGAGCCGCTCTGCAGCGATTAAGGAAAGAGAAGCTTTACGCCAAATTTACAAAGTGTGAGTTTTGGCTAAATGAGGTCGTTTTCTTAGGCCATGTTGTATCCGCTGAAGGAATTAAAGTAGATCCCAGCAAGATTGAAGCCATTGTGAAGTGGGAAGCACCTAAGAGTATTGCAGAAATTAGAAGTTTCCTAGGTCTAGCTGGGTATTATCGACGATTCGTGGAAGACTATTCTAAAATTGCCGTACCTCTCACCAGTTTGACTAAGAAAGGAGAAAATTTTGTTTGGACTGATAAATGTGAGAAAAGTTTCTAAACATTGAAGGCTAAATTGATATCTGCTCCCATCTTGACTATTCCTATTCCAGGACAACCATTTATCTTGTACACTGATGTGTCGGGATTGGGTTTAGGATGTGTACTTATGCAAGGAGAACAAGTAATTGCGTATGCCTCAAAGCAACTTAAGACACATGAGAAGAACTATCCTACTCATGACTTGGAATTAGCGGTAGTAGTACATGCTGTCAAGATATGGTACAGAGAGAAATTTCAGATTAAATCAGATCATAAGAGTCTCACTTATCTTTTTAATCAGAAGGAGTTGAACATGAGACAAAGAAGATGGATGGAATTATTGAAGGATTATGATTGCGATATCCAGTATCATCCAGGAAAGGCTAATGTAGTTGTTGATGCGCAAGCAGAAAAGCAATGATAAAATCTCAAGGAGAGGTTAACACGACTGCAGCGATGTGTGCTACCGGGAAAGTATTCAATTATGGTAATGAACAGTTCGTGATAGATACACTGGGTGAAGATTGTACCTGATATAATTGATGAAGTAAAAGCCACTATTAAATCAGACCCTTATCTGAGAACGGTACAAGAAGACATCGAAAAAGGTAGGACTATCCCTGAGTTCACCTTAGACGAGGAAAAGGTACTGAAGTACAAAGGAAGAGTATGCGTTCCTGAAATGAAAAACTTGGACATTAGACACAGACTAATGAAGAAAGCTCACACCATCGCTTATTCGGTACATCCTGGAAGTACGCAGATGTATCATGATTTGAAAAAATTATATTAGTGGAGCGGAATGAAAGCAGATGTAGCTAAATTCGTGTCTCAATGCCTAATTGTCAGAGGGTAAAGGCTGAACAGCAAAGACCTGCAGGATTATTACAGCTGCTACCAGAACCAGCATGGAAATGGGACTGCATCACTATGGACTTCGTCACCGGGTTACCATTGACTCCTCGAGTAGTTGACGCGGTCTGGGTGATTGTAGATCGTCTGACTAAGACAGCTCACTTTATAGCTATACGACCACAGTATACCCTGGAGAGGTTAGCCAAGCTATATGTGGATAACATTGTCAGATTACATGGTATACCTGAAAGCATTGTGTCCGATAGAGACCCACGCTTTACTTCAAAGTTTTGGGAAGGATTGCAAAAGGCTATGGGTACAACGTTCAAGTTCAGTACTGCATTCCATCCTCAGACAGATGGACAGTCGAAGCGTACTATTCAGATTTTAAAAGACAGGCTTCGAGCCTGTGTTATTGATTTTAAAGGCTCATGGGACGAGAAACTACCATTGATTGAGTTCGCCTATAACAACAACTATCAGGCTACTATACAGATGTCACCTTATGAAGCACTGTATGGTAGGAAGTGTCGAACTCCTCTATTTTGGAATGAAGTTGGAGAATGTAGCATCGTTGGACCAAAGTTTATTGAAGAAACTTGTCAAGTAGTCGACATTATCAAGGAAAGAGTTAAAACAGCTCAGAATCATCAGAAACAATATGCGGATACTCGACCTCGAGACCTTGAATTTGTCGTAGGTGATAAGGTATTCTTGAGAGTATCACCTATGCGGGGTTTAAACGATTCGGACAGAAAGGGAATCTAAGTCCGAGATATGTCGGGCCATATGAGATTCTAGTTAAATGTGGAAAAGTGGCTTATCAGTTAGCACTACCACCATCTATGCCAAGTGTGCATGATGTATTTCATATCTCATTATTAAAGAAGTATGTCAGAGATCCAACGCACGTTTTGACAGTGGATCTAGTTCCACTAGATCTAACTGATGATTTGACATTCGAAGTAGCACCAACTGAAATCACTAGCCAAAACGTTCAATGTCTATCCAACCGTGACACATACTATGTTAAAGTCACCTGGAGGAGCCAAGATATAGAAGAGATCACATGGGAAGAAGAGAATGCTATGCGAAAGTAATATCCTCACATTTTCGACTCAGAAGGTATGAGCAAATTTCGAGGATGAAATTTCTAATAAGAGGGGGAGAGTTGTAAGACCCGTATCGAACTAACCGGTCTTACCACCTTGTACCAGGTCTACCTATCATGGTCGAGCCAAGTGAACCAAGTGCGTGAAGAAACCACAAGACCAAGTATGAAGTCTAACCCAAAAAAAAATAGTCAAATATGAGGGTAGGGTCGCGCCTAAACAGGTATGGCCGACCCCACCTCAAAAGAGTCCAACCCATGACTTTTTAGTCATGGGATCGCATGACTAGAAAAATATAGGGTCAACGGATTCTACGACCCTACATGAGACCCTACGATAGCAGACAGAATCCAAAAATTAAGAAACCTTCCTAATTCAAAGGGGGTCTTTCTTAAACTCATTGGGACTTATTATAGAGAATTTTCCTCTATAAATAGGGCGTTCCTTAGCCTCTTTCACTCCTTTAGAACCCTAATTGAAAGTGAGAGAAAAAGAAAGAGAAGGAAGAGAAGAAGAGAAAGAAACTTGAAGAAGACTAAGGAAGAGGAGGAAGTTCAGAGAAACCTCTGAATTAAGGTATGAACCTAATTCTCTACCTGACTAAGAGAGCTTAGAATAGTTTATGAAGAACATAGGATTAGGAGAAACCCAAATCATCCATCCATGGATAGATTCTAAGAGATCCCATGGAGAAAATCATTATGGACAATAAATGGTGTATAAATTATAGTTTTGAGTCATAGAACAATCATAGAATGGACCATGATAGTAAGCCAAAGGATCCAAAGAAGGAATGGACTGTAGAGTGAAAGGTCGACACAGAATACATGTGGTCGCACGTAGAGTCGAATGATATCTGACCCTATGAGACCATATGATTGACCACATGCCCTCGGAAAGTCCCAGGAAGGGTGTGGTCGCATGTAGGGTCGAATGGTATCCGACCCCACCTGCGACCCTACACCCTGGGGTCACAAAAACTGCTACCCCAGGTGCTACCCTACCTATGACCCTACAGGTTATGTTAGTTTAAACATCTTGGAACTAATTCTAATTAAAACCTATTGACTTGTTAGGTCTTTCTAGTGGTTTAGAAGTGAATTATAAAGCTTGAACGAGGATCTACGCTCAATCAAAGGTATAGGAACAAGACCTAAACTAATTAGCTAATAATAAACTATTTTCGTTTATTAAGTCCAATACTATGAATGATTCTATGTTTGTATGATTGTAATGTGCATATCACATGTCATCTATTATTCCTGTGAATTATAAAGCTTGAACGAGGATCTACGCTCAATCAAAGGTATAGGAACAAGACCTAAACTAATTAGCTAATAATAAACTATTTTCGTTTATTAAGTCCAATACTATGAATGATTCTATGTTTGTATGATTGTAATGTGCATATCACATGTCATCTATTATTCCTGTTATTACTGTTCATGCATATTTAATTTCGTTTATTATAACATGATGATGATGATGATGCTAGGAATAAACATGTGAATGTATGTGTGTGGTTAGTGTACTTGATGCGAGTATAGCATCAAGGGGAGGACATGACACTGTGGTTCATCCTGGTCACCAAACTCTAGCTCTATCTCTACTCAAGTCTTGTCCACTAACATCGTCGTATTGTCATTACCTTAGCAGAACTATTACGTCATAGGACATCAGGGGAGGTGGTCTTGGACCGTGTAGTCTCTGACTTTGTCGGGGGGCCCTAGCTCTATCTCTATGGACGTATTGAGGGATGTTGGGGTGAGACCTTGGATACACTGTTTAACATTAGGATTGGTTAGTTGCGAGCCCAGTTTGCAAGCCCTCGCCAATAGGGGATTACATATTGGTATGGGTAGAGCATCAGGGGAAGTGTGATGCGATGCGGTCCTAAGCACTTTATCTCTATCTCTATTCCATGGTGGGTGCATGTGGGGGCGGTAATGATGTTTGATCCATTGGGCGGTTCCACACATTCGTGTATAGAGGTACGACAGTCACCTATCCTTTCTATTGTACATTGCAAACTTATGTACCAGACCAAAGATATGAATTGAATGCATGCATATGTTTGTTGCATTGTTTTGTTTGCTCACTGAGCCGTGATGTGTGCTCACCCTTTTCGAATTCGAATATTTTTAGTTGATGATGCAGGTACGATAGTGGAAGATTATATGAATGCTCTAACATACGGGCATACGGCGGCAATGGAGGCAGAAGTGATGATAAAGTCGCATGATTCATCATGCGAGTGCAACTCCTGTATTTTTTATTAAATTTTGTTTAAGTTATACAGATAATGTAATTTATTTAATTATTTTAATTTATGTCTTAGTCCTTTTGGGAGATAATTGGATAATTTATTTACTTTATCACAGCTAGACTCTCAGTTTATTTTATATTAAAAACTTCCACTATCGCATATTTATTTTGATTTTTGGTTGTGGATGTGTATGGTTTAAGCAAACGGACACAGTCTATTCGAGATCTTGGTTGAACCGTTGATTTATTAGCGGTTCATCACACCATTCTAAATAATGTGGAATTGGGGTGTGACACTAACATTGATAAATAAGTATTTAATCCAATCATCTCCAAACCACAAGGCATAAAAATAAATAATCAATTACATATCTGATCAAATTATAACTAAACTTAAGCAAAAACACATTGGTTGCACTCACATGATGAATCATGCGCATCTTCTTCAGCTTCTACTTCCATCGCAGCAACTTGTCCATACATCGATGCATTCATATATTCTTTAACGGTAGGACCTGCATCATCAACTAAAAATATTCGATGTCGAAAGGGTGAGCACACATCACGGCTCAGTGAGCTAACAAAACAATGCAACAAACATATGCATGCATTCAATATCTTTGGTTTGGTTTATAAGTTTGTAATATGCTATAGAAATGTTTGGTGGCCGTCGTACCTCTATACACGAGTGTGTGAATCCACCCAATGGATCAAACACCATGCCGTCCCACATGCACCCATCATGAAATAGAGATATAGCTAAAGTGTCCGGAGCAAACACCGCCAACACTTCCTCTGATGCCCTACCCATACCAACACGTAAGCTCCTATTGGTGAGGGCTTGCAAACTGGGCTCGCAACTAACCAATCCTAATGCTAAACAGTGTATCCAAGGCCTCACCCCAGCATCCCTCAATACGTCCATAGAGATAGAGCTAAGGTCCCCCGGCAGAGTCAGAGATCACATGGTCCGAGACCACCTCCCCTGATGCCCTAGGACGTAATAGTTCTGTTAAGGTAATGGCGATACGACGATGTTAGTGGGCAAGAGTTGAGTAGAGATAGAGCTAGAGTCTGGTGATGAGGTCGAAGACCACCATGCCACGTCCTCCCCCTGATGCTCCACTCGCATCCAACACACCAACCACACACATACATTCACATGCCTATTCCTAGCATCATCCTCATCATCATGTTATAAATAAACAGAATTAAATATGCATGAATAGTAATAGTAGAGATATTGGATGACATGTGAGATGCACATTACAAGTATACAAGCATAGAATCAATCATGGCATTGGACTCAATAAAAATAAACAGTTTGTTAATAACCAATTAGTTTAGGTCTTGTTCCCTCACCTGTTAGCAATACCCGATGTCCTTCCAAGCTTTGAAATTCTCTTTGAATTGATTTAACAACCTAAAAATTATATGAATTTAAGTTAGGGTTCATATGTGACATGTTACAGTAATCGAAAATCAAAATAGAGCACTAATAAGTGTCTGATTAGTCCTATGGTCTCATGCTGTATCGACCTTACTGTCTACGGTCGATACCCTACAGTCGCGACCATATGACTTTTGAAATCTTTCCGAATGCCTATGGTCGATCCTCTGATCATCCTGGTCATGCTATGGTCAACCGTAGCTGCGACCTTGAGATTTTTGGTCACAGTCTACATGCAATTCGAGTTCTTCCAGGGTCAATTCTTCTGATCTTCAAAAGGGTATATTCTAAGGTCATCCTATGGCCATCATTAGTAGTTTCTTATCAACCCTAATCATCAAATTCACTCCTCATGGTTCTCATTGGGATTTTCTCAAGGAAATCACATAGATTATAATAGGTTGATATTGCCTATCTTCCATAGAAGTTGTATTCCTTAGAGTTAGAGATTCATTTCATACCTTTGCCTACTATGATAGAGAGCCAATCTCTTCTCAGCAAATTCCTCTCCTTAGCTTTTTCCTCTTCTCTTTCTCTTCCTTCTCTTCATTCTCTTTCTCTAGGATTTACTAATGTTCTAAAAGAGTGAAAAAGGGTTGAGGGACGTCCTTTATATAGAGAAAAACTCTCCATATAGAGTCATCTTTCAATTAGGAAAGCAATCCCTTAGTTTAGGAAAGTTTCCAAAACTCGGAGTCTGATCTGGGTTCTCACGGTCGATCATACGGTCGTATAAACCGTCGATCGTAGGGTCAAAATCATCGACCGTGGGGTTCTGGATTTGAGATTTTTGGTTCCCTTCCTTATGGTCGACCATACCTACCCAAGCATGCGACTTTAGGTATGTTTTTAGTGTTTTTAACTCGATTCCCATACCTGGTTTGTGATCTATCTTCACATGCTCGGTCCACTTGGTCTAGGAATGATGGGAAGACCTGGCATGACACCGTTAGACCAAGTTAGTAGAGTGCAGGTCTTACATCATGGGTCACTTTAGGGGGTTCTCCTAAGGCCTCTTACATATACTATAGACTTAGGTAAGATTCCTTACCTAGTAACCCGACGTAACGGACCCACATCGGGTCCACCAGTTGACGACATGGTAAAACCTGGCACACGAAGGTCCAAATTGGTAGGCAAATTTGTGGGTGGTTCAGAGATGTGTCTGTACAAGCACACACTAAAGTTGGGTCTAAAGCTCCCAGTGTACTCCTTAGCTATAGAGATACTAAAATATTTCCACATCGCCCCAGGCTAATTGGCTCTGAATGGGTGGAGATGCATTTTCTCTTTCATCGTCTTCATCTTTCGACTAGGCTGGGTTCCGAGAGTAAACCTTTTCTGGTATCTTTCAAATTGAATGCCAAGTTTGATGACAACATTCGGATTGGCTGATACTATTTTAGCCAGAGGGATGCAAAGAAGTACCCTCTGATCTCTGGAAAGCCTTCTTTTATGCACTGATGGAGGGGAAAAAATTTCTTTGTGGGGTTTAAGGACGAGGGTAAGTTTCCTCTAACCCTAGTCAACATATGGCTATTTGCAAAGGCGACCGACTTCAACAAGCGGCCGAAACTAACTGAGGCCTAGGAGGAAACCCTTGGTTGGATGAATGAGGGGATTGAGTTGGCGAAACCACATCTTCTAGTGAAGCATGGGCTATTAGTGAGACTCATATAGCCTTTTTATTGCTAATTTGTGTATTTGAAATTGACTATCCTCCTTGTCTTCATGTCGTTGGTTGTGAGAATTAATCCGCAAGAACTTCTAAAGGCACAAGAGGTAGTGGCCTTCCAAGGCAAACACGGCAGGATCAGTCCAGGTCTGGAGGTTATCAGCAGACTCGGGCCAAGTCTGGGGCAACCAAAGGGGCCAGTATGAGGTCCTAGACGGTCCTCAAGGTTAGCTTGGGAAAACGCCCCTTGGTGCTGGGTGAAGGGAGCGATCGCTCCAAATGGCCAAAGTCGATTGGAGATGTTCCTCTAGAGATCTTTGTTTCCCAGGGGACTCTGTCACTAGGGGCTACAGACATGCCTCCTCCCAAGTTGGCATGGAAGATTGCGAAGGAGCTGACTCCCCAGAAGTCTTCCGACAAAGTCTTCAACAGTGGTACCCCTTTTCTTCCGATCTTTGACCTGAGTCACTCTGACTCAGTTTTCACCAAGCCATATGTGGCTAAGGTTATGGTGGAGGAAGCTCGTATACCCAAGGAGGTTGCCTTTGTTGCTACTCTAACGACCTCATTGAGAAGTGCTACTTTTGGTCTACTCAATTAAGGGTCTTAGTTCTCCCACTGCTACTCACTTTTTGTTAGTGCCGAGCTCATTCCTCTGTTCTTCTTCTCTTTGTTTGACGGGGGACCATTCTTGTTGCTGACCTCCTATGTCGTCATGAAGCCTTGGAGGGCAATGTGAACTCCATCATGAAGGGGCAAAAGGAGGTCCTAGTCACCGATGAGGCCCAGTTGGAGGAGGTGCGAAAGATGTCTTTTGAGTTGGAGACTTGTAAGGTTTCTTTGGAAATGAGAAGCAGAGGGCTTGGATGGGGGAGCGGCAACTGAAGAGGGCTGAGGAGACAGAAGGAGAGGGCCAAGGAAGCCGAGAAGTGTGCCAAGTTTGCTGAGGAGGGTTTGAATCGGCTTCAGCAGAGCAATGACATCTACAAGGACAGGGTCATCAAGGAGTTCAAAGCCTCCTCCGCCTTCAGAGACAGATATAGTTGGCAAATTGTGAAGACATCTAGAATCAGTTGATTAATAACAGGAAAATTGAGATTCAATTCAGAGATTACAAAAAAGTCGGAATCCATCCATTGATTAACCTTTTGAAAAATCAGGATTCACTAAACTAGCAAAGGTGGAAGATTGACGGTCGCTAACAACCACCCGAAAAGCAGGGATTTAATGGCTAACATGTATGCGAAGACTAAGAGTCGGCAGTTGTAACCCGTCTACGGTCAAAAGCCATCAATTCCATTTCCGTACTCAAGATATGATTAGGTAGGACATCGACTACAGTGACAACAAAGAAATACCTCGACCTACAAAGAGGAATGAGTTAAGTCATTGATCTCGACAACCAAGCAGGTCAAGCAGAGACTTATTCCTCTTACTCCCTTAGACGTACAAGTTTAATAGAGTAGGGGGCAACTGATGGTAATAAATAACATCAGCCCACGGATGCCCAACACTTGTTACGAAGACAATTAATTAACACCCAGGGGCAAATCTTTCTAATCGATTACCGAAGGTATACATGCCACCTCATCATGGCTGATGTAACAGACCTTGCCACTAATGCCACTATCCAGCGGTTCATAAATGACCACTTCTCTGATGAAAAAAATTGACCGAAACTACCCAGGAAACAATTGAATCCAAAGGGCTGAGAACCAACCCCTCCTTCTCTATAAAATGAACCAAGCACCATAAGGCAATGGATCAGATTTCTAATATCTGAGACCTACTCTCTCTTTTTACGATTACCCCCCCCCCCCCCCAAAAAAAATATGGATTGTTATCGCCTGAATCTAACTTAGGCATCGGAGTGGTCCCCCGGAACCCTGAGTTCGGGCACTCTTACGCTTACCCTTTTGTCATTTGCAGCCTAGGTCCCACCTTAGAAGATCAGTTTGGATTCTTGCAGCAATAGGATCTTACCTTACCTCTTCCAATATCTTTTGCTATATAAGGAGATGGAGGGTAGAGGGAGAGACGATGGGGAGGGCAGGGGAGGGAGAGATGCAGATTTCTTTCTACAAAATTCCGTTAGAGGTGAATTTTAAAATTCTACCCCTCCATAGTGAAGTGAATTGCTTCACTCTTCATGGTGACCTGAATGACTCTTGTATATCATTCACCCCGATACAACCTTGATATACATTTAGCTGTAACCATCTTGATATACATTTAGCTGTAACCATCTTGATATACATTTAGCTGTAACCATTTGACTTTAAACGCTTAATTTACTTGTACAAAACTAATACCTGATACACAGTGGGTACTTGAATAACCTACAGGCTAAATTTTTTCTTTGTAGCTTCTTGTGACCAAAAAAAAAAAAAAAAAAAAAAAAAAAAAAACTAAAAATTGAACTTGTAAAGAACAAGTAGGCCTGGTTGCAAACAATCAAGATCTTAAGCGGTATTAATTACTAGTTCAGTTGGTAAGGGACCATGGAGTAGCTGGGTTAGGGAGAAGAAGAAGAAGACAGGCCAGGAAAATGGGAGTTGTTACCCCTATGGGATGGCCCACTATGGGAGAACTCCAACTAACAGAATCCTAGGAAGACTAGGTTGTTTCCTCGGTGGGCCTGTCCGGCTAACGTTCATACATCCCTAAAGCCCTAAGGTAGCCATCTCTTTGGCAGGATGTAGTAGGGTAGCTGCTGGATCCAATCGGGCTCAGCCAAGGCCTCAATCCTACTCCGATCCAACAATAGCTCAGGGCGAGAAATTCTTAACTCTGACCCACCCTCAGGGTCAGGGTACCTAAATTCCTACCCTTGTCGGGCTCAGGACTGATCAGGACAGACTTGGGCCGACAGGGCCAAACTTGAACCCCTAGGTTATGGTAATTGAGAGATTCTGAGGACATTGACCACTGGCTTGTAAACGTAAGAGCAACCTTGCCTTTTTAAGGTAGGGTAAGCGTGAGCAATCTTAGACGACTTTCTTTGTGGCCAAACTGAAACCGAATGTAGTGTGGTCAAGAGTGGTCCCAGAGATGAGGGCCACTCCATTGGCATTACCCTTTTGCAAGATATCTCACTCATAGTGGAAGGGAATTTGCAGCTGAGATCGTTTTTGATGAGCAAGCAGCCAAACTCCCACATGCCACATTCAAGTTAAAAAGCAAAAACTTCTATTTTTGATTTGCTAGAGTAATCATCTGAAAATGAATAATGCATAACCAAGAACACAAATACAAGCCGCAAGAGTAAAATGACAAACTCACATCTTATTGCCTCGTAAGAGATGAAGGTACCAAATTAAGCCTCAACCTTCCATCTAGCTTACACTGAAAACATCATTGGTCCTTAGGATTTTGTGCTTTTATCGGTTAGTGAAAAGGTTAATGGATTCTCTCTATATACTGAAAGGAACAAGTTCCATCGCCGCGGATTTTTCTCTTATTCTATACAGAACACATGAAGCAAAACATCTACGAGAACCATCACTTGTGCTGACTATAACGTTGTATGCCATAAACATCTATGATGCCAGGAGGGAATACAGGATCCGTCGCAGCT
This sequence comes from Protea cynaroides, assembly GCA_028583415.1. Classification (NCBI taxonomy): domain Eukaryota; kingdom Viridiplantae; phylum Streptophyta; class Magnoliopsida; order Proteales; family Proteaceae; genus Protea; species Protea cynaroides. The sequence continues at coordinate 77,558,246 of CM053268.1, forward strand.
CTGACAGCAACCTTGGCGACTGAATTCACACTTACAGGAGGAGTAAAAAGTGGCCCTATGAGTGGGACTTGACTGAGTGGTTTTGCATACTGAAGAACCTGCAAACATTGAATAATGTGAATGTTAGATGCTAAAATTCGGAAATGTTGAAACCTGACAAGCTGATGTGGGCTTAACACCTCTAATTCTGTTGAATACACAGTAGACTCTCCATGTGTATATATGGTATTGTCTGCCACAAGCTGATGTTAATATAAATGACGCTACATATATTTGGCAAAATTAACAAGCTCCTCCCACGTCAAGAGAAGAAAAGAGTTGGAAAATGCCAACTTTTACGGAGCACAAACCTTTTTTTTTTTTTTTTAGGTAGGTAGGCCCCAAGGAGATTTGAACACTCTTGACCTCTTAATTCCGAGGTGTTGGTCCTTACCAACTGAGCTATCTCTTCGGGGTATGCAGCAAACTTCATATGATAAGAAAATATTGTAAATTTAAGCAAATGCATCTTACCATCTCTAATGGAGACCCAATAACTCCTAGAGGTATTTTAATGTTCCCAACTTGGCGTGTCCCATGAATAAAACCTGGCCTAAGAATGACACCTGGAGAAGAAAATTCAAATTCATTTTAAATATCTATTAAAAAACTCCAAGGTTCCGTTATACTAATGCAAATGAAATATATACAAAGCACTAGATATTCCTTTGGATGCAACTGAATCAAAATAAAGCAACAGAATGATCTAGAAGATCTAAGCAATCTTGCAGGATAGCCCACTAACATATCTGATATTTCAAGGAAGCCTCATGCTTCCGTATCTTTAACAAACACTCACAAATTGTTGGACAAAATGAAGATATTCATTATGGAATGTTTCCCAGTTTCCAGTTGTGTTTTCTTCCTAATTGATTACCAAATTTTCAAGAGAGAGAGCATGTTATTCTGTTGGGCCAAAGCATACCCAATTAGTAGTTGCAAGATCAAGGAAACTCCTATGGTTCTTCATTATTTGGGTGTGAAACTGAGCAGAACGTAATTAGATTCATCATTACTTCATTTATTCAAATGTTTTTTGTTACCAATCAAAGAGATGTTAAAGTTAGTAGTTTCAAGCAAGAAAATCCAACAAAAAGAGAATGAAAAACTTCATATTTTCCCAGGAAAACATCCTTTGCGTTTGTTATTGTATGTCGTAGAAGGGAAAGGAGTTTAGGTGCTAATCCAAAGGCACTAGTCTCTTTCTTTATTTTTGCTTTGATCTATTATACCCTTTTAGGGTAATTGGGTTCTTATATAATGAATAGAATGGGGAGATCACAACATAATGTTGTGACGCTCACCAGTTACAGCAAACTATTTTTTCTCTCTTCCTCTTCTCTGTTCCTTTTCTCTATACCTTTTACACGGTATTAGAGAAAGATCTTTAGACACTATTCCACACATCAAGATCGTGCTCAACTCCATCCACGTGTTCGTTTAATATTTGATTGTTACTCATCCAATTCAGAAGTTGCATCTCTAAGCAAGAGGGGGTGTGTTTACCCCTATTTTCGATTGAATGACATGAAGAAAGATTAATGGAGGTGACTGTTTTTGCTTCCTCCTATTGGCTGTTATCTTTTTGGCGGTAATGTTGGTGGATCAATTGCTGATGGTTGGTGGAGATTTTGGATTGATTGTGTTCAATCGATTTTTATGGTCTATGTGATAATGGTTCTGGTTGCAGTAAATAATTTTTGGTTGTTGAATCAATCTCTGTTTTCAGAATCAATTATTGAATCGACTGGGATTGGCGGGGTTCTGGCGGTACTTTTTTGGTGTGCATCAATTTTGGTAAAGCCGATTTTGTTGTGGAGATTTTCTGGGGTACTTTTCTGGGTTTATCGATTTTGGTGAAATTGATCTTGGTGGAGATTTTCTGCTTTGTCTTTTTGCCTCTCAATTGGCTGAACAGAGTGTCGAGATCCATTTTCTTTAGAGTTTCTTTTGCCTCTCAGTTGGCTGAATCGAGTGTTATCATCACCTTTTGGAGTTTCTTTGCCCCTCGGTTAGCTGAACTGAGTGTTACAATCACCTTTTGAAGTTCCCGAGTGTTACCATCACCTTTTGAAGTTCCATTTGCTTGTTGGTTGACTGAATCCATTGTTGAATTAATTCTTTCTACTTTGTCTACTTGATTGTTGAAATTGATTATTCTTGGTTGCTTTCCTTAGTGTTGATGGCTGAATCTGCTGAATCCAAGACTACCATGACTGAAGTAGTGTCTTCCTCCTCCCACCAGATTATACAGAAGAAATTGGAAGGACTTAATAATTTCCAGCAATGGCAGAAAATTGTTAAGTTGGTTTTGACAGGACAGGATCAACTGAGTCACTTAACACAGAGCAAGTCAACAAGTCTAGTACTGACACTACTTGGGACACTATTGATGCCCAGATTTTGAGTCAGATGTTGAATTTAATGGACAATTCTATAGTGAATCATAGGCTGGATCCGTTGGATAAGAATATTTTTCAAGGTCTATTTTAATTGGGGAAATCATTGTAATTTGATTTAGTTTTATTTCTTTCCATAAAAAAAGGATGGACTTACCCTTTAACTAGGAGTTTTTAAGCTAGTTAGGAGTCTTCTTTAATTAGGAGTCTTCTTTGATCATCATGTTTTTATTTAGTATTTTTATTTAGCAATTGATTAGATTGTAAAGTCTATTTATAGACCTTTTTATCAATGAAATGTATGATGGAGAATAGAATGAAAATTTGAGTGGTGTGTTTGGTGCCTACGGGCTGAGCAGTTGCTGCTCTCCCTCTCCTCCTCTTCCTCTCTTGGTTGGGCCATCTCTCTCTCGGCTGGTTCCCTTCTCCATTGCTGTGGAAGCTCATCCTTCCCCTACCAATCTGTCGGTAGGTATTCTTTCTCTTACCCTCTAGTTTTCCTTTCTTTCTTGGACCCTCTTTCCCTTTCTAAACCCTTATTCTTCTGATTTCTTTACTATCCTCTATTACTGATTCGGGTCCCCTGTTCTGGGCAGTATCACCAGACCTGTAAAATCCCATCAATCTCCTTCAAGCACCTCTTGCACACCTTGAGACATTGGACAGAATTTTCTGTTCCATAGACGAGCTAAACCCTTGGAACCCATTACCCAAAATCCCTCCCACATGGAGAACCGAAATCTGCAACCTAGCTGTTCTCTCTCTTCCGCCGTATCCAGTTGCAGGTATTTTATTGTCTTCATATAGTTGATTATTAGGTCTGATTTTAGTTGTGTTTAAGAGTCCTTGTGATTCGATTTCTTGAATTTCAGGTCAAATAGATCTCTATGAGTTTAGTTCTCCCATTTGCAAGTCATCTGGTTTTTTTGTGTCCGCCTCCCATGTTCTGTCGTGAGGTTGAAGATGAAGACTCTATCCCTTATTTTCTATTAAAGGCTCAGTTTTTTGTTTATAAATTACAGAAAACACCCTAGTCTCTATTGTTACTGGCCCTTCTTTCTAAGTTTCTTTCCAGATTTCCCCATAAGTGAATATTTTGTTTCCAATTTAATCCTTAGGACTTGTTTGGTTTCTCAGTTAGATTATTCCACTGGTTGAGTTTTTGAGATAATTACAGTTCTGCCATAGGGTCTGTTTGTTGCTTCCAAAGTTATTAAATTCAGGTTATTTACCCAATCTGCCACTGTTTATTAAGTAAAGCTACTATATAGTTTGGGTGGGACTATCAGTGGACCCAATCGGGTTCTTCTCGACCAGGGTCCGCATCAGAACCTTATTAGTTATTACTCATACCGACATAATGACGGAGTAGTGAGATTATTTGTATGTCTTATATTCTTGTCACATAATTTGTCTCCTATTTATGAGGTGTCAAAGGAATTTTATCGGGTACATCGAAAATGTCACCCTCTCACACAATACTTTTCTGATTTTAAACGGATATATGAGGAACTTAATTCTCTACTTCCTATCAGTGCTAATGTGCTGAAGATGCAGGAACAACGAGAGCAGTTGGCCATTATGGGTTTCTTGGGCGGATTTGGATCCGAGTATGAAGCAGTTCGTTTTCAAATTCTTGGCAGTGTCACAGTGGCCCCTTTGATGGATAATTTTTCTCGTGTACTACGGGTTTCTCATGACAATACTCGTGACAGTACTCTTGTGGATGGTTCGGCTCTTGTTTATCCCCAATTTGGTCATGGTAATTCTTCAGGTCATGGTAATGGTGGTGGTGCTGGTCGTGTCTAGCTTCCTAGTGCACCAGTTTCTTCAACAGTTACGGTACAACTCGAACCTATTATCATTGTGGGAAACCCGGTCATATCCAACATTTTTGTTGGAAGCTTCATGGCAAACCGCCTCAACAGCAATTTACCAATTCTGCCGCCAATTCTAAGTCTCCTGCTCCATCTGCACCATCTTAGGGAAAGATGGTCAAGATGATTGATGATGAGTATGCACGTTACAATCAGTTTCAGACTTCACAGCATTTCTTAGTCTTCAACTGTTACTTTTGTTCAAACAGGTAAAGTTACTGCGTCTCTCATCCTCTCGTCCCTAGATCATCGATTCAAGGGCTTTTGATCACATGTTTGGGGTTTTAGGTATATTTTCTTTCATTTATCCCTCCACTTCTAGTGTCACTATGGCTGATGGCTCTTCGGTTAAGGTTAGTGGCACTGAGATTATTCATCCCACTCCATGTGCGTCCTTATCTTTGGTTTTCCAATTACCTAATTTTTTGTTTAACCTAAGCTTACTACTGGTTACAAATGTTCCTTTAACTTTTTATCCTGGCTCTTGTGTTTTTCAGGTTCTTACGATGAAGAGGATGATTGGTAGGGTTTGGCAGAAAGGAGGATTGTATCTACTTGAGGATTTGCCATCTGTTGTTTGCTCCAGTGTTTTTTCTCCGCATCAAGTTATTGTTAATTGAGTCAAGAAGCTTGATGCTCGTTTTAGTTCTCTTTCTAGTTTAGAATGTGGGTCCTATTAGTTTGGGAAGCTCCATTGTGTGAGTTATTTCCCTCGAATCAATAAACGGTTATCGCACCCTTTTTGCTTTAGTACATTCTGATGTATGGGGACCTTGTTCCATCACGTCTAAGTTAGCTTTCAAGTATTTTGTCACTTTTGTTGATGATTTTTCCAGGGTTACTTGGCTTTATTTAATAAAAAGTTGTTTAAATTTATTTTTCCCTTATGTGCATTTGTTCATAAATTTAGACTCAATTCCAAACTTTTATTCTTGTTTTTTGGAGTGATAATGCAAAGGAATATTTCTCGGGTCAGTTTTCTCAATTTATGGCTAAACAGGGTATGGTTCATCAGTCATCCTGTCCCGACACCCCCCAACAAAATAATGTTGTGGAACGGAAAAATCGTTATTTAAAGGAGGTTACTTGGTGGTCTCCTCTTTTCAAAATGTAGGTGGTCAAATCGTTTTGGGGTGATGATGTTTTAACAGCATGGTATCTTATTAATTGCATGTCTTATTTTGTTTTGGATGGGTATTCTTCATTCTTTATTGTTTCACTTTGAACCTCTTTTTGTGCTTCCTCCTCTGGTATTTAAGTGTGTTTGTTTTATTCGTGATCATCGTCCCAGTTTCTCTAAGTTAGACCCTAAAACTCTAACGTGTCTGTTCGTGGGGTATTCGCATACTCAAAAGGGTTATTGGGGTTTTATTATTTTTTTTTTTTTTTATGCATTAATCATTTATTGAAAAAAAAAAAAAAAAAAAAGCAGCCCCAAAAAAGAGGGGAATATAATGGTAAGACCTGCACATGAAATCCCCTACTTACCCGGATTTCTTCTATGCTAGGTCTTCCCACATCGGCAGCTGATGCATTAGGAGCGGACCCAATGGATGTAACGGGATGAGAGGTAAGAACACCGACCCGGACCTTAATCATTATAGTGGACCCTAGGTGGGCTCCTCATCATCCCACTGCAATCGTATGAGTCACACTCTCTCTCCTCGAATTCCTATAAATAAGGGCTAAAACCCTCATTTGGGGTTTTAGCCATTTAGTGGAGTGAGAGTGAGTTGTTGTTGAGGCTTTAGGGAAAGCTAGGAGGAAGCTTGGATATTCAAAGCTTGGAGAACTGCCTTTACCTTCAAAGATTAGCCTCCCGGATGAGAGGTAAGAGCACCGACCCGAACCTTAATGATTATAGTGGATCCTAGGTGGGCCCCTCATGCATCCCAGTTCAATCGTGTGAGTCACATTCTCTCTCCCCGAATTCCTATAAATAAGGGCTAAAACCATGGAATAAAATCTCGGCGAGATCTCGCCAAGATTTCGCCGATTTCGCCAATTTCGCAACTAACCGAGACGAAAATAGGGTTGATAACCCTTTTCGTCTCGGCATTTACATGTTCTCGCCGAGATCTCGGTATTCTCGGTTAATCTCGCTAATTCTCGCGAGATCGATCTCGGCGAGATCTCGGCGAGAACATGCTTTTTGCTTCTTTTTTTTTTCTCATTTATAAAAGAGAGGCTGTTCTCGGTGGAGACTGCTCCTTCCTCTTTTTCTTAGTTTTTTCATGGTTTTTTCATTTCTTCCTCCATTCTTTCTTTGTTTGGACTTTTAACTTGCAACGGGTGGTGCTTCGGATTGCGGGGATTACTGTAACCGCGAGTGGTCAACCAACTTCTATTCCGTTCCATCGGACTTCCACAAGAGTCTACGCACCGCAGTACTACTTGAAGTTTTTCCATTCTTCCCAAAGATAGGTATCCTTCGGACAGCTACTGATGTTATATTTATGAATCATGTGCAAGACTACCAGATATATGATGATAGTAGGATGGATCATCCACGACACTCTACGTATTACTAGACATTGTATCTGGATGAGGATTGTGGAATTGTGGACTATGGGCACAAGGGGACTATGGGATCATTCAATATTGAATATTTGAACTATGATGTAATGATTTATAATGAAGTATTATTTTGTTTCTCTTTCCCCTAATGCATTATGTTATTGTCTCATTTGCCATATTTGATTGAATATAATAGCTAATATTAACCTAAATTTATAACAGACTTCAGTGTTGACTATCAAAACATGGGTGTAAACCCAAACAACCACAAAGAGTCATTATTTTTACAATTTTATACTCTAAATGTGTTTATGTATGTAAAAATGAGGTTCCCTTGAAGTTGGAGACCTAAAAAATGCATTTTGGCCACCGAGACAGCTTAAAACAGCTTTTAAGAACAAAATACACTGTCTCGGCGAGATCTCGCCGAGATCTCGGTTTCGGAGGAGGCCGAGACTCCTCCGAAACCCGAGATTTTAAACCTTGGCTAAAACCCTCATTTGGGGTTTTAGCCATTTGGTGGAGTGACAGTGAGTTGTTGCTGAGGTTTTGGGGAAAGCTAGGAGGAAGCTTGGATATTCAAAGCTTGGAGAACTACCTTCACCTTCAAAGGTTAGCCTCCTCTCGTTTTCTTTAGTTATGTGAAGGTTTCTACCATTATGATGGTGATTGGCCACCATTAATGGCCAAGGTCAAACCCTAGAATTTGGTCTAGGTTACCCCCCACCTCCAATGGAGGTGTGTTAATGACTAAACACTATGTAAGGTGGGAAATGTGTTGCCTACCATACATTTATGGTTGGAAGATGTTGGGGAGACAATACTCCCCAAACTCACTTCATCTTCCTCGCTAATCTACATTCTCGGACTCAACCGACAAACCTGAGCCAGCAGATGAGGTATGGCCTTGCCCCCAGCTCCGGTACGTTGACTAAAGATGGTTTGGGTGGCGGATGGAGCCTGTGGGGCTGTCATCCACCGCTCGACCCCAAACTTGGAATTATATTTGGCTAAGCTCAGCTGGTGGACTAACCAGTGGTATGTTCTACCAGATAGTATCTACTGGCTCAACTCATGAGGCCGCCCTACCACAAGGAGCTGGCTTAGGCCTTTCAGTAGGGCAGATTGATCCGCTGACTCGTCTGCTGGCTCACTGACAGAAAGTTTCAAGGCTCAGCTGGTTGATAAAACCGGCGGCACCTACCGCCGGGACCTCATCCGCCGCTTTGGCTGCTGTTGGCCTATTACTTAGTATAATCCTTCGGGGACAAACCGTTGGGTTCCCGGATTGCCTTGGGACCCGCATTGGGACCTTTAGAATATGTCTATGCTGGTTTAAAAGTGTGAATCCCAAGTTGACACTGAGAGGGGGGTGAATCAGTGACCACTAAAACTTTCCTACAACTGTGTAGATTTCCAAAATAGAATACACTCTGCTGCCAAGAGCTGACTAAGGTAGTCGTTTACACATTCATCATGTTAACACATTTCGTGATACACACCAACCACACCCACAATCATCCATACTAGGGGCTTGGTCTACCAAGTGTGCGTACCTAGCCTACAAACCACGCACTTCTATTCCACAGTTATAGACAAACACATCCACATCCACATAACATACTATGTAATGTGGTTCACCTATCACAAACTGTGATGGCTACTCCCCGGGGTAATACCCTAAACAGGGTTTTCTATTATACCCAATACGTAACTTTAATAGGTAGTTTTCGACTGCTACAACAGCAAGGTGCTACACCACCAGGTAAGACAAGCTACAACTTAAATATGAGCTACTACCCACAAACCTATCAGGCCCCAACTTGACAGGCTACAAATATAAAGTATGTAATGATTAGGAACCCATCCCATTTATCACATTCATCATAATGAGGGTTTGTGTGAGATTACCTTAATCCCGGCGTGTTCACAGCAGGTGTAGAGCTCACTTTACAAGCTTTTCCATCTCTTCAATGGTCATACAAGCCATTCTTCATCACCATGATTTCACTGGACATTCAATACACGGCCTCAGGACTCTACTCTAGCTTTAATGAAGCATTAATGGCCAATAGGGGTAGGTGGAGTCATACACTGCTCACAAAGTGCTCCAACAAGAGCCCTAAAATCGTACTTCAGCCACTCCAAAGCTTCTCTCAACTCATTGCAATGGATTAAGCTCGAAGAGACGAGTCCAAGGGACTTTGAATCACCCAAATCGGACATCGGATGGCTGAGATATGGCCATCCGAAATTCAGTCAATAAAAACATTCCAAAGAAAATCTTTGTGAGCATAATGGTGCACCGCAACACACACTAGTGCCGCTGTCTTTGTCTGATTGTATAGTGTTGTTGAGCGCCTATTGGCGGAGAGGGTATCTTCCAAAATTAGCCGTTGGATATGTCAGATAAAGCGGGAATGACTTTTGGCCGTCAGATTTATTTGATCACGTCAGACAATATTCGACTGCAATTTTGGGCGACAGATTTGAATCCGCATCACCGACTTACAATAGTTGCGCCTTACTGAATCATGACATCATCTTCATGCGACGCGATGCACGATCATAAGTTGCATCCAACCAATGGTGTGCCTCACGGGAGTATCTTGATGCGATGACCAACTAACAGCATAACCCGCATCAATCACAGCCTTCGGATACAAATCTTGATTGTGTGGCTCATCTGTGACTCTTGATTTCGGATCTCCTCTTTTTTGTTGGACCAAAACTACCCCTGAACAAACGTCGAACACTTAGTGGGCATATGGATTAAGCCTCCTTGCGGGGGGAACAGCCTTGCGCGCGCGCGTGCAGGCTTGCTGTTGTGGGCGTGGCTTGACCCTGCTGCTGTGTGCGCGGCATGGCCCTGTTGCTATGCGTGCGGCATGGCATGGCTGGTCTACTGCTGTGCTGCTGTGTGCGGCATGCTGCTGCATGACATGCTGACTTGGCCGAGTATGTGCCAAGTGGCTGGTGGGCCTGGCTGGCTGCCACCACAGGTGGGACCCACTTGGTCCCCACCCCTCTCTCTCTTCCTTTCTCTCTCTTCTTCTTTCTCTCTCCTCTTTCTCTCTCTTCTTCTTTCTCTCTTTACATTTCTTTCATACATATAGAGCACTACATTGATTGCCATTCTCTCTCCTCATCATTCTCCAAGGTTGCCAACAATGACAACACACTCAAGGCTGCAATACTGCTCAACTCTGCCAAGGTACCAACAAAAAGATATCTAACACGCATAATAAAACTTATGCATATGAATAAGTAAACTGACGCGGGTAGTTGAAGGAGCCTACTGCCGGCTTCCAGGTTCTGCAACACTAGTGGTACTTACAGGTGAGGGGTCGGTTCAGTAATATTAGGACATAACTGTATGTCTATGATTGTTGTGAGATAACATGCCATCCCTGTTTATGATATATGAGCATGCATTTGCATACAAATACAACAATGTATGTTTGATTATGGATCAATGTGTTTGGTTGGTTCGTGTGACATATGGGCACCAAAGGGATAGGTGACACGTGGTCACACAAATCCTGCTTTATATTACTAGCATCCTAACGGGGGCACGGTGGCCTGAAGGGACTAGGGACTGGAGTCTCTGCTGGATGCAGCCCCCTTTATGTTCATGTTATGCATATGCTAGGAATTAGATAGTTGCATTACCCATGATTCTACACCCTTGCCAATAGAGGGTTATGTGTTGGCATAGGCTCATATCCCTAGGCACGCTGAATGTACTGTGCAATGGGGAATCAGAGGGCCGGCTTCTTGATGCCAGGACAGAGTCTCTTTTGGGAGGTGACGAGCCCCTCAGGGGAGGGGGGGTTCACTTGTAGAAGCAATTTACCAAAAGAGACTTAGGTATTTTGCTTCTACCTTAGCAAGGTGCATGAGAGTTGGATGCCATTGACTATAGGTAGGGCTGAAAGCTATGGCTGAGTCTCAATAGGGCACTTATAAAACCACTATATCAATGACTTAATAGTAGAACTGCATCATCCTTCATTTGTGCATGGCATGTAATACTTGATTTCTTCACTGAGTTGGTATGGGAGCTCACCCCTTGTATCGATTCGTCTTTTCAAATTTTGATGCAGGTGACTTCTCTGTTGCCGACTTTATGGAGTCCCCTCTTGTGGGCGATGCCTTGGCAGGTGAGGACTACTCCGGCGACCATTGCGAGGGCTACGTCTATAGTGATTGCGTTTACGCATGATGCCATCCCCCCCTCCCTCTCTCTCTCCTGGATTATATTTTGTAGATAAATTTATACAATCTATCTATGTCAATTTTTGATACAGATTTACTCTTTCTTTTTGGGTAAATGCATATGATGATAGAGTATATTGTTTTGGGAACATTTAGATGAATAGCATAACAACACTTTTAATTATGATATCTATCATTTAGATGGCATCTATTACTTATGAGATTACTTCCGCTATTATTACTCAGATTATTTATTTGATTGTTGTTGATATTGCATATGTAGACTGTGGGTTGGTTAGTGGATTGCAGCAGTTTAGTGGATCCTGGGTGGATTCGGGTCACCTTATAGGGCAACCCAGGTATCACCCCCGTATCCGAAAATGGACTGTGACATGTGACATACAACAAGCCCTATATAAGGGAGCCAAACACATGGCCTAAACACGGGCAAGATAACAAGCTCAAAGGATACGCACCCCCTCCTTTCCATAGGAGCGGAAAACAAAACAAGAGACCCACAGGTCAATTAAGGTCCCATTGATATTTTAAATGGGCAATCCTAGGACACGAAGGAAGAGTGAAAGTGCTACTTTAAATCATCATTTCCTCTTGGATGCTTTGAAGGATTTTCCCCCTTCCTTTGGCCTTATTATTGAAGATCCTACTGTTTCTCTCTCTCTAAATATGCACAATGGAGGTGCAAAAGGCCAATTTTCCCATACAACCGGCATTTCCAAGGCTATGGAATTCCTTAGCCATCTATTCCGCCACCTCAACGACTGTCCTCTCTTGGAACTGATTCCTAGTACACAAGCTCCAGATGGCTCTCCACACCAACTTGGAATATGCGCATTGAAAAAACAAGTGGTTCCTTGTATCTTCTTTAGCCCAATAGAAGACACAAGCCCTATTAACATCAACCTTCCTCTTTGCCAGCTGATCACAGGTTGGAAGAGCATCTCGCAAACATCTCCATGTAGTGATCGAGTATCTTGGGATGGATTTACCAAACCATATAGTTTCAGCCCAAGGGATCCTTGGGTTTTGATTCTAATGGAGTTCCAAATGCTCCTCGAAGAGCAAGCTGTATTTTTGCCATTTTCATCTGTCCACCAGATACCATCTTCCCTCCTAGTGGGAGTTCTCTTCACAAGGGCCAGCATGCCCCAGATTTCCACAAGGTCTAGGGAGAATGGGCCCAGATCCCAATCTCCATCTCGGATGATAAAAGAGACGGGAGCGAGCCGATGGGTGGAGGTTTTCACCATATTCAGTGTACAAACCCCTTTTGGATGCTAGGGATCCAGCCAAAGATTGGTAGTGGATCCATCTCCAATACTCCACACCAAATTCTTCAAAAGCAGATGCTTGTATTTCGAAATATTCCCCCACACCGAAGATCTTTTTTTCGATGCCAAAACAGTCCAAAGGGAGTCATTTTTCAGGTATCTATGGATCGCCCAAGCCACCCAAAGGCCATTCTTCTTTTGAACAATGGACTAAGCATGCCTCCGAATACCGGAAATATTCATGTCCTTGATCATCCTAATACCAAGTCCTCCTTCATTCTTTCGCTTGCAAATGGAGTTCCAAGCAACAAAATGGATTTTCCTCTCCAAGGAGGGCCACCCAAAAGAATCTTGAACATAGCTTCAATCTTCCTTATCACATTACTAAGAATACCAAAACTGCCGGACCAGTATATATAGCTCCCTTGGAGGACTAACAGGACAAGCTGAAGTCGCCCTACTTGGGAAAGCATTCTAGATTTCCAACCCTCTAATTTCTTGGAGATGATGTCAATGATGAGATCACAGAGGGCAGCCGAAAGCCTGCCGAAGAAGAAGGGCACTCCTAAGTACTTCAATGGCAAGTGGCCTTCACACATATGGGAAGCCCCAATCAGCTGTTGCTTCAATTCAAGGGAGATGCCTCTAATGATGATGGACGACTTGGCCTTATTGATCTCAAGGTTAGAGTGATTAGCAAACTCATCTAGCATCAGAAGGCAATTTTCTATTGATCTCTTTTCAGCTTTGGTGAAAATCATCAGATCGTCTGCAAAAATCAAATGAGAGAGACTAATGTGTTTACACTTTTATGGGACTTTGATTTCCTTGAGAGCAACACCTCTATCAAGGACGCATGTCAACCCTTCCATAGCAAAAGCGAAGAGGTAGGGGGATATGGGTCTCCCTGTCTGCTCCCCTTTCCTCCTCTAAAAAAATCCAGCAGGGCTACCATTAACAAGCACAGAAAACATAGCTGAGAAGATGCACTCTTTCACCTATCCCATGAATGTCTCCGGGAACCCCATGCTGAGCATAATCTCAATAATGAAATTCCTATCCAGAGAATATACGCTTTCTGCAGATCCACTTTCATCACCGCCATAGGGGAAGCATATTTCTGATCCATCCCTCGAATGATGTCATGGCACACCATGATGTTTTCTGTGATAGATCTCCCTTGAATGAAAGCTGACTGGACCTTAGAGACCAGTGCACTAACCACTGCCTGAATCCTATTATCAAGGATTTTAGAAATGAATTTGTAGAGCTGGTTGCAAAGGGCAATAGAGGTCTGTACCCTGAGAAATGATCCATTCTTTGACCTTTTGGGATTAGGCAAATGAAGGTTGCATTAATGGAGGTAGAAATAAAACCCTCTGAAAAGAATCATTTTATAGCCGAAGACACACTTCATCACCAACAATATGCCAGCAGTGTTTGTAGAACATTGCATTAAATCCATCCGGCCCAAGAGCGTTGTTGCTATTCATGCTAAATACTACCGATTTGATCTCTTCTTCGATCACTTCTTTCATAAGCAGTCTTTCTGATCCTCATTCAGAATGTTCTTCACCTGAATTGCTCTTGAGATCTATCACACTGTAGCTGTCAAATAGATTCTCAAAGTATCTGACCGCTTCCCTTTCAATTTGGTCCGGCTCCTCTAAAGCAGCTCCCTCCTGAGAAGATATGGAGAGGATATTGTTAACACAATGTCTGCTTTTAACCATCTTATGAAAGAAGGCATTGTTTCCATCCCCCAGCTTCAGCTACTAAGGCCTCAAATTTTGCCTGAAGAAACTTTTCTCATCTTCCAAGGCTTTTGACAGGGCCCTTCTCACCTCTTTCTCCTCAGCAGCCAGCTGCTGGTTAGAAGGGTTGAAAGACAACAAATTCTGGATATAGGAAAGGGCATCCTCTTTTGATCTAACAGCATGGGAAATGTCCCCTATAAGGTTCTATTCCATTCTTTGAGGATGGAATTCACGTTCCTCAGCTTTGCTGCCAGGCAGCTCAGGGGGTTAAGATCAGCTTTTGTCTCAATATTGATTCACCAAATCAAGGAACCTAGGATCTTCAGTCCAAAAGTAAAAAAGAATTTGAAAGGCTTAGGTCCAAAGTTGGGCATATCCTCCATCTTCAACCCAAGAGGGGAATGGTCCGAAATACCTGGGGTTAGGAAACTGACTTCGGATCCCCTAAACTGATCAGTCCAAGCCTGATTAGCCATGCAGCGATCCAATTTGCAGTAGATACGGTTGGCCCCTTGCTGTTCATTATTCCATGTGAAGGCTTCTCGCTTACTGTGCACATCCTCCAGCCCATTAGCAGCAATGCAGTCAGTGAAATTCTCCATGGCCTGTGGATTTGCAAGGTTGCCTCCCAGCTTCTCACAATGATACCTAATGACGTTGAAATCACCCAACAAAACCCAAGGGCCTGTTGAGAGCTGAGCCATGCATTGGATATCCGACCAGAGATATCTCGTTTGCTACTTAGAATTGAACACGTAGATAGCTGAGCAGAAAAACTCCTTGTTGGTATCCTTTCGTCTAAGTTTGCAATGTATTATTTGGGGAGTAGACTTAATGATTTCTACATCAAGAGCATCTCCATTCTATACAAGCAGAATTGATGCAAACCTAAAGGTAAGCAAGCCAAGATCGGAGACTGGTAGAGTATAAGATAGGTACTAGAGTCCCACTAGTAGATCACCTTGGCAAGCTAGAGTCCCACTAATAGATCACCTTGGCAAACTAGAGTCCCACTAGTGCCCATTGTAGGAGTCTCACCTAAGTCCACTTGAGTCACACAAGCAAAAATATTCAGATATAATATTCAGAGAGAATTGCTGTGAAATTTGATGGATTTTTTATGGATATGAAGATAAAGATAGATAGATGGCAATCTAGAGTCCCACTAGTTGCCCAACCATAGGAGTCCCACCTAGGCTTACTTGTTTCTCACAAGTAAATGTCAAAGAGAAGATTTTCACAAAGTTCTGGATGCTGTAACAGCAATCCATAATTTCATTATATAGGGAAATAGAAGGCTTAATAGCCCCTTGGTTACATCAACTTGAATTAAATGGACTGTTGGAATTCTAAGACTAAATGGAATTCCCAACACCTAGAAACTAAAACCCATACATTAATATCAAACCCTAGACCTAGGAAACAAAAACAAGACATATAAAACAATTCCTAGACATTAAAAATTGTTCCAAGACATGAGGAACTACAAACAAGACATTGAAAATAAAAACATTAATGCTGTCGTGGAAAGTAAAACCCACTATATTAATTCCCTTAGGAAAAGTAAATTCCACTAATGACTCCTAGACTTTAAAAATGACTCTTAGACTTTACTAATGACTCTTAGACTTATAAATTCGTATGAACCACTTATCACCCATACATGGGCTTTCAAAATAGGCCTTATACAAAAGAAAACATAATAAATCCTAGCCCATAACCCATATAACCCAATAGGCTACTTATTAACCCATTAGACTAGACTTTGGGCTTGGTTTGGGCTTATTCCAACATGAATACTTGTGCTGGAACCTATCTACATCAAGAATTCTGGCTGTTCCATCATTGATTGCATTATGAGCATATTTCCAATCTCTGAACATACGAGCATCACTAATAGCAATATTTTTACCTTGAATTTTAGATTCCACAAGAACACAAAATTCAGCTTTGAACTTCTTCACATATTTTTTTACGGCCTGCTTTTTATCCTGGGCATTTAACCATCTTGGGTTCCAACAAAACAGCTTCATGAAGAGAGTTTTGATTGTAAACTCCTCCCCCTATTTGCTTTCCCTTTCTTAGAGACTTTCCCAAACGTCTTCTTTTGATTCCCCTCTTCTGCCTGTCTCTCCAGAATCTGATCAAAATTTCTTGGGCTTAAAGGCGGAGGATGTTCCATCATTTCATTTCCAATACCTAAATTGAGCTGAGAAGACATTGGCATGCATTCTCCAACATAGTTGTTGTTTGGCTCAAAAAGGGCTTTAGAGCGCAAATATCATTGGTCTAGGACAGGAGAAAAGACGGGAGGTCCACCTCATCCAAGAGACAATCAGAGGTGGATGGGGGATGATGGGTTGAGGGAGACACCTGGCGAGATGGCTGATCGGGTCAAGGGCAGAAAGGGATGATTTAAGCAACCGAGAGGTTGCACGAGTGGAGGGTTTCAATGTTGGCGAGGGTAGGATGGGAACAAGCTTTTTGGCTACTGCCAGCTTACTCACAGCAATAGAGGCAGCAAGGATTGAGGTGAGGGGTTGGCTTGAAGGCAGAGGTATAGGCAAGGGGCAAAGGTTGGCACTAGAGAGGGGGGAGGGGTATAGGTCTGAAGAATGGTCGAAAGGGGAAAGTTGAGAATGGTTAGGACCCAGCAGAGCAAAGAGGTTAGGTGGGAAAACAGATCCCAATCCTTCTTTACACAATACAGAGGAGGATCACATACCTTGGGGGAGGTCCAAGAACGGGTGATGGGGCTCATATGCAGGTTTCCATTCTTGTTTCTGGTCAGGAGGTGTGGAGTCGGAATGCCAGGATTTACAATTCTAATCAGGAGGGGAGGTTCTCTAGCAGCCGCACAATAACCATCTCATCATCGCAGTTGGGGTCCACATAAGCTAGGGCATCGAAGGGATTGGAATGGACAACTCTTTCTGAGCCTGCTGTCTATCTGAGGATATGCGGGTCAACTTACCAAAGAGTGTAAAGTATTTGAAAGGCCAACCTGCTTTCCATCCTGACTCGTACATTGTCTGTTCATGTTGGCATCTTCTTCCTGGTGTGTTCTGTAGGAAGTTGATTTGGGAGAGGATGCGGAAGGACCGAAGGTCCCTAGCTCCTTACCCCGAGATGCACTGAGATCAACATTCCCTGCTGCCTGAGCTTTGGCGATATTTTCCTCCGAAATGGAATCCATGGCCTCGGCCTCCACCTGCTCTTGCAAATCATTAGAAATAGTACTACCCACATGCTTAGCTACCTTCATAACTGGCCGCCATTGTTGCTGAACCTTTTCCATTTCCAACCTCAGAAGATACCTTCGGGCAGTTAAGTTTTTTATGACCAAACACCATGCATTTGGAGCATTGATTAGGCTTCCAGTCATACTGGACCGCTTGCATAAAAACATTGCCAACATCATCCTTAATCCTTATCACATCCTTTAGTTCCTGCTCTGCTGAGAATTCAATAGGCACCCTGGCGAAAGCAAGCCATTGTTTCATGCTCGTTGTTCGATCTGCAAAAAGAGGCTTACCTAGGACTAAGCAAGCTTTGCTCAAGGCATGTCTCCCCCAGAAGTGCAGCGGCAACCCCAGCAGCGAGACCCATAGAGGCACCACCTTCACTCCATGGGTGTGCAGCTGAATACCTCTTGCCCAAGGCCTGACAAAGAATGGTCTCTTAGCCACTTGGTAGATGCCTCGTTCCAAAATTCTTTCATAATCCTGTTCCTCAAAGAACCTACTCAGAAAACTGCCATTAGCTAGTAGGAACATGTCCATGATACCTCTAGGGTTCCAAATTTTCAAGAGCACTAACTTCACAAAGGAATACCCCGGTTTGCTTCCCAAGAAAAGCAACCATAGCAAAACGAAAGCTTTGGATATCATCTTACATATCCTCCTTGGAGCATTCTCCCACCAATGCTCCGTCTTCTTAGAAGAAGACGGGTGGAGCAAAAAACAGTTCCATTTTATCCTGCTGATTAGAAGCTGCTGCAACAAACAATTTCCGACTCCATGGGATCTCAGGGCAAGTATCATGCCCCAACAATGTCTCATCCTCCTTCCCTTTGTGAGAAGCCTCTTTTCTGGCTCCACAGGACATTTCCTCCATTTCACTATCAGTCTCCTGAAGAGACTTCTTTTTTCTAGGACAGGATTTTGAACCTCAAGATTCCCCTGCAGAACCTCATATAGAGATGGGAATTCAGCTAGCTCCATCCCGAGAGCCAGAAAACCTCCCTAAAGCTCTTCTTCGTTTGTGGATCCTGCCCCTGAGATAAGGGAGTTTAGAGTTGTACCCATCATCCAATTTTGAACTTTGTGTCCACATCTAGTTTCTCTTCACCTTTCATTCTTGTTTGACTATTATTGAGAATCACCCCCCTTCCTAAGTCTGGTTGCAAAGGCATTATCTAGTCTTAGCTGTAGGACAGCTATGGAAGATGAACTTTTGGCCTTAGAGGACAATCACATTTGGGATCTTGTGCTTTTACCTATGGTCAAGTCTGCTATTGGTTGCCATTGGTTATATGTAGTAAAGGTCAACCCTGATGGTTCTCTTGCTTGTGTGAAAGCACGCATAGTCGCCAAGGGCTATGCATAGGTTTATGGTGTTGATTATCTGGACACTTTTTCTCTAGTGGCCAAACTTGCCTCGGTTCGGAATTCGATCTCTTTTGCTGCTTCCCATCACTGGCTGCAACACCAGCTTGATGTGAAGAATGCTTTCTTACATGGTGATCTCAATAAAGAGGTTTATATGGAGCAAGCTCCTGGGTTTGTTGCTCAGGGGAAGTCAGTGTTGTGAGTCAGTTTCTGTCTTCTCCTCGAACACCTCATTGGGATGTTATTTGTATTTTACAATATCTCAAGAAGGCTCCAAATCGTGGTCATGGACACGAACGTGTTGAGGGTTTTTTCTGATGCTGATTGGGCTGGTTTTTCTATTGATAGACGATCTACTACTAGGTATGGTACTTTCGTTGGCGAAAATCTTATGTCCTAGAAGAGCAAGAAATAGACTGTGGTTGTTTGGTTTACTGCTTGAATAACGTGAAATGGCACAGGTCACGTGTGAGTTGATGTGGGTCAAACAATTGTTAAGTGAGCCTAGTTATCTACACAAATCTTCCATGCAATTATGATGTGATAACCAAGCTATCATCCATATTTCTTCCAATCCTATGTTTCATTAGAGAACGAAATATATTGAGGGCGAATAACACTTGGTTTGTGAGAAGCTTCCGCAAGAAATTATTTCTCCATGCCATGTTTGTACATGAGAACAACAAGCGAATGTGTTCACTAAGTCACTAGAGATTAACGCCGAGCGCTAATCCTGATACTCGTCTTCCTTCCACAACATACAATAACACTCCCCCTTAAGTTTGAGCATATATTTTAATCATGCCCAGCATGTTACAAATATAATCCATCCGTCCACTCCCTTTTTGGGTAATTGGGTTCCTATATCATGAATAGAACGGGGAGATCAGAACATAATGTTATGACTCTGACAGTTACAACAAACTATTCTTTCTCTTCCTTTTCTCTCAACCTTTTACATCGTTCAAGAAAAAAAATTAAGTTCTCAAGACAAAGTGATTATTCTTCTTTACTCCTTAAAGATTAGGTACAAATGATGAATCGTCTGCCAACACACAAAAAGAATAGTGAACAGTTCAGAGCAGTGTGAATGAGAAAGCTGACCTCTATAAGGGAATCTTATCAACAATTCCGTTTCAGCAGCTTTCTGCAAAAAAATATAATTCAGAGGGAAGAAGTCTTCATCAGTAAAAAAATAAAAACAAATGAAATACCTTAGACACCCTAGAATGATAAATGCTATTGTGCTGGAGGATTAGAAGAAAGGCCTTGGCGCAATGGTAAGGCTGCTCTTATGACCTGGTGGTCATGGGTTAGAATTTGGAAGCAGCCTGCAAAGCAAAGGTAAGGCTGCGTACATTTGCCCCTCCCCAGAACCCAAAGTGGCAGGACCCTTGTGCACTAGGTATGCTCCCCCTTTTTTTTGGCTGAAGGGTTCACAAATTCTCATATACTCCATTCTGTTTAATTTCCCCTCTCATATCGTTGCAATTTACCAAGAGGGGGCAATAGAACTAAGTCACTAACATCAGTGCTCAACTCTATATACCCCTTCAACCTTCCCTTGGAGGTAATTATTCTAAATTTTTTTTAAAATATATTAAGATAATGCTAATGGATATACCTTCCCTTCATAATATCCCCTCAGCAGATAATTCACCAAACCAAAGTCAGCAGCAGAGACATAAACAAATCTTTTTACATCTAGATGCATGAATGAAGGAATAAATTAGTCAAACAACTAGATATTAAAATCACCATAAGCATAGAAAGCTAAAGCAAAGCAGAGAACAAGCATTGAAAGAGGATTACTAAATGAAAGGAGTTCAATAAAAGACGTTTCCACCATCACAAATGTTCCATTCTCACACCATCAACATAGAATCCCAGCCCTAAGTATTAGGTTCTAGTGGATGTTTCTGTCATGATATTGTATTAAGCATACTTCAATCTAAATAATGAAATGAACAATCTAGCAGAAAGTTCCATATAGAAAAGAAGGTTGTACTGGAGTTAAACCATACTCAAATCGTTAAGAAAATGAACTAGATAAAAGCCAATTATTACCACAGAAAAAAAAGGAATAAAATGGAGGGGGGACCGCAGCTATTGAATGGGGTATATATATATATATATAGATAGATAATGATGGAATGGATCCCGAAAAGCCAGAACCACATTGATCTAGATAGGATTAGAATATAAAACTAATAATAACACATGATCCAACGGTCAGATGGAACCCAAATTTTAACACGAGGTAGCAAGCATGACAGTAAGCAAAATACCTGAATCTCAAATCAATCCAACAGTAAGGTTAAGAGATGGAAGAATCCTAGGATGGCTGGAACTAGTAGCATAGGCAAGTGATTTTTTGACACTTTTGAAAAGTCAAATATATGAGGTGTCAATGACCGATCGTTAATGACACGTCATCACAATATGATTGGATAATAACATATCAAAATCTTGGTGGGATATGGAGCTATGATGAAGTCCTAATTAAAACAGACTTCCTTAAACCAGAAAACAGTACAGCAGAAATCAATTAGAACTAAAACAGCATATGATGGACTCGATGTTAACAAACAATAGGATCAGAATTTAATCATTGACGATCGATCTAATATTGAGCAATAACCTGGATCAGAAAACAGATCTGAATGGTGAGTTCTGATTGATGGGAGAAGGGACAGATCAAATTATGTGATAACAGCAGTACTTGAACACTCAAATCTGATTAATAAAATCAGATTGAAGTGCATAACAGTAAGCAGTATCAGATCAGACTCGATGACAGCAGATTTAAAAGCCAGACACAATTGGAATAAACATGAAGATAACAGATCTGGAAATTAAATTGATGTTGATGGAAGAACATTGTAACCATTAATGGAAATGATAGAACCAGATTTATAGGATAAATAAAACCAGAAACATGAATAGATCAATAGTTACTTCAACATGGATGAAGGGAAGATAAGAAGAACAAGAAAGATATGAATTTCAGGATTCACCACCTGAAATCCTACCTTGGATACACCACCAAGGGGTTCCTACTTGAATCACCACAGCAGAGAAGCAATCTGAATCACCATAGAGAACCATATTGGGCAATAGCCAATCATTCTTTCATTCATCAAACTTGTTCTCAAGGCTTTAGGCACTTACAAACTTACATAGAAGACTTACAACAAGAAGTAAACTAGTCCTAAAACCTCCTAGACAGTAACTTACCTTGAAGGTAGTTTATTTCTAGTAGGGCTCAACCTAAAATAAAGTAAAGTAGTTAAAACAACATAAAAGCAATAAAAGATTTAAAGCAGTAAAGTCTTATTTAACTAGATAAAGACTCTTTATCAAACTAGACTTGGGATGCTAGCACACTAATCCCGTACTCCTACCTTCTACTCATAGTTTAGGGCCTTTAGGCCCCTTAAAGTGACGCATTACAGTGAAAATCCATAGGACTAAAGGCCCAATATGTGTAGAAGACATCCCAAAGCTTATTTCCTTTAAAAGAAGCCCAATTGTGTATCCTATTTGCATCACATCATCAATAATCAACATAGATTGCCTCTTTTTTTTTGGTTGTGTGCTTTCTTTTATTATTATTATTATTATTATTATTATTATTATATATATATATATATATATATATATATATATATATATATATATATATTTTTTTCTTTTTTTTTTTTTGGGGGTGGGGGGTGATGAAATTGTTTACTTAAAACATTTAGAAAAGTTGAGCACTGCCACAAAACTGAAAAGCTTGACCAAAAGTGTGTCCGTGAGAAGCCACCAATCATAGTTTCCTCCAAAAGGTTTGCTAACAAATATTAATGTAAAGGAATGGGCCTGATCAGCAAGGACGATTCCCATTCTCAGCCTAACAGATTGGCTCACTATTCATGAGTTACTGTTCTCGGTACTGTTCACAGTACTGACTCACCTTATGGTGGACTCATTCTTTAATATATCCATTTCTTTAATATTGTAACTGGGACTCCACCTTATCTAGTGGAGTTCCTTTATCCTAATTAGAGTAGGACTGCTTCTCTTTATTAGAATAGTCATAAGAGTCCTTGTCATGTTTGTTAAACTACACTACAGTCCACATGATAGGACCTACTCACAGTCCTCATAGTGTGGTACTCTTTGACCCACATAGTTGGTGTAGGACTCTTTGATTACAGTTGCTGAGTTGGAATAGGACTCTACAGTCCTGTTGTGTTTACAGTTCTATACAGTCCTATTGTAATTAGGTCTCCCATTAGTATATGAACTCCTAATTAGTTTATTAGTTTGCTTTATTAGTTTCCTTTACCAATCAGGCTTGTTAGTTTCCTTTTCCTATTTGGAGTTTACTTTGTCTTTCGTGTGTGACTAGGACTCTGACTTGTAGAGTTCTAGATTCTATCTAATAGTTGTTTTCTATTTTCTATAAATACAAGCTACAAGGAGAGGAATACATACTCTCTCTTTCCTTTACACAATGATTTACTCCATCTTTTTTATTTTTCTATTTTGTTACATGGTATTAGAGCGGATGTCGTTTTGAAAGTCGTTGAAAGATCTCCGTTCTGGTGTGCAGCCACCATTGCTACTTCTGCTTTAGTTTCTCATATCCTCCATCGAATCAAGTAAGAGATCTGCTTTATTTCATTGGTTTATTGCTTATGGTTAAGGAGAAATCAATTCTATTTTGTAGTCCATGAACCTATTTCTCTTGGTCATTGTTTCCCTTCCATTTGATCTTAAAATCCTGATTTAATCTGGATTTCAGTTACTCATTTAATCTGGGCCTGCTAACATTAATTCCTCCATCAATTACCGTTTTGGATATCCTCCTTTTTTCTTCTTTCCTTCTTATCCATTACTAAAAAGTACATCATGTGCAAGGATATTGACGCAGATCAAGAGTTGGGCCTGGCCCAATTAAAAACCAGCCCAACTAGAGCAGCTAAGATCTCTTTTAGAGATCTCTCCTTACCGCCAGCTATATTTATATTGGAGTTTATTTTGTTTCTTAATTGATTAGTGATGCTATTCAGTTTCCTAAAGTATAGATTAGTTAGTTTAGGAAGTCTCAATTACTTGGAGACTAAGATTTTCCTTAAATCTAGTTTCCTAGAAGTTTTGGAAACTTTCCTATTTTCTAGTTTTAGGAACTTTCTTATTATTTTGTTAGAAATTTCCTACTCTATAAAGGAAGCTTAGTTTCTTATTTTTCAGTTAATTGTCTTTCCAAATTGATGTAATTTTTCAAACTATAAATAAAAGGAAGAAGGGCTGGCGGCAGAGAGAGAGAGAGTTGGCCAGAGTTTAATATTAAATTCTGGTTGACTCTAACTGGTTGTGAGACTCAACCGAAACTCATATTTTGTTCATTCTCGTTTTTAGATAATAGTGATTTTTCGAAAATTCATAACTTCTTCATCCATAGTTGGATCACCTTTAAATTTGGGTATGTTATCAAGCACATCATAGAATACTTCCCCTCCAAGTTTGAAGACCTTCCAACGGCTGAATTTCAAGATAAGTGAGCTTTTCCATAATTTTATAATTCTGTTTTGCTAAAATATCTGTTTAAGACCTACGGGTAAGATTGGTTTCGATCCCACCCGTTGGATCAAGCTCATCTTCTGGAGTATTGTTTCTTATATCCTAAGGATCGAGGATCCCAAATTTTGAAGCATTTTTACAGCCAAATTTGAAGATGGGAAATTATTTGTTCAATTTCAATTACTCTTATTTGTTGTTAAAGGTTAAATTTGGGTTTGGACTGTGTAGAGATCTTGTAGCAAAGAGAGATCTATGAATTAAATGTGTTGAAACCCTCTTTACCATCAGATATTTTCAGATTCTGATTTCAATTTTAATTTCAACCATTATGGATTTCAGTTTCTAGTTTAATTATCTCCCTTCTTTATAATCAGTTACAGGTCTCTTGCTTTTTTTAAATTCCTATGTTTCAGTTACATATTTGGTTATACCGTCATTAATTTCCCTCCAGTTTCTAATTGTGATTTTATTACCTCTCCGCCTCTCATCAAATCTGGTTTCAAAATAATATTTGGATTTGGTACTGAGTACTGAATTCTTGGTACCAATTCATTTCAAAAGATTAATATCCTGTGTTCAATTCTTGAGAATCCTATGGCAAGTCTACTTCTTAATTTCTGAATTTTCTGGACTTAAACTTTGGAATCTGATTTAATTTCTGTTCACCATTCACACCATTAGTTATTCCCAAAATCAGATCATTAACTGTTTGTAGAATTGAGGCATTAAATTCTGCATACTGATTCTGGTATCAAGGTGTTTTCCAGTTTCCTTCTTATAGTAGGACATTGCCGTATCTCACAATCCAACCATTGGATTGACATCATCTTTTGATATTCCGCTTGAGTCATTGATGTTTACAGGAATACCAATTCTGGTTGACAACAGTTGGTCGGATTTTGACTTTTGATTTTTGTCAAAAAAAAAAAGGGTAAAAGACAGTTACCTCCCCTGTAACTTACCTTATTGACCGTTGACCCCCAAAGGTTTCAAAAAAGACAGTTACCTCTCCTAAATAACTATTAAAATCCAAATATAGCCCCACGCGTTAAGAATATTCCATTAGATGGTAACGGTGGGAGTTCAATATTTTTTTAAAGACCAAATTACCCTTTTAGAGAGATGAACTACCTATTTTACCCTTACTATTTAATAGGGTTACTACTTCCCTATTTGCTCTCTTCTTTGGTTTTCAAACCCTTGAATCGCCTTCTTCTTCGGAGCTCTCCGCCGCTGCAAATCCTTGAATATTGAAGCAATTTCTCCTAAAATCTCTCCTGATTTTCAATCCCTATTTTCACTCCAATCTTCCCTCATCTTTCTCCCATTCCAGTCGCCCTTAGTTGACGGTCATTTTCTCTCCTATTCTTCTTTGGTTTCTTCTCTCCTAAAATCTATCCAGATTTTCAATCCCTATTTTCACTCCTATCTTCCCTCATCTTTCTCCCATTCCAATCGTCTCCTATTCTTCTTCGGTTTCTTCTCTCTAAAAATCTCTCCAGATTTTCAATCCCTATTTTCACTCTTATCTTCCCTCATCTTTCTCCCATTCCAGTCGCTCTTAGTCCACGGCCATTTTATCTCCTATTCTTCTTCGGTTTCTTCTCCTACTTCCTCTCTTGGCAGATTCTGCTCTTCCCTCAATGTCGAAATAAAAAAACCATGCCATTTCTCTTCCCTTTCCTAGCTCTCTCTCTCTTCAAACCCCGATTCTTCCCCTTCTTTTTCTACTGCAACTGATTTCTCACAGGTTTTCTCACCAAAATTCAGAGATCCCCAACCCCTTTTTTTTTCCTCCACCATTTTCTCTCACGCCTCACTCTTCTCTCTTGATTCGATAAGTACTTTAATTAACTCACCCATTATATATATCCAAAGGAATCAAGAGGGTTGTCAACAGGGAAGAGCGAAGGAGAACCAGAATATGAATTTCATATTAAGAATGAGAATCCAACATGATTAAACACAAATCAGAATACCAACTCATGGAAATCAAAACTAGTGCTTAATCAAGGAGTTTTGCCTCACTGGTCGCCTGTAATCGTTCCGCTTGCATCTGAATCCATCATATCATCTCCGTCGAAAAGAACGTGAGAGAGAATGAGAAGAAGATGAGATTAGGGTTTATTTTAGTTGGATATAAAAGGGTTATATTGGTCTTTTAACAGTAATAAGATTTAAAGTATGGATAAAAGGTTGAGGGTAGAGTTGTCCATAAAAAATTTAACATTAACACCGTTAAAAATTGGGGCTATTTGGATTTTAATAGTTATTTAGGGGAGGTAACTGTCTTTTACCCAAAAAAAAAAAAAAAACACATGCCTTGTTATCATATCCTAGTCCCACTAGGACTTCACCATATCTCTTAATCCGACCGTTGGATGGTTTTGAAATTTGTATATCCTATTATTGATGTGTCCCACCGTAATTTGTCCATGTGGAATGTTCCACGTGGGGGGAGGGGGGATTATATATATCAAGTTCATTATATATATATATATATATATATATATAGAAGAGAAGATGAAAGAAGTTTTGGAAAAAAAAAAAAGAGAGCTTGCTTGTGATTTACGAGTTGGGTCTCAAGGCCAAGAGACTCAGCTGAAATTTCCCTCCCCTCTCCTCTCTTCATTATTCCTTCCTCTTTCTCCCTAACCCCTCTGTTACATCGACAACCTCCACTTCCCTTCATATCAGTTCCACTGCTCTCCTCCATTCTTCCATTGGTTTTTCTGCAACTATATCCTACAACTCATGGCTGTAACTTGGAGATCAGAGATCGATTATTGCTAGGAGCCCATCACCATAGTAGATAGGCGAGCTGCTCATCCACAGATCAAGAACACCACTTGCGGTTCCTGTGCAGGAACCTTGCTGCCACAACAAATTGAATCTGCCATAACTTCTCAATCATAGATCAGATTGACTCCATCTTTTGATATTGTTGCATATACATATGAAGTTTCAATTGACCAGAATTACTTGATCAACCAATGGCCGGATTGGCCAAAAAGATAAGTTTCTATTGCTGATTTCCTGGTTTTCTTAGTGATCTGTTATTGGGACTGAAATAAAGATCCTATTGTAAGGCTAAGGCCTAAAATTGATTACCTAACCCTAGCCTTGCACCAGATGGAGTCTACTACCATTTACTAATTACCATGCTCGTGCTGGAGTCTACTACCATTTACTACACGTGATGCAACCTCTACACCTACCCATGATGTAACTTCTACTACCAGTTGCACATGATGCAACCTCTACTACCAGTTGCATGTGATGCAACCTTTACTACCAATTGCATGTGATGCAACATCTACTACATCTGCACATGATGTAACCTCTACTAAAGCTGCTTGTAATGTAACTTCTACTACATGCACGTAATGTAACCTCCACTATAGCTGCACATGATGCAGCCTGTACTACTTGCACATGATGCAGCCTCTATTATCTGCATGTGATGCAACCTCTAATACCTCTTCGCTCGTGTTGGAGCTTGCTTCCTTTTTGGATTCTACTACGTGTGCCTATGATTTTGCTGCTATCTACTGCTATTTACTTTTTTTTCTTTCTTTTTTTTAATGCTTAGATCATTTATTGAAGAAGGAAAAAAAGAAAAAGAGACAAGCCCACATACTGTTGCTGCTACTACTATTACCTGTCTGATTATTGATTGCGATAGAACTACTCCAAGCTTGACATGGATGACTTACTGTTTACAGTACTAATTCAGCTTATGGTGGAGTCATTCTTTAATACATTCTATCCTCTTATATTGTAACTGGGACTCCAGCTTATCTAGTGGAGTTCCCTTCTCCTTATTAGAATAGGATTGGTTTTCTTTATTAGAATGTGATTGCTTCTCTTTATCTTTTTAGTCATGAGAGTCATTATCATGTTGACATGTGGAACTCTTATTTACTTTGTAACTAGGACTCCTTATCTTGGGGAGTCCTAAACCTATCACTTTACCCATTTATTTTGTCTATTATCGAGTTATATTTTAGGGGGCATACTTGTAATTTGCTTTATTGTTTTATTTGTCTTTCTAGTTTTTTCTTTATTTCTTTTCCTAAGGGTATATTTGTAATTTGTCTTTTATGACTTCATTATAAATAAGAAGGTTGTATGGAGATTATTATTCTCTCCCATTCTTTGATTCAACATGATATCAGAAATGGCAAGATGCAATTATGAATAAACGGTGGAAAACTGTAATGATGGAGGAAATGAAAGCCTAGAAGAAAAATGATATATGGGATCTTGTTCCTCTCCCACCTGGTAAGAGACCAACAGGGTGTAAGTGGGTCTACATAGTTAAGCAGAAAATTGATGGCACAGTGGATCAGTATAAGGCAAGGCTGATTGCCCGTGGATTTACCCAGACATATGGGATAGGTTACCAAGAAACTTTTGCCCCAGTAGCCAAATCGACAACAGTCCGAGTTCTCTTGGCATGTGCAGTACATCATAATTAGGATCTACAACAACTTGATGTGAAGAATGCATTCCTTCATGGATAACTCACAGAAGAAATCTATATGAATTGTCTACCTGGTTTTACAGATGCAAGTATAGATGGAAACGTATGCAAGTTGAAACGCTCTCTCTATGGACTTAAACAATCTCCTAGAGCATGGTTTGATAAATTTCACAAAGCTATGATAGCATTTGGTTATGTGCAGAGTAATGTTGATCATACTTTGTTTATTAAGCATAACTCAGGTGTCTTCACTGCACTTCTTGTATATGTGGATAATATTGTTATTACTGGAAATAATGATAATGAAATTAGAAGACTCGAGTCATTCTTGGGGAAGGAGTTTGAAATCAAGGATCTTGGAAAACTCAGATACTTTCTTGGGATTGAGGCTGCATAAGTGGTAGAATTATCTTCATGACGAGAGCCGAATTGCTCAATTCCAATGTTAAACAAATAAGGCTCTCTTTGGTATGTATTATAGAATTAATTATATAATACATTATGACATATGTAGTTGTTTGATATGATTTATGGCATTTATTTATATTTAAAATAAATTGATGTAGTCTAGAATCTATAAATAGATTAGAAGATGTTTATTATATTGTGATAATCTATTGTTACTTCTTTAAGTCTAGTGGTATTAAACAGTTACTATTTATGATTCATAATTTATTTTCATAAATGATTTATTATAAATAACTCATAAACATAAATATAAATTATACCAAAGATACCCTAAGATATCGTGATTTTAGTGGGATAAAAAATGGCTTATTGAATCCAAGGGCTTCGTTCTACAAAGGGCATCTTTCTCTCTCAAAGAAAGTATGTCCTTGATCTCCTTTCAGATACAGGCTTATTAGGGTGTCGCCCATGTGATACTCCTCTGGATCCTATTACTAAGCTCAGGAAGAAAGAAGGAACACCGACAGATAAAGGTAGGTACCAGCGGTTAGTTGGAAGGCTTATTTATCTATCACATACCAGGCCTGATATTGCATTTGTAGTGAGTTTAGTGAATCAATTTATGCATGATCCCTATACATTACATATGGAAGCAGTCTATAAGATTATATCCTATCTAAAGGCTGCTCCAGGGAAAGGGATTCTATTGTCACCACATATCATCTTAGAGTGGAGACTTATACTGATGCTGATTGGGCAAGTAATCCAGATAGGATTTCAGGATATTGTACTTTTGTGAGTGGAAATCTGGTCACTTGGCGCAACAAGAAGCATAATGTAGTGGCCCGTACCAGTGCATAAGTAGAATTTCGAGCAATGGCTCAGGGTTAATGTGAACCATTATGGTTGAAGGGCTTACTCGGAGACTTGAAAGTTAAGTATCTTCAATCTATGACTCTGTTTTGTGACAATAAAGCAGCCATCAGCATTGTTCACGATCTGGTTCAACATGATAGGACTAAGCATGTTGAGGTAGATCGTTACTTTATCAAAGAGAATTTAGAAAGTGGTCAGATTCAAATTCCATTTGTCAAATCAAAGGATCAGTTGGCAGATATTTTCACTAAAGGTTTACTTGGGAAACCATTTTACATGATATTGTCCAAGTTGGGTATGCATGATATATATGCACCAACTTGAGAGGGAGTGTTGGGTTATATTTAAGGGGGCATACTTGTAATTTGCTTTATTGTTTTATTTGTCTTTCCTTTTTTTCCTTTATTTCTTTTCCTAAGAGTATATTTGTAATTTGTCTTTTATGACTTCATTATAAATAAGAAGGTTGTGTGGAGAGATTATTATTCTCTCCCATTCTCTGATTCAACATCTATAAATAGTGAATGCTAAGAGGAGAAGAACAAATTGATTCTCTCTCCCTTTTCTCCATTCTCTCCTTCTTCTCTCCTTCTTCTCTTTCTTTATATTTAGTTACAAGGTTCATGCTAATAAAGAGAAACATATAGTTTTATTAGGGAAAGGATCCAGTAGTCATGAGCACTCAATTTTTTAAGGCTCTAGCTGCATATTGAGCAATGGCCTGCCATCTAGTATTAAAGTTTACATTACACAATCCCCTTTGAACCCAAGGGTTCAGAAAGTTCACCACATGGCTTCAATAGAGCAGTGGAATTCTGAACTGAAAATCAAAATCAACAACTAATGTGCTAGAAAACCATGATTTAGACCCAAGTAAACAGCGGTACAATATAAGGTCATGCTATATAAATGCAATGTATTTTGGCATGCTAAAATTGTAAATAACCAAACTATTTCAGGATGCATCTACAGATTTACATAGCAAATCCCATAAAGGTTTGACCATACCACCATTCATTCATGATGTCAAATCAATCCTATAAACAATCCTATAAAAACCACGTTTATTAAAAAAAGAAAACCATGTCTACTAAGCTTTATTCAAATACTTGAGGTGGCTAAGAAGCCCAAGATAAAACCTGAAAAGGCAAGGGAAAAAAAAAGTAGATAAATTAAAAATAAAAAAACTGTGAAGATCTACGGGTTCAAACCTGAGGACTGCAAATTGGATCAAGAGGGTTTAGCAGGCACTATTTTTCTATCAAACAAAACTATTCATGAACATCAAGTTTTTGGTACGTGTAAGGTATAGAGAAGCCAATGATACCATGTCGTTTCTCCCATGAACAGTCAAAATTCAATAGCTTAAAGCATATTAGAGGAATATGTGAAGCCAAGTCCCAGTTAACTGTGTTTTGTTGTCCTACCTAGACCCATTACAAGATGGTAGACGTTCACTTACACCCCTTGCTATGTGAAATTCCATTTTGGGGTTGGAGACTTCACTTACACCCGTTGCTATGTGAAGTACCATTTTGGGGTTAACTCTCTTAACCCTAATGCACAAAACCTGGAGTCATTGTCAGTCATAACCACCCCCTTATGTTCACTGGGGTTGACATTCTTAATCCTAATGCACAAAACCTGGAGTCATTGTCAGTCATAACCACCCCCTTATATTTTTTAATTACATGTTCCACTATTTCTTTCCTTGTCCCACTATTTCTCCCCTATCCCATTTGATTCTGCATAGAAAACATGGTAACAACTACTCTAAATGTCTATACTCAAAAAGTGTAAAAGGTCTTAAAATTGGGATAGTGTACCTTGTCCTGCTGCAGCTCTTATTGCGTTGATGTTTGCAGTTCCATTTATTTTATACATATGTGAATTTGAGCCAAAACCTCCAACACATGATATCTAAAAATTCAAACAAATTAAAGGAGTGGACCAACATATTCTTCAGAGAATAAACGAATAGCACGATGTCTTCCATAGAGGAAGACGGAAGAAAACAAAAGTAGCTTTACCTTACAAATATGATAGTCATACAAATGAAGAAGATACAACAATAACAGGGCTAGGTTCTCTATGTACAATACGTGAGAGAAGCTTTGATAAACATCTGGAATCTGCTATGTGGCAGCTCAGTTGAAGCTCACACTTTTGTGAAATGCAATCCACTCAAGTGCAAAGTTTCAGCTGGAATAGAGCTCTAGGTGTCACAAAATTGTTCTTAAAAATGGTAGAGTCAATGATTAAAAGTATACATTGGGGGCCATACAAATAGGTTGATCAAACAAAACTGTTTTATAGAAATCAAGAAACAATGTGATATGGGTTGTGATACAGATGCAATAAACCGGCTGGATCGGTTTAACCCGAACCGAAAAACCAGGCCAAAAGAAACCAGGGCCAACCCATCTGGGTTTTGGTCCCAAAAGGATAGTTAGGAGTTTCTTTCAATATTTGGGGTAATTGAGTTATTTATTTTTATTGGAGTTATGCTTTGAATAGGTATAGGAGTCTCATAATGGATAGAAATGGAGTTGTTTTGTAGACTTTTTATTTCTTCTTTAAATATGGTTGTAAGCCTGCGAAAAAATAAAAATAAAAATAAAAAGTAGTTTTTGGAAGAAAATGAAATTGAGAATTTGTTTCACAGTGGTGAGTTGTTCGTGTTGATGGCTGTTTTCTGCCTTCCTCTGACCCCTCTCAAGGTTCAGTTGTGATTTCTTCAATTCCTCTTCACTCTTCTATTTCTTTTCAGTTATTGTTCCCCTTCTCCCTTCCCTATTTCTTCTCCCAATTTTTTTTTCTGTTACTACTCCTGCACTTAGCAGTAATAATAGTCTAACACGGTTGAATCGATCTCCCTTGGTTGTTGAGTTTTCGATCCTAAACCCTGGGTGCTGAACCCTTAACTGCGGGCAACCTTACCTGCTACACCTCAGTCCGAATCTTGTTGGGAATGCGAGATCCTATTCTGAAACCAGGCCTGCTTCATGGGTTGCCGTCAAGTACAATTTCAGAAGTTCTTTCCTTCCATTTATCCAAGTGGCCCTAATGTTAGTTGGAATCAAAAGGGTTTGGCGTTAGAAACCCTGAAACCCTGTCACAAAGTGTCATGTGATTTGAGTTCAAAGAGAGGAAGTTCAATCAATTCTCTTGATACTAATTACCATAGAGTTCAGTTTCTATCAAGAAGTCGTAATGTTGAAGACAACCTCAACCCCACATGTCATACTTCACTTTCTTTGTGTATTTTATTTCATATTTTCCCTTTTACAATTAGTTCCTGAAGTGCCATTGACTTCCAAAATAAATCTGTTTCGTCCTATATCTATAATAGCTTTCCAGTCCGCCCCCCCTCTTCTTTAAATTTATTCTGGATCCATACTAGTTTCTCTCTCTTATTGCCCAAAGAGCCTTGAATTTTTTTCTGAAATTGATGTAACTGCCATTACACCTTCTATTTGAGTTTCTTATCATTCAGGTACATAGCGATCCCAAATTAGGGTTTCCCAACCCGGGATCTCATCAGGTTGGCAGGACTAGTGGCCTTGCCAACCTCGGCAAGATGGGTGCCATATTTACCATCAGGCAGTTCTGGTAGCACACAAAAATTTTGCACAAATAGGCCTTTCCCCCATTCATAGTCAAATTTCAGTCCAAAAGGACTTTGCCACATCCCAGAAGTAAAGCCCACTTCTTGATTAAGTTAGAACCAAAAGTTTAATATTTGGGCCACTGAAAATACAAGTCAATGAGTCAAAACATGGTGGGGCCAGAAATTTGCCATGTAGATAGTATTGAGAATAATTGCACATCAACTAATTCTGGGACCTTGGATGGACACTTCAACAGATATCATATGGGGTACTCTATCCTTCCTGTGGTTCAATTAGCATCTTCATCCTTGACAGTTGACACCCATGTTTTTCCATTCCAAAGGGTTCACAATGCAGAAACTAATGCTGTGTTTGGTATCCACTCTTGGAATGCATTCTAGGTTGAGAACACATTCTTAAACATCAAAAACATCGTTTGGTATGCATTCTCCTTCTTAAATCTCAGAATCCCTCTCAGAATGTAGCCCATTCTGGAATGCACTCCCATTCTGCATTCTCATGGAATGAGAATGTATGAAACGAAATTTTCCTGATAGAAGTCACAGTCAAAAGCGAGGAGAAAGAAGTTGTCTGTTAACTTTTAGAGCATCTCCAAAATCCTCGCCGCTGGATCTATCCCTCACAAGGGTGCGCATCTCAGATCAATCCTCCTTTTACAGTGCTGCATTAAATTACATTTTCATGCTGTTCAAACGGTTTCATGAATCCAAGTCTCCATCTATGGTTTCCAACTGTTTGATTCAATTATTCTGGGTTCTTGATTAATGACTTGGATAGTTGGATTTAAATTCTATGCATCTCTGGTTACATCTTCCGTTGTTCCCTTACACCATCTACTTCAATTTCTGACTGTTTGTTTCAATTATTCTGGGTTCTTGATTAAAGACTTTGCTAATTGGATTTGAATTTCTATACATCTTCCTTTGTTTCCATTTTACACCCTCTAATTCCAGCAGTTCAGATTTGAAAGCACATTTCCAGGAGATTTGACCTGAATATGGTTTCCAGAGAAAAATTTTGATTGAAAAAAGCTTCTATTTTAGATTTGGTAGCTTTTAGAACTTCCTGTTCCAAGGCTTTCATCTCTACTTTCTCCTTTCCATTGGTAACATGGCAGAGGACAAGAGCCGCCCCACATATTGAAACCAAGGTTCAAAATCTCGAGTCTCGAGGGTGTCTCGACCCTCTGAGAAACCGAGATCTCGGAAATCTCAATTGAGATCTTGGCGAGACTGCACAAAAGCCGCGAAGGCTTAAAATGTGTGTTTCGACCCTAAAATGACCATTTTAAGGCTTGATACTCTAAGGAACCTTATTTTAGCATATATAAACATATTTGAACCATAAAACTATATAAATAATCACACATGGTGGTTGTTTGGGTTTACACCCATGTTTGGTAGTGTCGGTCTGAAGTTCAAATGTAAACCTAGGGTAATATTGGCTATTCTACATAATGTTACACTAATAGAAGATCACAGAAGACCAAATGAACTAGTAAAATGATATTTGGGAGAAGAATAAACATAATAACATTTAATTAGTTAATTGTCATAGTAAAAAAAACCCAAAGTAGTCAAGTAGACTATACAATCATAATTCATATATTATTTCGAGAACTAGTCGAAAAATGTCGAGAAATGGTTGGGAACTGGTCAAAAATGTCGAAAAATGGTCGAAAATGTCGAGAAATGGTCGAGACCAGCTCAAGAACTGGTTGAGATGGTCGAGACACCGTATCGAGGCGAGATCTCATATCGAGCCCCTTGAGATCTTCTAGATCTCGCCGAGATTTTGAACAATGATTGAAACAGAGAAGTGAGTAGTCCCAAGAGATGCCATAGATGGCATCATTAAGTACCGATTGGAGGAAAGACAAAGGCAAGGTTTACTTTAGAATAGAGACGGCAATGGAAGCCGGTTTTTGAAGAGGCATCTTCATCACCAAGGCCTCTCAAGAAGATCCCAAGCCCAGAGTGTGGAAACCTAGATCATCTTTCCTCTACTTCCATCCTACATCGAGCAACCCATACCCCAGGGTTTTCTTTTCTTTTCTTTTCTTTTTTCTTTTTTTTTATTTTTTTTATTTTTTTTTTATAATGTGTTCTAATTTTCTGTCTCCCAAGCATGTAAAGAACCTCAGCCATCTGTTTGACTACTGTGACTATTTTTTTTCTGCAAAATCTATCCAAAATTCTTCATTTGGTATTTTGTTTCTCAATGGTTATCTTGTAATGATTCCTACAACTTG
The DNA here is from genome assembly GCA_028583415.1 of Protea cynaroides. Lineage (NCBI taxonomy): Eukaryota > Viridiplantae > Streptophyta > Magnoliopsida > Proteales > Proteaceae > Protea > Protea cynaroides. The sequence goes on from CM053268.1 coordinate 77,594,176, forward strand.
CACATGAGTTGTTAGATAAAAAAACGAAGAGATATGGGCATTCTAAAATCAAGAATTTAATTAAACATGTATCCAAAGTAATCCAAAATTCCAAACGCTGTTCTTAGTGTCGGTTAACATTCTTTGTTCTGAGAATGGGAATGCATAGTCTCAAAATGAGAATGCATACCAAATATAGCCTAAGTTCCCGCAGCAATACCAGAGGACATAGTTGTCAAGGCACCAAGGCGAACCAAGGCGTTGGAGGCCTGACGGTGTGCCTAGGCGACCAAGGCACCCACCTAGGCGATCAAGGCGCCTGATTTTTCAAGGTGTCATAAGGCCGCCTGGGAGCCTAGGTGGTGCTTGGTGTATTGATCTTTTCGGAAAGGGAGTGTGTGCGAGTTGTATATTAAGAATAGGTTGGATCCAACCAACTGCACTACTTTCTTCTTCTTCTTTTTTTTTTCATTTTTCAAACTAAAAACTAGGAAAGAAAGGTGCACGATCATGCGAATTACTTCTGAAAATGAAAAAAAAAAAAAAAATCAAATTATATGTGAGAAACATAGCATTTCATGACTCATTGTTAAATCCACTTTGATTCTCTATTAACCAATACCAATAATGTGGGACCATTAACGCCTAGGTGGTGCCTTGACAACTATGCCAGAGGAGAAGGATGCTGTCACAACCAGCATGACGGCCAGCCTAGCTGTCATGACTGATGCAGGCAGGGATCCGTTGGATAGGAATCTTCTTAGGATTTAATTTAGAAATCTTTGTAATTTGATTTAGTTTTTATTTCTTTCCATAAAAAAAAGGATGGACTTACCCTTTAGCTAGGAGTTTTTTAGGCTAGTTAGGAGTCTTCTTTAATTAGAAGTCTTCTTTGATTATCATGTTTTATTTAGCATTTTCTTTAGCAATTAACTAGGTTGGAAACAAAATAGTAACGTGGGATGATTTTAGGGATAATTAATGCAATAACCTTAAACCTTTTTTTTCAAGCAAATTTTGAGGGGTTACAACAAATAGATGGATGCCTAGCTCGAATGGAGCGATGTTTGGGTATTCCAGACACTCTTCATCAGGAGTTTCTAGCAACCCTTGATAAGACAGACTCCACCATTGAAGTTCCTACCGTAGAGGGTTACAGTAAAGATATCAAGAGCGGCGTTGCGAATGTGGTACAAGTTGAGATCATGGTTCAAAACGACATTCTGCAACCAACAATAGAGAAGGGTGTCTTCGGCACACCAGATCCTGTTCGTGATTGTGCGATCACGGAATATGTGATTCCATCCTGATTTATTGAAAGACGGTTCCCTCGACCTACAGACTACATCCCTACCGTTCGTGTGTTACCGGAATTTTGTTACCGTCTACTGTTGGATGTGTCTTCTCTGAAATTGTTCTGTCATCTTTACAAAATTCGAGGACAAATTTTTTTAAGTGGACGAGAATTGATGCAGGCTGGGATCCGTTGAATAGGAATCTTCTCAGGATTTAATTTAGAAATCTTGGTAATTTGATTTAGTTTTTATTTCTTTCCATAAAAAAAAGGGATGGACTTACCCTTTAGCTAGGAGTTTTTTACGCTAGTTAGGAGTCTTCTTTTATTATCATGTTTTATTTAGCATTTTTTTAGCAATTAATTAGGTTGTAAAGAATATTTATAGACCTCTTTTATCAATGAAACGTATGATGGAATGATGAATTGAAAGAAAAAAAAAGTGAAAGCTCATGCTTCCTCTCTCGGTTTCTCAACCCACGGCTTCTCTCTCTCCTCTCTCAGTTCACTTCCTCCTCGCTTTGAGTTTCCTTTCTCCCTTGCTGTTCCGACAACTTCTTTTCTCCCTTGTTGTTTGACAACTTCATTCCTCCCCCTCTTGGTTCTCTCAACAGCCCATTCCTTTCCCCCTTTTCTCTTTGTGGGTTCCTCAATATCTCCCATCCCTTTTATCTCATAATTTGTGTTTCCTCGTGACTCCCTAAAATTATCCCATTAATTATCCCTAAAATCATCCCATGTTACTATTTTGTTTCCACCCCATTTTCTCCCTTCCCTGACAATGGTTTTTTGATATTCTCCATTTATGCCCAAATCACATCTGCATTAATGACAGCCAATGATTTCTGGTTGTTTCCAGATCTGGTTTGAGATAAGATTCCTTGTTAAGAAGTCAAATTATTTTCTTTCTTTTTATTATATAAAGCTTATCTTGGATTAGGAATATTTATTCCAATCTGAGTTAGCTCCTTCTTGTTTCTTATTGGTTGCAAATGGATTATGTTAGATTGGAGCTTTCTTATTGGTTGGATGATGTAAATCCTCTCCTAAGCTAATCCCTGGCTCCTCGAGAAGCTATAAATATACGTATTGGCAAAAGGTCCTCCCCATGATTTTGAAGATGAAAAAGTCCAGTTTCAGATTTGGTTTTGTGGATTCAGACCATACCTCATGGATTCAGTGGTGTTTACTTAATGGATCTTGGGGGAGCCTTAGGTGGGATTCCTAGTCTGTTATCCACCATTCTCTATACCTATATCTTCAATCCAGTTACAGATCAGATCTGTCACTTTTTTTGTTGCCTGCGAAATCTATGATTTCTAATCTGATACTGTTCCTGATATCTTTAATATTTGTTAACCTGTTTTGCTCTCAAACCAGATTCATTAGTTTCTGAATTCAGATCTGCATAATTCATGCCCTGCGGCTATATTGATTAAATAGCATTCTCAAGTCTGTTGACTTGATAGTTCTGATTTATGCTGCTGGTTCTGACTACATTTAATTCAGGTACTTCAAATTTATTGCTCTCTGATTACGGTTTTACATCTCTGAACTTTCTAGTTGATGTATCAGTTCAGTTCTTGTTTTCAAGTTTCTTATTTGCAGGAGGATTGTTCCAGATCTCACAATCCAGCCATCAGATATGATCAAACTTTGCAACCTATTCTATTTGCTGAACTAACCCATCGATTGATCAACTATAAATTCAAACCTATCGGACATGCCTTGCTAAATTTAGTTATTATTTTCTGTTTCTGGTTGTGTTCATAGTTGTCAAGGCATCTTACCAAAAAAAAAAAAAAAAAAATAGTTGTCTAGGCATTGCCTAGGCGTCCAGGTGCCTTGGTAGCGCCTTGGAAGATAGGCCGCCTTGGTCGCCTTGTGCGTCCATCAGGCCTCCAATGCCTTAGTTCGCCCTGGCGCCTTGACAACTATGTCTGTGTTCCTAACCCTGTGATCTTACTTTTTTGATCTTCTATTAAGACTATTCTGGTAGGAGATTAGAACCCTACTAGTTCAGAAGATTGACATGGTTTTAAAGTTGAAAAGTGTACAATTTAGAAGAAGCCCATGTGATTATTTTCTCTCACGGTTTTAGGAAGGCAATGTTGATGAAATGGAGAGGTGGTTATGGAGTGTTGGGTGATAATTACATTCCACTGAAATTCAAAAGGAAAATTTTATAGGGGTGAGCTATAATCATAGTTATCAAGGCGTTGCTTTAGGTGTCCGGTGCCCTTTGAAGCCTTGGTCGTCTTGTTGTTGTGATAACTATGGCTATAAGACCAGTAATGATATATGGAGCTGAATGTTGGGTGGTGAATAAACATATAATAAAGATAGTAACTGAGATGAGAGTTAAGATATGGACAGGTGGTAAAAACCTAGAAAAAAAAAAAAAAATGAACATATTAGAGGTAATTTAAGAATACCTTTGATACATGTTAAGTTGAGAAGTAGTGTGCAATGGAGATCTTTGAAAGCACTGGTAAGGAGTGATACGATTCTGATAGGTGGAGCTGGAAAAGCAAGAGGTAGGCTTAAAATGACTTTGGACAAAGTTTTGAAAAAAGACATGCTGGATAAGGGTTGGCTTCAAATAGAGTTAAACGGCAAAATAGAAGTAGTTCAAATGACTCCACTTAGTTGGCATAAGGTTTAGTTGAGTTGAGTTGAGTTGAGTTGAGTTGTACAGGTTTTGTGAAAAGCATAAATAAGAGTATTGATTGTGAGGAAATAACTGACTTGTTTAAATTAACCGAGGCCATGCTTTATTTATAGAGTAATGGATTTATATGAAAGGAAAGTAGATGAGAAAGTAGGTGAGGAATGAGGCAGCACTCTTATCCCCACATACATCGAACCTACACACATACCCATATTACAACACTCCCCCTCAAATTGGCACATAAATATTACCCATGCTGAACTTGCAAACTATGGATGAAATAATTTACTACTTAACCCTTTGTACAAACATCAGCTAATTGATCTCCAGTTCTGACAAAAGGAACACAGATCAGTCTTTGCTGCAGCTTCTCCTTAATAAAATGTCAATTGATTTCCACATGCTTGGCGCGATCGTACTGGACAGGATTGTGAGCAATATTGGTCGTAGATTTGCTATTACAATAGAGCATCATAAGTAGGGGAACAAGAATAGCTAAGAGACTCAACAGTGCTAGAGCCACATTAACTCACAAATGCCATTAAACATAGCCCGGAACTCCTCAGTGCTAAACCGGGCAACAACAGTTTGTTTCTTTCTTCGCCAACTGACCAAGTTGCTGCCTACAAATGTGCCATACGCAGTAGTAGAGCGAGGATCATCAGAGGAGCTGCCCCAATCAGCATCAGTAAAAGCCTCAACCCATAGGTGATCATTAAAAGAGAGAAACACCCTTTGCCGGGAATTGACTTCAAATAACGCAAGATGCGTAGCACAATTTCCCAATGGATGGTATGAGGATCATGCATGTACTAACTGACCATGCTAACAACAAAAGCAATGTTAGAACGAGTGCGAGAGAGGTAGATCAATTTACCAACTAACCTCTAATACTGACCCTTATCAATAGGATCTCCATCCTTGCTTTAGAGATGAACATTAGATTCGAGTGGAGTATCTGAGGGCTTACAACAAAGCATCCTTGTCTCTGAAAAAAGATCTAATGTATATTTCCTCTGTGCTAGGAAAATACCCATAGTGAAGCGAGCAACCTCGATGCCACAATGCCGAGGAAGTAGTGTAACTTCCCAAGGTCTTTAATCTCGAACTCTTGACCTAGGTAAGTCTTCAAATGTGCAATCTCCTCAATAAATTGCTAGTGACCACAATGTCATCTATGTATACAATAAGAAGAGCAATCTTACCACCAGATCGCTTGATAAAAAGGGTGTGAAGCATGGCTCTAAGTGTAGCCATTTGACACCATTGCCTATGAAAGTGACTAAACCAAGCACGAAGAGACTGCTTTAGACCATATAATGCTCATTTAAATTTGCAGACCTTCCTTTGTGTCACTAAGGTTGATAAGCCATGAGGAATATCAAGATACACCTCATCTTTAAGTTCACTATGGAGAAATGCATTCTTGATGTCGAGTTGTTGTAGTTCCCAACTCAGGTTAACCGCACAAGAGAAAAGAACCCGAACAATGTTCAGCTTTGCAACAGGGGCAAAAGTTTCCTGATAGTCAAGGCCATAAGTTTGAGTAAAGCCATGAGCCATTAACGGGCCTTGTACCAATTCACAATATCATCCATGTTCTGTTTTACTACAAACATCCACTTATAACTCATTTTATGTTTTTGGGGAGTAAGAGGAACCAAGTCCCAAGTACCATTCTTCTTCTAGGCTTAAATTTCTTCAACCATGGCTGCCTTTCATCTGAGATCGTAAGAGCCTCCTACCAATTATGAGGAAGGGAAACAGAAGATGAAGAAGACACAACAGCCCGATAAGAGGGAGACAAGAGTCATACGACACCAACTGAGCAATAGGGTGATACGTACAAGATCTCATTCCTTTGCGAACAGCAATGGGTAAATCAAGACATGGGTCAAAAAGACTAAGAGAAGCGGGTGCGAAATTACCAGATATAGAAGGACCTGGATCAAGACCTAGATCAGAAGATGGCGAAAAGCTGGGTAGAGGAGGTGCGGTGGTGGTAGTGTCTAGGTGTTGCTGATTGTGACAAACATAGACCCGCACAGGGTTTGGTATCTCCCCTGGACAAGTACAAACACCAGAAACACACCCTCAGGTAACTGAGCAACAAGAGGCACATCTTCACTGAATACCAAATCCCTCCTGGAAGAGAATCTAACGAAAAATAAAAGACGGTCCCATGGAACACTACATCCATTGTCACCAACACATGCCGGGAAGGAGAGTGGTAGCACCGATAACCCTTCTAAGTATCAGAGTAGCCAACAAAAACACACTTGAGCCTACAAGGCTCCAACTTGCCAGGATGCTATGATATTGTGCAAAACACATGCAACCAAAAACTGCGGAGGGATGGCAAAGTCAAACAACCCCATCAAGGTAGTAACAGGAGCACGAAAGCCCTGAACACAAATCGTCATCCGGTTTATCAGATAGGCGGCAGTTAAAACAGGGATACTCCAATACTAAGAAGGAACCTGCATCTCAAACAAGAGAGAGCAAACAATCTTTAGCAAATGGCGATTTTTGAGCTCCGCAACACCATTCTGAGTCAAAGTGTCTACAGAATTGGTCTGAAGAAGAATCCCATAAGTGGTAAGATAAGACGAAAAGGTATCATCCATATACTCAATACCATTACCACTATGAAGGATCCAAATGGTAGCATCGAACTGAGTGCGAACCATGGTGTGAAACATTTGGAAGCAATGGAAGACCTCACTCTTGTAACAAAGAGGTAGATCCAAGTGACCCTAGTATGACAGTCAATGAAGATAACAAACCAACGGAAACCAGAGACAGATTACTCTAGGCAAGGCCCCATACATTAGAGTGAATGAGAATAAAAGGAACAACACTTCTTTTATTTAAACCAGAATAAATAAAAACGAGTTCACTTGGCTAAAACATAAGCATCACACAAAAAAAAAAAAAATCTCCTTAGAATTACAATGCTGAGATAAATGTGGAAAAGCTTTAAAAAGAGTCTCCACTAGAGGATGGCCCATACGCCTATGCCAAAGTAACAACTCAAAAGCAACAGTCGCCATGGAACCAATCTAAAGTGCAGAACGAATAGTAGGAAGCCCATCGTCCAGTAGATAAAGGCCACCTTGCACCCTACCATAGCTAATCATTCAAACCATCACCAAACCCTGAGAGAGACAATGGATAGGATAATAAGTCACTTTTACAATTCAGATCATAAGTAAGGCGGCTAATGGAAAAAAGGATAGTAGTAAAATTCAGAACATGAAAAACAGTTGACAACAATAAAGTGGGAGAACACTCAATGGAACCCTTTCTAGAAATAGAAGAAAGGTAACCATTAATGACACGAACCTTGTCCTTACCAGAACAAGGAGAATACCGAGAAAAAAGACTAGGGGTACCAGTCATGTGGTCAATGGCACTGGTGTCAATTATCCAAGGGAAAAGACAACCAATGTACAATGGCAACCAAAAAGGATACCTGAGGCAGCAGGGTTAGAGGTAAAGTAAACCATGGAAGTGGCGGTAATAGAAGCAGATGGCCCAAACAAGGGCGGCTCCAAATGAGTCATGAGGCATTGTAGCATCATAAAGAGGAACCGACACTGGCAGGAGCGGCACTGATAGGAGGAGCAGACTCAAACATCTCAGAATGATGAGCAGAGAAGCCACGGACATGGCCCCGACCATGACCACACAATGAATCAGCAGCTGGAGAACATGAAGTTACCAATAGAACTCCTTGGTTTGTCGTGCCTTTACAATAAGAGCATTGGACAGGCTCGCAGAGAGAAGAAAAGCGATCAGTAAAATGAGCAGAGCCACTGCCACTAGATTGAGACCCAAACCCAGAAAAAGGGTTGAACAATCCCAAAAACCATGGGATGGCAGACTAGGCGATAACATGGCAATGCGATTACTGTCCTCCAACTGCACCAAGGAGTAGGACTGCTCCAATGAAGGAAAGAAATCACAATAAGAACTTAGGCGTGGATCTAGTCATAGGCAATGTTCAGGCCGGCCAGAAAATTGTACACCTGATACTTGTCTTCCTGCTTCTAAAATCTAATTGCATCAGCAATGCAGGTAGCTTGGAAGGTATCATAAAAGTCCACTCCTACCATAGACTGCACAATTCTGAGTAGTATTGGGACAAAGTGAGATCATGTTGTTTGGTCTCATGAAGCTTCTTCCTGAGTTCATAGACTTATGCATCATTCCCAACTTGGGAATAGGTATCCTTGGTTACTGTCCAGATTTTGGCTGCAGTATCCAAAAGGATGTAACCCGAGCAATCTGTGGTTGCATAGAGTTGATGAGAAAAGACATCACCAACGAATTAGCAAAACTCCACTTCTTCTGAGAATCACAGGCGGTTGTAGGTTACGTCGTGCCACCATTCATGTAGCCAACATAACCACGGGAATCAATGGATCGATAACAAGACCGTCACCACATCAAATAGTTGCTCCCATCAAGACAAACGGAGCTCACAAGGAACGAGGGAAAATGGGTATCGCGACCTGTCCTGTTGGTTCCAGAGGAAACGGTAGTAATGTCAAACATGATGACGGAGCAAAGAGGTCACACAAAGAGTCAAGAATAATCATGGCCAGAGATAAAAGTATCCTGATACACCATCACAAGAACAGACAGTCCCATGAATCCATGTAAAAAAGAGTTCTGCAAAATAGGGTCTCCACCATAGTCTGATCTAAGAAATTAACCTTAAAGAGGGCTCTCAGTAGGCTAAGGCACCACCATCAAGAGCTGCTGGCAGCGGTGAATTGAGAGAGAGAGAGAGAGAGAGAGAGAGAGAGAGACTCACTAGGGTTTGGTTCTCAAGGAGGATCTCCACTCTAATACCATCTTGATTTGTGAGAGAATAATTGACTTGTTTAGATTGACAGAGGCCATGCTTTATTTATCGAGTAACGGATTTACATGAAAGGAAAGTAGGTGAAAAAGTAGGTGAGCAATGAGCTAACACTCTTATTCCCACATAAATCGAACCTGAACATAAATCCATATTACAACGGAGACACACAATCTATCAACTACTGCATGAAAAGTTCCACCACCACAATGGGTTACTGAAACATTTTTATATTGATATTTAGATACTATAAACTGATGTTCTAGGTCGATAGAGTCCTCACTTAAAGATACCCCAATGAGGGCAACAAATTATAAAATCTGCATTTTGAATCAATAATTAAAACTATTTGTTGTGATGCTTAGGGAAGCTAAAATATCTCACCTACACGAAGCATCAAGTTTGAGTACAACGATTTGTTCTTGTAAAAAGACAAGTAATGAATTGCTTTGTGCAGAGGTTGACAAATAGATTCCACAATACCCAACCTATCCTATCCTCTCCCCCCCCCCTTCACTCCATCCACCCCCTTATTGAGTAAGTCAGGAAAATTCTCTACAACATGGAACGGAAAATTTCATGACAAAATAATATTTCATTCTTCACAAAGAAAATTCATTAGAGTATATAATGTCTTGAACGAGAATCCAACCCCCCCCCCCCCCCCAAAAAAAAAGAAAAAAAAAAAAGTACACTCATATTTGTAAATCAATATCATATGTATAGTATCTTTTCTCTTAATTCCCTTGTGAAAAGGGGGAAAAATCATAGTTTGATAGTGAAATCCATTAAGGTAGACAGGGAATACAAACCACTGCAGTCACTCCATTCAAAGCATCCTTCCATGAATCAGGTGAAAGAAGACTTCCTGTGGAAGAAGAATGTCACTGTATCTGTCATAATGTCAACGGTTGCAGTAATTAAGAAAGATGAAGAATAAAGACTAACAGTAAACCTTGATGCCAGACCACGCTATTGGCCCATGAATCCTGGATAGCCGACCTTCCAGACCTGAAAGAAACAAAAGCATCCCACAATAACATGACTAACATGTCAATCTAAGAACAATACCAAATGTGATCAATGATTCAATCACAAGGAAGGTAGAAGATATAAAACTTTCTTTCAGTTGAGAATGATTAGGACAACATCCTGAATCATTTTTTTTTTTTCTTTTTGGTTGAATCAGAATTTCACTGGTCCCAGAGTAAGAAATTTTACATTCTTTAGATAAAAACAAAACTAGAGGCAGAGGACATTAAACAAGGAGAAAAACATACTTAGACTATCTTTGGATCCATTTTATTTATTTTTTTTAATTTCAATTTTTTGCTCTATTAAGTGTTTGGTATTATTTACAAGTGCTATTTATGATGAATAAAAATGAAAATAGGGCCAAAAATCGGAAAGAGGTCTTGACCTCTTTTTGATTTTTGCCCAAAAACAATTTTTGGTTGTTTTTGCAGAGAAGTTTAATGAGCACGTGGGTAAAAGTCTTTCCAATGGTTAAAAAGTGAGGACAGAACAGTAAAAACACATTCTAACAGTGTTTATAAAAACTTCGAGGTTATCTTTGGTCACTGGAATTAAACGCCTCTGCAAATTAATATTCAAGGTTATCTTTGGTCACTGGATTAATTGCCGAATCACGTTAGAAATGCATGTTCGTTTGATTAATAGTTCTTCAGTCTGGCACAAATCCTCAGCTAACCATGTTTTAGCGATCTAGCTTTAGTAAGCGGTAATCAAATTTGGTTGTTGAATGCTTAATTTATAGACTTTCAAGATATCATTCTTGTTAATGCGTTATGGTTTTTGGTCTGGTGAACTGGACGAGATTAAAGATTTAGTTTCTCGTTTGGAAGTTCAACGACTGGTGACTTCTATATTCGTCAGATCATGCAATGGGTAGAAATCATCGTGTCTGTAATAGAGTAGGATTCCATAGGTTTGCAGGTTCTGTTGTTTTCCTCCAACTGTTAGAATATGTATGAGTGTCACTGCATTTTAGAAAAGAGAGTTTTTTATTTGCTAGAGTTCCACATTTTTACCTCTGTTATCTCAATACTCCCTCTGCACCTGACCCTATGCTTCACTTTGCTATCATTGAACAGAGAATTCGTTTCTGGAGACAAGGATTAAAGAGTTGGTTTCAGGAGCTTTAGAGATGGTGAGCACTGATCATTGCAAGAGATAATGTTCTCATGGTAAGAATGCTCTCCTCTGTAATGATTCTGGCAGAGGAACTGATAATGGAATAGCAGTTGGAGTGGTAGGGGAAGCATCCATTCGAGAGGGTTTTGAGGTCCTTACTATGTCAAAACGCATTGTAAGAAATGTTAGCCAGGAAATGCAGAAAAAGAATAACAGAGGAAGAATGAGAAGACAACTTTGGTTAAACGGTCAGATAAGATTCTTCATTCTGTTACGAAGGCAGATTAATGGAATCGCCCGATTATGCTAATGATTGATTTATAGTAATCTGCATCATTGTTTATTGGAGGAGATGATCAGAAATTATTCTGAACATAGACATACGAAATCAATTTCTCGTTCTACAATCTATTTTTTATTGTAGCTACCAAACAACATTTTATTTTTGATCAAAAATGATTTTAAAAAAACAATTTTTGATAAATAGATAAAAAAAAAAAAAAAAATGGATCCAAAGAGAGCCTTAAATCAAGTCAATAATTAAACAAGATAATGGGGTACATACAACACTAATATAATGAAATGGAAGATGTTTCTCAAACACCAATAGGATTTTGGATTGTCTTAAGTTTCTTGATAGATTCACTGTCAGTCTGTTGTAGTATGAGCCATAGGGTAGGATTTTGGATTTTCTTGAAATTCTTGATTGATTCACTGTCAGTTTGTTGTAGTATGAGCCAAAGGGTGCACTAAAGAAGGGGGATAATGAATTGGAATGGAATCTAGAATATATGATTCCCACCACTTGAGTTGATTTTAGCCTATTACAGATGTCAAATAGTTTGGAATGGAAGGCCATGTGGATTGTACAAATAATATTTACAATAAATCCATAGAGACGGGACAATGAAGATTGAAAACAAAGCCACAGTCATACTTGCAAATGACAATGCTAGAGTTTATATTTAAATAAAAAAAAGGGCATTCCAGTGCACGAGGCTCCCGCTACTGCAGGGTCTGGGGAGGGCAAAATGTACGCAGCCTTACCCCTGCAATGCGGAGAGGCTGTTTCCGTGTTTCGAATCCGTGACCACCAGGTTGTAATATGACAACCTTACCGTCACACCAAGGCTCACCCTCTTATATCTAAATATATCTGAAATTTAAAAGGATATGATAATTTTAAAGGAAATTTAACTTCACCACCCTAGTATTTTGGCTATATTAAAATCTAAGACCCTCCATTTTCAAAAGTATATTCACCTCCCCTAAAAACACAGTGTTGGAAGTGGAAGTTAAGTGGAAGTGAAATGACAATTTTATCCTTGTGCTAAATGCAACTAATATTTGTTCTGATGCTCCTCTTTCTCTTTCCTACCCAACCTTCTTCTTCCTCCTTGTGCTTCATGGTACCTCGTCTCCTCTCCCTTCCTCCTTCAACCGCCGTTTTCCCTTCCTCTTCAATACCCTCCATCTCTGTTCCATCCCTCCCACCCCTTTGATCGCTACTATTCCCAATCTCTTGTGGCTGATACTGAGCCACAATCGCACGACTATCACCCACATTCATCACATACACAGCCTCATTTCTCATTAACACAACTAACAAACACGAAGCCATCAGAGCCAGCTCCAGCTACAGATCAAGAACCTTATCAGTCATCTCCAAGTATGCAGACTCGGTGACCTCAAGAGCCCTTGACAAAGCCCTCAAAACCGATTAATGATCAATGGGACCCACTGTCCGTTTCTTGAAACTCCTGCAACTTCTATCATTGACTCTGTTTTCAAACTAAGGTTTCTCTTTCTCTTCCCAATTGCATTTCCATGGGAAGAACTCTCTGCTCTGCCCACCTTCCTTGTTCTTGGCGAATCCATATCTCATCTTCGACAACAGCAGCAAGGCTGTTCTTCTGCCTGAACCGCCATTACCACCCGAAGAAGAGCATAGGGTTAAAAGCAAAGGATGAGTTGCATGTAAAGATAAGGAGTCATTCTTTATCAAAAGCATCAAATTTGAGGAATATATTGAATAAAAACATGTTATGAATCCCAATCAGTGTCGCTACCACACTTGACTTCTCTGCATCATCTTCATCCATTATTGGGGCTTTAGGGTTCCTTTTCCTATTTGTATAGAGTATTTATTTAAGAAAATTGGAAATTCATTGGTGTTTCTGGGTTCTCCTTGCTTTTTGAAGAACTCGTATAGAAGGCTTTGGGATTTATGAGTTTTGGTTTTGTTGATCAAAAGTTGGCTATAGCAGTTGATTTGGTGAATGGTGGGTCCTCATCCTCATGGACACAGAGAGGTTTCCTGAAGAACAGAAATTTGAAATGAAGATTTCTTGTGTTGCTTCTTCTGCTACCTTAACAGATCAATACAGAACACTTAGAATCCAACAAGGTGCTTCTGAGGGCGAGGTCAAGAAGGCCTTTCGTCAGCTTGCCCTGCAGGTTCACTTCTTCACTTAATTTTCAGCTCAATTTTCTCTGTTTTTACTCTCTCTGAAATTTTTTGGGATTTTTTCTCTGATTGATTTTATTTTATGTTCAGTATCATCCGAATGTCTGCAAGGGAAACAACTATGTCATTCAATTCAACAGGTCGCTGAGGATGAGTTGCAGCTCGTCGATAGTGCCTTCCAATTCACCAGAGATAAGTTGCAGAGCGTAGGGTTAAAAGCTTTGTCACTTTAGATCGAACAGGAGAGGCCAGCGCAATATGTTTAGATGTATGTAAGGGAAAAAACGTAACTTCACTCTCAGTAAGGGGTAGTTTTGACATTTAAACTATGGTAGCATATATGTCATACATTAATGGAGGACAACTAACAAAGTGGAGTCAAGTGTAACAACTTGTAAACTAACAGGGAGGTCTGAGCAATGATTCAAAATGAGGGGTGAGTCGTGTAATATAGCCTAACACAAGGGAGGTCAGAGTAAATTTCCCTAATGTTTAGGATCCGCATCCTCTCCTCCCAGTGGTTCTGGGAGGACAGTGGCAACCCAGTCCCGATGGCCGACACATGGCTCTCGGTGAATCTGAGACCCACGTTCGAGCCGATACCCAACCGACAAGCCAAGCCGACAGGGGGTGTCGGCTCGAACGTGGGTCTCGGATTCACCCGAGAGCCACGTGTCGGACTGGGTTGCCGCGTCCTCCCAGAACCACTGGGAGGAGACGACGTAAATCCATTTGTTTAACTTTCTTAGAACCAAGCCAAGTAAGAAAAAGGAGCACAAGTTACACAGATTTCAACCTCCAAACTAATTTTCGCTAATGTAGAAATGTAATACCTGCTCAGGCTGGACACCAATAAACCACGATCCAGTGCTTCTTTGCAAACATGTGACCCAACATATCCATTTCCCCCCAACACAAGTAACTGGATAGAAAGCAATTAGAATTCAATACATGAACAACAAAGGCTGAAGGCATACATCACTACAGGTAGAGGATAAACAAACAATTGGATGATAATGATAGTCCAGACCCCAAAGTACCTTCTCTGTTGGAGATGGCGGCACATCTACTGTCTCCGCTTCCTCAACTTTGAAGGGTTCATCTACTTTGTTCGAATCTGTTGTTAATAATCTTCCATGTCTGGATGCAGCCATTGCACTGTTCCAGAAACAACAAGAAAAACAATATATATAAAATAAGGGCACAAAAGTACTCCGAATATTAATCAAGAAAAAAATAATACGCTATTATTCAGAACATTGAAATAAGATTGAGTAATGAAGTGAGAAAACTGGTGCCATGGTGATAAGATTCCTCAACCATTTGATAGGAAAACCAATGAAATAGCAATGTAAGTGATAAAATTCAGTTTTGAAAGCGAACAATTTATCAAAATATTTAATATTTGAACTACATTGATTATTGCTCATGCTTCTGATCTCCAAAAAATGGGATTTGACCTTCCCTGTTCAGGTGCTGCCTGCAGGGAAGGTCAAATTCACCAATCACAATGGAAACCTTCAAGGCGTGTTTTTTAAGATTGGGGCACTTTAGCATTCCCTTTGAGCAGTTAATCTATAAGATTAGATTCTAGAATATTGAGCGTTTCGAACTAATAGAAGAGACCCATTTCCCTGATCCACCCCTATTCTACCACAATACGAACTAGGATGAACCCAAGATGCAACAAATCCCAACAGAACATTTCATTTCCGAGCAATTACGAAATTTCATCGAAACCTAGATTGTTAAATAGGATAATTATCCCATAAATATAAAAATAAAAATAAAAAGATAATGAGGCTGCAATTGGAAATGGGTGAGCATATCGCGATGAAATCTTATGGCCCAACTGAAAAAACTTACTAGAGTCTTGGTAGTGATGACTGTGAATAGAGCAAGCGTGACACGATCGTCTTCATTGCGTATCTCTTTTCCTTTTCTTAACTGGTTTCTGGCTCTCCGACGAACTTTGAGAATTGAGAACTCCAAATCAATGAGGACTGGAGGGCAGCGCCTCCTGATGCAGAAATCTTCCAAAAAGTCCGGGTTCTATTCCTACTTTGAGATTCTTATTATTCCTGCAATGAAGTTCAATTTTATAACCCAGAGAATGAGACTTCGGGAACACATGGCATATAAAGCAGACGAGTCTCCAAGCACATGTGGCTCATAAGTCTTCCTGCAAACCGAAGAAACTGTAAGTTACTTCATGAATAGACCATAAGGTGGTGTACCTGTTTCTTTTCAACAACACGTGCCGCGCATGCACCTATTCCGATCTCATTCTGGACCGGCAGAAACTCAAGAATCTACAAGATTCTTTGCATCGGGAGTAGCTGAACGACCCTTTTCAATAATTTTTCCCTCCTTTATTTTCCCCTGATTTGGGATTTGCGGCTTTTATATATATTCACAGTGAACACAAGAAGGCAGAAGCCTTTTAATGTGGCAAGGAGGAATGGTTGTGCACACAGAGTTTTTGGAGTTACAACACAGAGCACGGTAGTATGACGAAGATCTCTTCAATTCAGGGTCTTACCCATCTCTTTCTTTTCAGTATTATCTGTTTTCG
Source organism: Protea cynaroides (assembly GCA_028583415.1). Taxonomy (NCBI): domain Eukaryota; kingdom Viridiplantae; phylum Streptophyta; class Magnoliopsida; order Proteales; family Proteaceae; genus Protea; species Protea cynaroides. Next base: position 77,610,186 of record CM053268.1, read on the forward strand.
CTTAGATAGCATCCGATTGAATTCTGTTACTGGGTTTTGCGAAAACGATGAAACTGAATCATGGGTTCGCATTAAATTTACGCCTAATATTTCATTATCCTTCAATTTGAGCTTGAAGTACCTGGTGGATTAAGAAAGTGTGGCAGTTTGATTTTGTTCATTCTGAAGTTTAAATATTTTTCTGTGAAATGAACAGTGACTATTGCTGCAAATGGAGGAGTACACTGGTTGGCATTTATAAGGGAAGTGTTGGAGCATTGCAGAGTTGCAGTTTGATTTTGAACATTCTGAATTTTCGATACTTTGTGAGATAGACAGAGGTAAGTGACGATAATGGTGGGAGAACACTCATGAATTTGTGTCTCCTATCTGGAGATTTCCTTAGCACTATCACGGAAACGAGTTAAACTGTTCAGGGTTTTCATAAAGTCCATGCTCCAGTAGCTAATGGGCACCAATTTTATGGATCATAGTTTCCATGAAATCTAATATCATTGCCAATAGTAAGCCAATTTATAGACTACTCATTCATAGCCTTTTAACTGACCTTCAATGGTATTGGAGCCATTTCTTTTAGTCTGTTTTGATCTGGCAATGAAATTTACTTTTCAAAGCAGAGTGGTTCCAAAAGACTTATTCGATGGCATCCAAACCAAGGGATGGATCTCAGAAGAAGTTCATCTATGAGATAGAGTACTAAGAATGATTTTAACCAATCATTCTATGTGACCCTACTCATTGATTCTCTACTATTCTTTGAAGCTTGTAACAAAAGAAAATTTTAACTACCTATGTGAAATTAACAGGCCAAAAACAATATATTATTCTAGTTAGGCAATTTTTATTTTCAATGTAAAATGGGCGAACTAAAAGAAATAAGGTAAAATATCTAATAATAGAGTTTGTTTCGTAGTGGGGGGAAAGAAACAAAATGCTTATTCTTCGAGTGCTATCTCCTTATAAGTGTGGGAAGGAATCCCTCTTCGGTGTTGGTATCCGTGCAGAAGAATTTGCATCCTTGATATGAATGGATCAAAGCAACCTTCAAGGTAAACCATCTTGTGACCTCCTTGTAAGGGTGTCAACGGGCCGGTCCGGGCTGATTTTGGTCCAGACTGAATCGATATCGGGTTTTATAAGTCCAGCCCAAAACATGTCCATTAAGAGTTCGGACTGGGTTGGGCTGCACTGGACACAATAACTATCAGGCTGGTCCGGTATGGGTTTGTTATCGGGTTGGGCTTATTGAGGTGATTTCGGACTGGTTCGGTCTGGACCGGGCTTATCAAGCTTATCGGGCCTATTTTATATGTAAGATATATAGCCTATTTTATTATTTCTATCTATAAAATTAGCATCATTCCTTCTATATGCATGTAATTCAGTAAATTATAACAATTAACATACTCTTTTCAACTATAGATTCATATAATCTTTCCGATCAAGAAGTGAACTATAACAGTGTAATATAATCCATCAAAATTTAAAACCATTAAAATTAAGAAACTGGGCCCGGATGGACCTTACTGGTGTTCGGATTAGGTATTATTGGTTCGTACCAGTGCGGGCTTCTTAACGGGCTGGTCCGGTCTGGTTTCGGTTTGGGCCGAAACGGTATCGGGCTTTACAAGCCGAGACCGAAACCTGTCCATTAAGGTTCGGTCCGGGTTGGGTTCGGGTTATATCGGGCTGGCTCGGTCCGTGCTACTAGGCCGGGCCCATTTTTGACACCCTTACCTCCCTGGCATAATCCCAAGACCTAGACTTCCAAATTTAGGAGACCCAGCTACATTTTGAATTCCACCTGACGTTCGGAGTGGCATTATGTCAGCACCCTAGTTTTGCCATTACCCTTAAAAAATAAATTTTTTTTAATGGAAAATCAGATGTTATTAATTAGTGTTTAAAAAAAAAAAAAATGGGCAAATCCGTTTGATCCCCAAAAAAGGGAATCAGAGCTTGAAAGAAAAAAAAAAGAAAGCAGAAAGCAAAAAAGCAAAAAGCAAAAAAAATAAAAAAAAATAAAAAAATAAAATAAAAATCGGCAAAATCCGTCTGATCCCCAAAAGAGGGGATCAGAGCCCAAAAAAAAAAAAAAGCAAAAGAAGAGAGAAAGCAGGGAAGAAGGAAAGAGGAGAGACGGTGAGGGAGAGTTGCAGGGGAAGAGGGTGAGGTCGACACCTCACCCCTCCTCCCCGAATTCTGCCCAAAACCAGCCAGGTTTCCCGGCATCAATCCCCCCCCCCCCTCTTTTTTGTGAGTATAAGGAGCAGCAGTGGCTGCTCCGGTGAGAGAGAATAAACGAAAAAAAAAAAAAAACAGAGAAAAAAAAGAGAGAGATAAGAGAAGAAAGAAGAGGAAGGAAGGAGAGGAAAGAAGAAGGGGAGAAGAGAGAAGAGGAAGGAAGAAGGCAGCAGGCGGAGGCTGCTGCCACAAAAAAAAAAAAAAAAAAACAGGAGAGAAGAAGAAGAAGAAGAAGAAGAAGAAGAAAGAAGAAGAAGAAGAAGAAGAAGAAGAAGAAGAAGAAGAAGAAGAAGAAGAAGAGCAGCGGCAGCAGAGCCGCCGCCGTCGAAGAGAGAGAAGGAGCAGCTCTGCTGCTGCTCCAGAAGAGAAAAAAAAAAAAACAGGAGCAGAGAAAGAAGAAGAAGAAGAAGAAAGAAGAAGAAAGAAGAAGAAGAAAGAAGGAGAAGTAGAGAGAGGAAGAAGAAGAAACAGCGGCACTGCCGCCGCTGCCGTAGAGGAAGGAAGGCAGCACCATAGCTGCCGATTCGAAAGAAAAAAAAAAGAAGAACAGCTGAGAGGAGAAGAAGAAGAAGAAGAGGGCGGCAGCAGCTCAGCCACCGCCGCCGTGAAGGAAGGAGTAGCTCCACCTGGCCGGCGATCTCGGTCGACAGGTGAGTTCGTTAATTTTATTTTTTTTTTATTTTTTTTTGGGAGAACTCGATTAAAATGCATTCTGCTGTGGCTTGAGTTGGGTTTATTTTAGATCCATTTTATGCTGGTTTGGTTCAGGCTTGGTTAGTGAAGCCTAGTCTGGTCTGGTCCAAGTGGGTCTGGTTAGGATCTCTTGGCCTAGGTCTAAAATTGTTTGTTGGGTTAATTTAGGTACGGGTTTGGGTTGGATCAGATTTGGTTTATGGGTTTTGGTTTGAGTGGAGTTGGGGTTTGGGTTGGTTCAATTTAGGTTTGTTGAGTCTATAAGATATGGGTTTATGATAAGTTGGTCCAAGTTTGGGTTAGGACCAGATTTGGTTTTCTTTTGATTGCTTGAGTGTCAACTTGAATTGGCTAGTGCGGTCTATGGGTTTAGTTTGGTTTGGGTTTGGGTTTGTTTGATTGAGACTGGTTTGATTTCTTTTATTTGATTGGACCTAGGTTAGATTGGGGTTCCATGTATGCTTAGGTCGGTTCAGTTAGGCTAGAGTTGGGCTTATGGTTCGGTCTGGTTTGGGTTATACAGGGCTGGTTTAGTTTAGTTTAGAGTTGGGTTCTAGTGGGCTAGTTTAGTTTGGTCTAGGATGGTTTATCTTGATCCAGCTTGTGGTGGTTCAACCCTCGTATAATATGATCATTCACTTCTTTGCATGTTATTTTAACCCCATGTTTGATAGTATATCTTTGTTATACATGCTTGAATCACATGCTGATTTTTCTTTGTCATGCCTCTCATCTTAGATATTTTATGCTTTGGAATTAATAAATGTATGTGTAGGTAGTTTAGATATTAAATGCATTATTGAATCTATGCCTCCTACCCCTACCCAAGTGATGTATCCTCATTCTTAACAGTTTGTTGTAATAGATGTATGTTAGGATACATCCTTCCCGCAATGTGATTGGTTAGGGGACTCGAAAGAGTCCGACCCCTTGTAGGCTCATTTAGAATGAGCCCACCCAACCCTAGGATTGGATCTAAGAGTGTGGGAAATCGTTGTATCAAGAATATATTAATGAAAAATATGCGATTGGGTAGATGTATGCATAGGATGGGTGGTCCGGCGGACGGTCCACCTGGGCATCCTGAATGTGGGATGTGAGTGAGATTTAGTGTACCCCGTGTATGGGGAGCCGAGGCATTTGGCCTTTCCCCGAGTGTTGCCACGCGTGTCCATGGCTCGTCAAACCATGGGAACTACGCTTGACCTGATTCGAGAGACAGAGGTCTCGAGGGATACGTAGGCTGCGGGGGAGTTTGGTCGCTCCACGCTCGGTCAAATTGAGGTAAGTTCCATGTATTATGGGATTACCTCAGCGAAGGGATTTCCCTGTGGAAGGGAATACCTGTACACCGAGATGGGTTCCACTGTTGTGGGAACATCTCATCCTTCGGATGTGTTCCAATATTTTGGGAGCATCATTTTCACACACACACTCAAATTGAGGTAAGTTCCATGTATTATGGGATTACCTCGCCGAGGGGATTTTCTTGTGATAGGAAGTACCTCAACACTGAGATGGGTCCCACTGTTGTGGGGACATCTCTCACCATTGGATGTGTTCCATGATTATGGGAGCGTCCATCGCTTGGGATGCGTTCTAACATTTTGGAAGCGTCCCTCTTCTCTTGCACACATTTGGTACGTACACACCCGCCCCGAACTACGTTTGGCCCGATTCCCGCCGCACAGGGATACGTAGGCAGCCTGGGATTTTCCCAGACCTCGGTCATATGTTATATATCTTTTTTTTCCTTTCTTTTGATGTATGATTAAGCTATTCTTTTAATTTTTTAATTCATTTTGTAATTATTTTTCTTGTCTAATTTGTTTAATTTTCAGCTTATGCCATGCCTAGTTAGCAAAGAATTAGAAATTAACTTAGGATTTCCCCTTTTACCTTGTAATGTATTTAGACAGCCCCAAGCATTCATAAACTGTAGGAAAGGATAGGATTTAGGGAGACCGGTTTAATCGGGCGAGTTGGGTGCCTAACACCTTCCCAACTCGTAATTTGGCACTTACCCGCCTTTGGTGAGACAAGATAGCCGTTCCATTTGCGCGAGTCATTAGTGTTCCTCCATTGAGGGACATCATTTATAGGTCCTAGACCTTATCTAGGTGGCGACTCCAATCTTCTTACCCTCCACTGGCATGGGTGGATGGGATCTGAAGGTGAGAATTTTCCAGATCTCAGTTTGAATGTAATGAGGGTAGACAACTTTAACTATATGAAAATTCAATTTTAAAAATGAGGATAAATCCAAATTGAAAATTTCAAGAAGAAAGATTTTTTTTTCCATGTCCTCACAAGTGGCGACTCGCTGGGGAGATTCATGCCGGACTCAGTTTGTAAATCCTTATCCCTTTCTCTTTATGCATAAACTTATATCTTGGGGCTTTAGGTTGTAGTTAGGTGTAGAAGTAGCCAACACCCTTGCTTGTAGCCTTGTTTGATTAGGTGTATTGTATACATTGTTGATTATTTTATGATATAGTGATATCGTGGTTCTCGAGATATTGGTTATTATTGTTACGAACCTCGTGGTTAGTTGAAACGGGCTCCAGTGTATATTGGATGACCTGCCGGGCGAAGCCACAACCTTGGCCTGTACCTGCGGCTATGCGGGTATATAAAGGGATGTAGGTGTCTTTGACTCATCGTGTATACGGTGATAGGCATTCTTATCCTTGTCAAGGTAGCCTTGTTGTGTCCCATTATCACATTACTGACACTTGTATGCTTGATTCATCCCTGAACACCTGAGTGTTGTCTTTACCCAGTTTCACCTCGCTCAACGCGGGTGGTCACTGATGAAGCCATCACTCATTTGTTCAAGATTGAATCGAAATTCTTTGATATCCTGTGCGTGTCCTTTCAGACGGTAAATCCCTCCCAAATCCAATGATTCTGATGTGTTCATTTGGTTGGAGTTTCAGCCAGAGATATAGTCTGTTTCACAGATATCCTCTTGCTGAAAACCAACCAAAGAATCAATCTGAATCACCAGAATTGGCGAGGATTAACCTAATGGAGTTCTTGCACAGAGCTAACCTTTTGTTTGGTTGAGTCAGCATGATTGTACATGTGTATTTGTTCATGGTCTCAACCCTGTGTGTTCAATGTATTTTATCTTGTTTTAGATTTAATTTTTTTCAGAATCTCCTGAGTGTCTCCCTCATTATCCACCGTCTGGGTAAGATACCTTGTCTCTTGGAAATTGCCTAGGGCTCCTCTCTTAGAGTCTACCTAGCCATTGATCTTGCCTCTTAAAGATTAAATGGAAATTATGGGAAAGAGCAAGAGTTAGTGTCGAGTACTATTGAGGATATGATTCCTAGGTTAGAACATGTTGTTTATGTCCTAGTGAAGCCTATCCATCAAAGCATCCATGTCTGGGCAGCAACAACTGCCCATGCCCTGAGAGAGTATGTGAGAGAGTTGGCAAGGTACCATCCCCCTAGGCTATTTCCACCTAGCCTTGTTTCATCATCTTCAATTCATATCATGATCCATCATGAAGGTGTGAAATATTCTGGTTATTATATGTCTGCTGCAGGCAAAGAGCATAATGTTAGGAATCTTGTATGCCTGTCATTCTTTGTTTTTGTCAGGATAGAGACCCATCTTTGTCGTTCTTTGTCTCTACTAGGTAGAGTTTGTATTCTTGTAATTACTCGTCTCTACTAGTTAGTTTTGTGGGTTTTTCATTCCTGTCTCCACTAGTTAGGGTCCTTGCATGTTTGTCATTTTTTGTCTCTACCAGTCAAGGACCGATTGTTGTCATTCTTTGTCTCCACTAGATAGAGCCTAATTCATTTTTGTCACTCGTTGTTTTTATTTATTAGGGTTTGAGCTTTTGGTAATTTTTCTCTCTAGTCAGGGCTTTGGCAGGTTTGTCATTCTTTGTCTCTACTAGGTAGGGTGCAATTGATTTGTTGTCATTCTTTGTCTCTACTAGGTAAGATGTAATTGATTTGTGTGATTCTTTGTCTCTTTAGCTAGAGGCTGTATCTTCTGTGATTATTTGTTTCTACTAGGTTAGAGCTTGTATTTTGGTGATTTTTTGTCTCTCTAGCTAGAGGCTGTATCTTCTCTGATTATTTGTCTCTACTAGGTTAGAGCTTGTATTTTTGTGATTCTTTGTCTCTCTAGTTAGAGGTTGTATCTTCCATGATTATTTGTCTCTATCAAAGTTAGAGCTTGTATCTTATGTGATTTCTATGTCTTTCTAGTTGGAGTCTATATTTCCCGTGGTTATTTGTCTCTACTAGGTTGGAGCTTGTATTTCGTGACTCTTTGTCTTAGCTAGAGTCTCGTATCTTCAGAGTCGTTTGTCTCTACAAAGATTTTTTCATTTTCTATGATTCTTTGTCTCTAATTGTTAGAGCTTGATGTATCGTTGTCACCCTCTGTCTCTATCAGTTAGAGCATAGTGTTGTAGATCTAGAATTGAGATTTGAGGATAGTAAGAGAGCAGTCTTCTCTATTTTTTTGTTTGGCGAAAATCTTCAAATCTCATTGGAGTAGATTACCTCATCTGTTGGAGTCTCTAAAAATGTGTTTGTATCATGAGCAGTTAGTGTCTACCTTTTCTCATCATGTAATGAAACCCATGCAAGAAATATCCTCTTTTCATTGGTCGAAAATCCTAACTAAGGAGACTTCTTAGAGTGGTCATTGCAGATTCCATTGAAGTCCTATCCTAAGTTCTAGATCATTGGGAAATCATGAGTTACAGCAACATGCTAGGCATCTTTGGTAATTGTGCCTCCTTGATTGACAAAGTTAATTTTGGACTGCTGAGTACAGTCTGGCGGAGTTAATTTCAGACTCCTGAGTACAGTTGTGCCGTCCATCCAAGATTAATCAAAGAACCTTGACTCAGAGACCATCCCAAACTCTCAGGGGTTGCATTTTCCTCCCAGAATTATTTGTGATAATAGAGGATTCCTTGTGGCTATTATCTATCTCAATAGTGGGATAACCTAATTGATGAGTTTAATGAACCAGGCTGGGATATAGAAGAGTGATCCCCATTAAGGGTAACCTAAAAGAGGAATTTTAATGAACCCGAGCTGGGGTATTGATCAGAGTGACCGGCATCGCGGGTAACCCAATAATGAGCTTTTATGGACCTAAACTGGGGTATAGTTGAGTTTGGTGTGCATCAGGCACATATTGGTAGGTAGGCGTGTTGAGTCTTACTAGTGGTAGCCTAGGTGGAGATTTAGTCCCATGTTGATCATTGTTGGTGCCAATGGTGTTGCACTTAATTGGGGTTTGTTTAGATAAGTTGTTTTGTCTCGACTTGCTATTGGCTGTATCTAATAGGCCGGCCATGTTTGGGCTTGAGGCTGATATGTCTGTAGGCAATCCAGTCCAATTTGCTCTGTCTAATAAAAAAAAAATCCCACTTGGGACTTCAACTATTGAGCTTTATAGCTTCCGAAACATTTTTTTTCCAGTTTGATATTCTTTCCACTTCCGTGCCCTCGGTTAATTCTGACTCCGATGATGATTGGGATGATGAGCCATCACCTGAACTTCTACGCCACCTGGTCTTTTGAGAAAAGAAAGTCTAGCTCATTTGTGAAAAACTGCAAATGATTGATTCAGAAACACAAAAGTCATCTTGGAGAGATAGTTTGGCAAGTTTCAAAGGTTCAGAAAGCCACCCTTGATAAACTAAAAGAGCTCCATGAGATGTTGTCAAAGGGCGTCGAGCAATCCTGGACTTATTTTGGTGGTTTTGATTGGTTTTACAAATGAGATGAGATGCCTTATGGATTGGTCTAGGTCAAAGATATCATCATTGAAAAAAAAAATGAAAAGAAAAAAAAAAAGAGAAAAACAGAAAGGAAAACAAGTGTTGTGTTCATGTTCTTATTATCAGACACATGCCTCCTTACATCATGGATCGTAGCGATCACTACAGTGAGCAAAATGAGTTATCCTAAAAAAAAAAAAAAAAGAGATATAGTCAAAGAAGATACTGATTGGGGTTAAATGAGCGGCTTTGCTGTATCAGCTTACAAAAGATGAATTCTGACTGAGGTAGCACCATCCTTTTCGGTATGTAGTGTGGAATTATTGTTGCTTCTTGAGTTGAAGATACAGTCCCCAAAGATCCTCATGGACCAATGGCTTTTAAGAGCAGGGGCCTTATATTTGAGGTACATCGTTACAACTTGATCGAGCAAAGAGTGATCATGTATTGCCTCCACATCCATTAAAAAAAATGCTCAAAAAAGAAAAGAGCCGGAAAAAAGGAAAAAAAAAAAAAAAAAAAAGCCATACAAAGGTATAGATGTGGGATGGCATTTTTCATTGCATTTGGACAAGGTCGGTTGTCGTGCTTCACGAGTGTTTACTTTCTATCAAGGCATAAAGGTGAGTTGGTTCAACAATTTGTGCATCAATGTATGGTAATTTCCTCTGGAGCATCATGGGGAGTATTAATTGTTTGCAGTGCTTCACGACGTGTGTTAGGCTGGATTTTCAATTTTGGTCACTACATCCCGCCTTTACAGGGGGTGGTCTCATCGCTTTGTCATCATCAGAGGATGATTTCTCATCGACAAAAGACTCTTCCTCCCGTCCATCAATCCGACGGTCTTCCATGAGTCTTCATTAGAAGCCGTTCATTCAATCATCAAATAAGTTTATGACGCCGTCTCTTGTGAGTGCGTTATTCTATTTGTGTATAATTTTGTTCAAATAAATCTGACTGGAATTTCTATCGGTCGTTCATTGTTTCAACGGCGTCCAAGAATTCCAAAAGTCCATTTTTTCTAGCCAATATGATGGTATCTCCTCAGTGGGATTTGACCATTCTACATAAATAACAAAAACTCTCCCCAATGGTGGACCCATGTGGGCAGTTTCTCATCTGTCCTGTTGGACCTTCAGCATCGTATTGTCTATGGATTTATAAGTTTTGAGCTCAGTTATGGTTGTATCTACTTTAGCATTGGCAAATAGCTTGTCGAGACACATATGTACTGTCTAAGCGTCTCTAAGAGGGGAAAGCGTTATTTGGTGCTATGCTTAATTCTGATGTGGGGCGTCTCCTATAGGTTGCTTCTAGCGATGACCCAAAGAGCCGTCTTTTTATCAATGTATGCCGTTGAAAACTTAAACTCTGGGGTAAAATTGTCATTGTCTTGATATCATGAATATGGGAGGCTCATTGTGAGTCTAGACCATTTTGAATATGCCTAAATCTACTGGCGACAGTTCGCCACATTAGGACCCTTTGTTTAAAATTTGTAATTGGATTTAGTTGTAAAGAAAAATGCAAAAATTGGATGGGATACCCATGTTTGCCCGTCATAGGGAAAGGACTGTGTTAGTCCTTTGTTCAAGGTGTGATCTGTGTAATTTTGGCAAAGGATGCAAAGCATGTTGAGTCTATCCTCCATAGGACTGAAGAAACTTTCTCTCATCCTAGAGTGAGTCATGTCTAGAGAAAAGTGATTAAATCATTTCTCTTTATTTTTTGGATTTGGGAGTAACATTCACTGATGAATACAGTTTTCAAATCATTCGTTGCCTGCTTGTATTTCCAGAAACTTCATTGGGATCTCCTGTTCTATGTGGCCAAGTTCATCAGATTCATTTTTATCTTCCATGGGGGATTGAGCAAGTCATCCTCCTCATCTCATAGGATCCGGATTAGGGTACCCATTTGTTAGAGAATAATCTCTAATTATTTTATCATTCTCCTGTGAGAAAGGAGATCTTTGTGTTGACGTTTGATTTGGTTGGTTTTCATATATGATCCAGTCGTGTGTGCTTTTAATTCTTGGGCATGTTCTCCGTGTCCTCCTATTTGTTTTCATATGTGCCAAAGAGTGGTCTGTCGTGATATACAGACACTGGGGTATGGATGCATTCTTTTGAGAGAGTTAGATTTAATCATGTCATTCCCATCTGAACCAAAGAATGGTCTGTTGTGATATACAGACACTGGGGTATGGATGCATTCTTTTGAGAGAGTTAGATTTAATCATGTCATTCACATCTGAACCAAAGAGTGGTCTGTCATGATATACAGACACTGGGGTATGGATGCATTCTTTTCGAGGGAGTCAGATTCAATCATGTCATTCCCATTTGAACCAAAACATGGTCTGTCATGATATACAGACATTGCGGTATGGGTGTGTCTTGTTAAGTCGAGTCAAACTCAAATCATGTTGCCTCAAGTATATGGGTCACCCTGCGTGTTATTGCTGGATTTGCTTAAGCTCTAAGCATGTCAATCTTGGAATGACAATTTTGATTGGGAGAACATCTCCGTTCAATCACCCTTCATATGTTTTTTTCTTCCTCCCGTCTGTTAGAGGGAACTTGTTTTCGTTTTGTACCTGTTGCTGTTCGATTGTTTATTAATAATCATTTGTATTTGAAAGATTGATCTAGTATTTCCTCAAGTCTCGTGGTTGGGAAATTCAACTACTGTTTTAAGAGAATCTTGATCTTGTTGCAAGGGCGTCTAGTTTGGGCCAAATTCATGTATTACTCAAATCTTGTGAAGGTGTGAAATTTCTAAGTAGCTTACATCATTGGATCATGGGCTTGATCTATATCTCTTTTGCTTACTTGCTGGGCTATTTTGTCAATTTGATCTGCCTCTATGGTTAATTGAAGAATCTGCCAATTTTGGTGTCTCCTGCTCCTGATTAGGACGAGCGAGCCATCGTGGTTCTATTTAGAGCTTCATCTGTATCCCTTCTGAACCATGTTCGAGAACCTTAGGGTCATCCTGGTTGTGTTTTGTTGTGTTAATGTTGCTTCTCCTTGAATGATGCTTACATTTCGTGCTCAATGTGTTTTACTCTTGATGATGGCAATCAGTTTGAGGTTATTTTCATCTGTGAGTTTAGGCATTTGATTGCCAATTAATATTTAGATTTGACTTTGTTGTTGAGTTATCTCGTTGTGGTGTTGGTCTTAGTATACCTTGGGTTTAGTGGGCCTCAGACCTGATTGGTGGTTTTGGACACAACCCTCTTGTTTGTCACCTTTTGACATCTGTCGTTGCATTATTTTGGTTGTTGCATTGGTTTTCGTTTACCTTGGGTTTAGTGGGCCTCAGACCTGATTAGTGGTTTTGGACACAACCCTCTTGTTTGTCACCTTTTGACATCTGTTGTTGCATTATTTTGGTTGTTGCATTGGTTTTCGTTTACCTTGGGTTTAGTGGGCCTCAGACCTGATTAGTGGTTTTGGACACAATCCTCTTGTTTATCACCTTTTGACGCCTATCATTCCATTGTTTTGGTTGTTGCATTGGTTTTTGTATACCTTGGGTTTAGTGGGCCTCATACCTGATTAGTGGTTTTGGACACAACCCTCTTGTTTGTCACCTTTTGACATCTGTCGTTGCATTGTTTTGGTTGTTGCATTGATTTTCGTATATCTTGGGTTTAGTGGGCCTCAGACCTGATTAGTGGTTTTGGACACAACCCTCTTGTTTGTCATTTTTTGACATCTGTCATTGCATTGTTTTGGTTGTTGCATTGGTTTTCGTATATTTTGGGTTTTGTGGGCCTCTCGCCTGATCGATGGTTTTGGACACAACCCTCTTCTTTGTCAACTTTTGACATCTGTTGTTGCATTGTTTTTGTTGTTGTATTGGTTTTGATACACCTTGGGCTAGGACCTCACCCGGTTCAATGAGTAGACGTATTTGGGGTTTGGTAGCAATTATTTTGTTGGCCCCCCTCCATGTGCAATTGTCAAATGTGTTTATTTTGGGACTCGTTCCGTGTAGGTGCGAGAGAGTTTGCCTTGTTGGGGTTTGTTCTGCGACATGCAGGAAGACCCGCTTTATTTTGACTAGTCTTGAGGGTTATCAAGCCGATTTGGCTGCTACTCAAGAGAGTCTCGTCTTTCCGAGCGGTTCTGCAAAATGCGTAAAAGCTCGCCTTCGATTCTGACTTTGGGGCTCGTGTGTGCGAGGTGTCAGTTTCGCTTTTGAGATTTGATTCTTTTGTTCGGGAATAATCTCCCCGAGCGGTTCCGTGAAATGCGTGAAAGCTCGTCTTCGATTCTGACTTTGGGGCTCGCGTGTGCGAGGTGTCAGTTTCGCTTTTGAGATTTGATTCCTTTGTTCGGGAATAATCTCCCCGAGCGGTTCCGTGAAATGCGTGAAAGCTCGCCTTCAATTCTGACTTTGGGGCTCGCGTGTGCGAGGTGTCAGTTTCGCTCTTGAGATTTGATTTCTTTGTTCGGGAATAATCTCCCCGAGCGGTTCCGTGAAATGCGTGAAAGCTCGCCTTCAATTCTGACTTTGGGGCTCGCGTGTGCGAGGTGTCAGTTTCGCTCTTGAGATTTGATTTCTTTGTTCGGGAATAATCTCCCCGAGCGGTTCCGCAAAATGCGTGAAAGCTCGCCTTCGATTCTGACTTTGGGGCTCGCGTGTGCGAGGTGTCAGTTTCGCTTTTGAGATTTGATTCCTTTGTTCGGGAATAATCTCCCCGAGTGGTTCCGCGAAATGCGTGAAAGCTCGCCTTCGATCCTGACTTTGGGGCTCGCGTGTGCGAGGTGTCAGTTTTGCTTTTGAGATTTGATTCCTTTGTTCGGGAATAATCTCCCCGAGCGGTTCTGGGAAATGCGTGAAAGCTCGTCTCTCGATCCCGACTTGGGGCTCGTGTGTGCGAGGTGTCGGTTCGCTTTTGAGATTTGATTCCTTTGTTCGGGAATAATCTCCCGAGCGGTTCCGCGAAATGCGTGAAAGCTCGCCTTCGATTCTGACTTTGGGGCTCGCGTGTGCGAGGTGTCAGTTTCGCTCTTGAGATTTGATTCCTTTGTTCGGGAATAATCTCCCCGAGCGGTTCCGTGAAATGCGTGAAAGCTCGCCTTCGATACTGACTTTAGGGCTCGCGTGTGCGAGGTGTCAGTTTCGCTTTTGAGATTTGATTCCTTTGTTCGGGATAATCTCCCTGAGCGGTTCCGCGAAATGCGTGAAAGCTCATCTTTTGTTTTTCGGGTTCGTTTTGAGAGTTTCAAGGTCGTCATAGCCGCTACTCAAGAGAACCCGTGTTTTGTTTTACTTAGCTTTCCAATAATGGTTGTGGTAAAACTGGGTCTTCTTGTCTTCACCTCGATTAATGTAATCTCGTCCGAAGAGGGGTATCTGTCAGCACCCTAGTTTTGCCATTACCCTTAAAAAATAATTTTTTTTTAATGGAAAATCAGATGTTATTAATTAGTGTTTAAAAAAAAAAAAAATGGGCAAATCCGTCTGATCCCCAAAAAAGGGAATCAGAGCTTGAAAGAAAAAAAAAAGAAAGCAGAAAGCAAAAAAGCAAAAAGCAAAAAAAATAAAATAAAATAAAAAAATAAAATAAAAATCGGCAAAATCCGTCTGATCCCCAAAAGAGGGGATCAGAGCCCAAAAAAAAAAAAAAAAAAAAGCAAAAGAGAAGAGAGAGGGGAAGAAGGAAAGAGGAGAGACGGTGAAGGAGAGTTGCAAGGGAAGAGGGTGAGGTCGACACCTCACCCCTCCTCCCTGAATTCTGCCCAAAACTGGCCAGGTTTCCTGGCCTCAATCCCTCCCCCCCTCTTTTTTGTGAGTATAAGGAGCAGCAGTGGCTGCTCCGGTGAGAGAGATAAACGAAAAAAAAAAAAAAAAAGAAAAAAAAAGAGAGAGATAAGAGAAGAAAGAAGAGGAAGGAAGGAGAGGAAAGAAGAAGGGGAGAAGAGAGAAGAGGAAGGAAGAAGGCAGCAGGCGGAGGCTGCTGCCACAAAAAAAAAAAAAATCAGAAACAGAGAAGAAGAAGAAGAAGAAGAAGAAAGAAGAAGAAGAAAGAAGAAGAAGAAGGAGAAGAAGAAGAAGAAGAAGAAGAAGAAGAAGAAGAAGAGCAGCGGCAGCAGAGCCGCCGCCGTCGAAGAGAGAGAAGGAGCAGCTCTGCTGCTGCTCCAGAAGAGAAAAAAAAGAAAAAAAAAACAGGAGCAGAGAAAGAAGAAGAAGAAGAAGAAAGAAGAAGAAAGAAGAAGAAGAAAGAAGGAGAAGTAGAGAGAGGAAGAAGAAGAAACAGCGGCACTGCGCCGCGTTGTCGTAGAGGAAGGAAGGCAGCACCATAGCTGCCGATTCGAAAAAAAAAAAAAAAAAGAACAGCTGAGAGGAGAAGAAGAAGAAGAAGAGGGCGGCAGCAGCTCAGCCACCGCCGCCGTGAAGGAAGGAGTAGCTCCACCTGGCCGGCGATCTCGGTCGACAGGTGAGTTCGTTAATTTTATTTTTATTTTTATTTTTTTTCGGGAGAACTCGATTAAAATGCATTCTGCTGTGGCTTGAGTTGGGTTTATTTTAGATCCATTTTATGCTGGTTTGGTTCAGGCTTGGTTAGTGAAGCCTAGTCTGGTCTGGTCCAAGTGGGTCTGGTTAGGATCTCTTGGCCTAGGTCTAAAATTGTTTGTTGGGTTAATTTAGGTACGGGTTTGGGTTGGATCAGATTTGGTTTATGGGTTTTGGTTTGAGTGGAGTTGGGGTTTGGGTTGGTTCAATTTAGGTTTGTTGAGTCTATAAGATATGGGTTTATGATAAGTTGGTCCAAGTTTGGGTTAGGACCAGATTTGGTTTTCTTTTGATTGCTTGAGTGTCAACTTGAATTGGCTAGTGCGGTCTATGGGTTTAGTTTGGTTTGGGTTTGGGTTTGTTTGATTGAGACTGGTTTGATTTCTTTTATTTGATTGGACCTAGGTTAGATTGGGGTTCCATGTATGCTTAGGTCGGTTCAGTTAGGCTAGAGTTGGGCTTATGGTTCGGTCTGGTTTGGGTTATACAGGGCTGGTTTAGTTTAGTTTAGAGTTGGGTTCTAGTGGGCTAGTTTAGTTTGGTCTAGGATGGTTTATCTTGATCCAGCTTGTGGTGGTTCAACCCTCGTATAATATGATCATTCACTTCTTTGCATGTTATTTTAACCCCATGTTTGATAGTATATCTTTGTTATACATGCTTGAATCACATGCTGATTTTTCTTTGTCATGCCTCTCATCTTAGATATTTTATGCTTTGGAATTAATAAATGTATGTGTAGGTAGTTTAGATATTAAATGCATTATTGAATCTATGCCTCCTACCCCTACCCAAGTGATGTATCCTCATTCTTAACAGTTTGTTGTAATAGATGTATGTTAGGATACATCCTTCCCGCAATGTGATTGGTTAGGGGACTCGAAAGAGTCCGACCCCTTGTAGGCTCATTTAGAATGAGCCCACCCAACCCTAGGATTGGATCTAAGAGTGTGGGAAATCGTTGTATCAAGAATATATTAATGAAAAATATGCGATTGGGTAGATGTATGCATAGGATGGGTGGTCCGGCGGACGGTCCACCTGGGCATCCTGAATGTGGGATGTGAGTGAGATTTAGTGTACCCCCGTGTATGGGGAGCTGAGGCATTTGGCCTTTCCTGAGTGTTGCCACGCGTGTCCATGGCTCGTCAAACCATGGGAACTACGCTTGACCTGATTACCGAGAGACAGAGGTCTCGAGGGATACGTGAGGCTGCGGGGGGAGTTTGGTCGCTCCACGCTCGGTCAAATTGAGGTAAGTTCCATGTATTATGGGATTACCTCGTCGAAGGGATTTCCCTGTGGAAGGGAATACCTGTACACCGAGATGGGTTCCACTGTTGTGGGAACATCTCATCCTTCGGATGTGTTCCAATATTTTGGGAGCATCATTTTCACACACACACTCAAATTGAGGTAAGTTCCATGTATTATGGGATTACCTCGCCGAGGGGATTTTCTTGTGATAGGAAGTACCTCAACACTGAGATGGGTCCCACTGTTGTGGGGACATCTCTCACCATTGGATGTGTTCCATGATTATGGGAGCGTCCATCGCTTGGGATGCGTTCTAACATTTTGGAAGCGTCCCTCTTCTCTTGCACACATTTGGTACGTACACACCCGCCCGAACTACGTTTGGCCTGATTCCCGCCGCACAGGGATACGTAGGCAGCCTGGGATTTTCCCAGACCTCGGTCATATGTTATATATCTTTTTTTTCCTTTCTTTTGATGTATGATTAAGCTATTCTTTTAATTCTTTAATTCATTTTGTAATTATTTTTCTTGTCTAATTTGTTTAATTTTCAGCTTATGCCATGCCTAGTTAGCAAAGAATTAGAAATTAACTTAGGATTTCCCCTTTTACCTTGTAATGTATTTAGACAGCCCCAAGCATTCATAAACTGTAGGAAAGGATAGGATTTAGGGAGACCGGTTTAATCGGGCGAGTTGGGTGCCTAACACCTTCCCAACTCGTAATTTGGCACTTACCCGCCTTTGGTGAGACAAGATAGCCGTTCCATTTGCGCGAGTCATTAGTGTTCCTCCATTGAGGGACATCATTTATAGGTCCTAGACCTTATCTAGGTGGCGACTCCAATCTTCTTACCCTCCACTGGCATGGGTGGATGGGATCTGAAGGTGAGAATTTTCCAGATCTCAGTTTGAATGTAATGAGGGTAGACAACTTTAACTATATGAAAATTCAATTTTAAAAATGAGGATAAATCCAAATTGAAAATTTCAAGAAGAAAGATTTTTTTTTTCCATGTCCTCACAGTGGCGACTCCGCTGGGGAGATTCATGCCAGACTCCAGATTGTAAATCCTTATCCCTTTCTCTTTATGCATAAACTTATATCTTGGGGCTTTAGGTTGTAGTTAGGTGTAGAAGTAGCCAACACCCTTGCTTGTAGCCTTGTTTGATTAGGTGTATTGTATACATTGTTGATTATTTTATGATATAGTGATATCGTGGTTCTCGAGATATTGGTTATTATTGTTACGAACCTCGTGGTTAGTTGAAACGGGCTCCAGTGTATATTGGATGACCTGCGGGGCGAAGCCACAACCTTGGCCTGTACACCGGGCTATGCGGGTATATAAAGGGATGTAGGTGTCTTTGACTCATCGTGTATACGGTGATAGGCATTCTTATCCTTGTCAAGGTAGCCTTGTTGTGTCCCATTATCACATTACTGACACTTGTATGCTTGATTCATCCCTGAACACCTGAGTGTTGTCTTTACCCAGTTTCACCTCGCTCAACGCGGGTGGTCACTGATGAAGCCATCACTCATTTGTTCAAGATTGAATCGAAATTCTTTGATATCCTGTGCGTGTCCTTTCAGACGGTAAATCCCTCCCAAATCCAATGATTCTGATGTGTTCATTTGGTTGGAGTTTCAGCCCAGAGATATAGTCCGTTTCCCCGGATATCCTCTTGCTGAAAACCAACCAAAGAATCAATCGAATCACCCGAATTGGCGAGGATTAACCTAATGGAGTTCTTGCACGAGCTAACCTTTGTTTGGTTGAGTCGGCATGATTGTACATGTGTATTTGTTCATGGTCTCAACCCCGTGTGTTCAATGTATTTTATCTTGTTTTAGATTTAATTTTTTTCAGAATCTCCTGAGTGTCTCCCTCATTATCCACCGTCTGGGTAAGATACCTTGTCTCTTGGAAATTGCCTAGGGCTCCTCTCTTAGAGTCTACCTAGCCATTGATCTTGCCTCTTAAAGATTAAATGGAAATTATGGGAAAGAGCAAGAGTTAGTGTCGAGTACTATTGAGGATATGATTCCTAGGTTAGAACATGTTGTTTATGTCCTAGTGAAGCCTATCCATCAAAGCATCCATGTCTGGGCAGCAACAACTGCCCATGCCCTGAGAGAGTATGTGAGAGAGTTGGCAAGGTACCATCCCCCTAGGCTATTTCCACCTAGCCTTGTTTCATCATCTTCAATTCATATCATGATCCATCATGAAGGTGTGAAATATTCTGGTTATTATATGTCTGCTGCAGGCAAAGAGCATAATGTTAGGAATCTTGTATGCCTGTCATTCTTTGTTTTTGTCAGGATAGAGACCCATCTTTGTCGTTCTTTGTCTCTACTAGGTAGAGTTTGTATTCTTGTAATTACTCGTCTCTACTAGTTAGTTTTGTGGGTTTTTCATTCCTGTCTCCACTAGTTAGGGTCCTTGCATGTTTGTCATTTTTTGTCTCTACCAGTCAAGGACCGATTGTTGTCATTCTTTGTCTCCACTAGATAGAGCCTAATTCATTTTTGTCACTCGTTGTTTTTATTTATTAGGGTTTGAGCTTTTGGTAATTTTTCTCTCTAGTCAGGGCTTTGGCAGGTTTGTCATTCTTTGTCTCTACTAGGTAGGGTGCAATTGATTTGTTGTCATTCTTTGTCTCTACTAGGTAAGATGTAATTGATTTGTGTGATTCTTTGTCTCTTTAGCTAGAGGCTGTATCTTCTGTGATTATTTGTTTCTACTAGGTTAGAGCTTGTATTTTGGTGATTTTTTGTCTCTCTAGCTAGAGGCTGTATCTTCTCTGATTATTTGTCTCTACTAGGTTAGAGCTTGTATTTTTGTGATTCTTTGTCTCTCTAGTTAGAGGTTGTATCTTCCATGATTATTTGTCTCTATCAGGTTAGAGCTTGTATCTTATGTGATTTCTATGTCTTTCTAGCTGGAGTCTATATTTCCTGTGGTTATTTGTCTCTACTAGGTTGGAGCTTGTATTTCTGTGACTCTTTGTCTTAGCTAGAGTCTGTATCTTCTGTAGTCGTTTGTCTCTACAAAGATTTTTTCATTTTCTATGATTCTTTGTCTCTAATTGTTAGAGCTTGATGTATCGTTGTCACCCTCTGTCTCTATCAGTTAGAGCATAGTGTTGTAGATCTAGAATTGAGATTTGAGGATAGTAAGAGAGCAGTCTTCTCTATTTTTTTGTTTGGCGAAAATCTTCAAATCTCATTGGAGTAGATTACCTCATCTGTTGGAGTCTCTAAAAATGTGTTTGTATCATGAGCAGTTAGTGTCTACCTTTTCTCATCATGTAATGAAACCCATGCAAGAAATATCCTCTTTTCATTGGTCGAAAATCCTAACTAAGGAGACTTCTTAGAGTGGTCATTGCAGATTCCATTGAAGTCCTATCCTAAGTTCTAGATCATTGGGAAATCATGAGTTACAGCAACATGCTAGGCATCTTTGGTAATTGTGCCTCCTTGATTGACAAAGTTAATTTTGGACTGCTGAGTACAGTCTGGCGGAGTTAATTTCAGACTCCTGAGTACAGTTGTGCCGTCCATCCAAGATTAATCAAAGAACCTTGACTCAGAGACCATCCCAAACTCTCAGGGGTTGCATTTTCCTCCCAGAATTATTTGTGATAATAGAGGATTCCTTGTGGCTATTATCTATCTCAATAGTGGGATAACCTAATTGATGAGTTTAATGAACCAGGCTGGGATATAGAAGAGTGATCCCCATTAAGGGTAACCTAAAAGAGGAATTTTAATGAACCCGAGCTGGGGTATTGATCAGAGTGACCGGCATCGCGGGTAACCCAATAATGAGCTTTTATGGACCTAAAGCTGGGGTATAGTTGAGTTTGGTGTGCATCAGGCACATATTGGTAGGTAGGCGTGTTGAGTCTTACTAGTGGTAGCCTAGGTGGAGATTTAGTCCCATGTTGATCATTGTTGGTGCCAATGGTGTTGCACTTAATTGGGGTTTGTTTAGATAAGTTGTTTTGTCTCGACTTGCTATTGGCTGTATCTAATAGGCCGGCCATGTTTGGGCTTGAGGCTGATATGTCTGTAGGCAATCCAGTCCAATTTGCTCTGTCTAATAAAAAAAAATCCCACTTGGGACTTCAACTATTGAGCTTTATAGCTTCCGAAACATTTTTTCTAGTTTGATATTCTTTCCACTTCCATGCCCTTGGTCAATTCTGACTCCGATGATGATTGGGATGATGAGCCATCACCTGAACTTCTACGCCACCTGGTCTTTTGAGAAAAGAAAGTCTAGCTCATTTGTGAAAAACTGCAAATGATTGATTCAGAAACACAAAAGTCATCTTGGAGAGATAGTTTGGCAAGTTTCAAAGGTTCAGAAAGCCACCCTTGATAAACTAAAAGAGCTCCATGAGATGTTGTCAAAGGGCGTCGAGCAATCCTGGACTTATTTTGGTGGTTTTGATTGGTTTTACAAATGAGATGAGATGCCTTATGGATTGGTCTAGGTCAAAGATATCATCATTGAAAAAAAAAATGAAAAGAAAAAAAAAAAGAGAAAAACAGAAAGGAAAACAAGTGTTGTGTTCATGTTCTTATTATCAGACACATGCCTCCTTACATCATGGATCGTAGCGATCACTACAGTGAGCAAAATGAGTTATCCTAAAAAAAAAAAAAAAAGAGATATAGTCAAAGAAGATACTGATTGGGGTTAAATGAGCGGCTTTGCTGTATCAGCTTACAAAAGATGAATTCTGACTGAGGTAGCACCATCCTTTTCGGTATGTAGTGTGGAATTATTGTTGCTTCTTGAGTTGAAGATACAGTCCCCAAAGATCCTCATGGACCAATGGCTTTTAAGAGCAGGGGCCTTATATTTGAGGTACATCGTTACAACTTGATCGAGCAAAGAGTGATCATGTATTGCCTCCACATCCATTAAAAAAAATGCTCAAAAAAGAAAAGAGCCGGAAAAAAGGAAAAAAAAAAAAAAAAAGCCATACAAAGGTATAGATGTGGGATGGCATTTTTCATTGCATTTGGACAGTGGGTCAGTTGTCGTGCTTCACAGAGTGTTTACTTTCTATCAAGGCATAAAGGTGAGTTGGTTCAACAATTTGTGCATCAATGTATGGTAATTTCCTCTGGAGCATCATGGGGAGTATTAATTGTTTGCAGTGCTTCACGACGTGTGTTAGGCTGGATTTTCAATTTTGGTCACTACATCCCGCCTTTACAGGGGGTGGTCTCATCGCTTTGTCATCATCAGAGGATGATTTCTCATCGACAAAAGACTCTTCCTCCCGTCCATCAATCCGACGGTCTTCCATGAGTCTTCATTAGAAGCCGTTCATTCAATCATCAAATAAGTTTATGACGCCGTCTCTTGTGAGTGCGTTATTCTATTTGTGTATAATTTTGTTCAAATAAATCGACCCGGAATTTCTATCGGTCGTTCATTGTTTCAACGGCGTCCAAGAATTCCAAAAGTCCATTTTTCTAGCCAATATGATGGTATCTCCTCGGTGGGATTTGACCATTCTACATAAATAACAAAAACTCTCCCCAATGGTGGACCCATGTGGGTAGTTTCTCATCCGTCTGTTGGACCTTGACAGATCGTATTGTCTATGGATTTATAAGTTTTGAGCTCAGTTATGGTTGTATCTACTTTAGCATTGGCAAATAGCTTGTCGAGACACATATGTACTTGTCTAAGCGTCTCTAAGAGGGGAAAGCGTTATTTGGTGCTATGCTTAATTCGATGTGGGGCGTCTCCTATAGGTTGCTTCTAGCGATGACCCAAAGAGCCGTCTTTTTATCAATGTATGCCGTTGAAAACTTAAACTCCGGGGTAAAATTGTCATTGTCTTGATATCATGAATATGGGAGGCTCATTGTGAGTCTAGACCATTTTGAATATGCCTAAATCTCTCGGCGACAGGTTCGCCACATTAGGACCCTTTTGTTTAAAATTGTAATTGGATTTAGTTGTAAAGAAAAATGCAAAAATTGGATGGGATACCCATGTTTGCCCGTCATAGGGAAAGGACTGTGTTAGTCATTTGTTCAAGGTGTGATCTGTGTAATTTTGGCAAAGGATGCAAAGCATGTTGAGTCTATCCTCCATAGGACTGAAGAAACTTTCTCTCATCCTAGAGTGAGTCATGTCTAGAGAAAAGTGATTAAATCATTTCTCTTTATTTTTTGGATTTGGGAGTAACATTCACCGATGAATACGGTTTTCAAATCATTCGTTGCTCGCTTGTATTTCCGAAACTTCATTGGGATCTCTGTTCTATGTGGCCAAGTTCATCGATTCATTTTTATCTTCCATGGGGGATTGAGCAAGTCATCCTCCTCATCTCATAGGATCCGGATTAGGGTACCCATTTGTTAGAGAATAATCTCTAATTATTTTATCATTCTCCTGTGAGAAAGGAGATCTTTGTGTTGACGTTTGATTTGGTTGGTTTTCATATATGATCCGGTCGTGTGTGCTTTTAATTCTTGGGCATGTTCTCCGTGTCCTCCTATTTGTTTTCATATGTGCCAAAGAGTGGTGCGTCGTGATATACGGACAATCGGGGTATGGATGCATTCTTTTGAGAGAGTTAGATTTAATCATGTCATTCCCATCCCGAACCAAAGAATGGTCTATTGTGATATCTGGACACTTGGGGTATGGATGCATTCTTTTGAGAGAGTTAGATTTAATCATGTCATTCACATCCCGAACCAAAGAGTGGTCCGTCATGATATACGACACACCGGGGGTATGGATGCATTCTTTTCGAGGGAGTCGATTTCAATCATGTCATTCCCATTTGAACCAAAACATGGTCCGTCATGATATACGGGACATTGCGGTATGGGTGTGTCTTGTTAAGTCGAGTCAAACTCAAATCATGTTGCCTCAAGTATATGGGTCACCCTGCGTGTTATTGCTGGATTTGCTTAAGCTCTAAGCATGTCAATCTTGGAATGACAATTTTGATTGGGAGAACATCTCCGTTCAATCACCCTTCATATGTTTTTTTTCCTCCCGGCCCGTTAGAGGGAACTTGTTTTTCGTTTTGTACCCGTTGCTGTTCGATTGTTTATTAATAATCATTTGTATTTGAAAGATTGATCTAGTATTTCCTCAAGTCTCGTGGTTGGGAAATTCAACTACTGTTTTAAGAGAATCTTGATCTTGTTGCAAGGGCGTCTAGTTTGGGCCAAATTCATGTATTACTCAAATCTTGTGAAGGTGTGAAATTTCTAAGTAGCTTACATCATTGGATCATGGGCTTGATCTATATCTCTTTTGCTTACTTGCTGGGCTATTTTGTCAATTTGATCTGCCTCTATGGTTAATTGAAGAATCTGCCAATTTTGGTGTCTCCTGCTCCTGATTAGGACGAGCGAGCCATCGTGGTTCTATTTAGAGCTTCATCTGTATCCCTTCTGAACCATGTTCGAGAACCTTAGGGTCATCCTGGTTGTGTTTTGTTGTGTTAATGTTGCTTCTCCTTGAATGATGCTTACATTTCGTGCTCAATGTGTTTTACTCTTGATGATGGCAATCAGTTTGAGGTTATTTTCATCTGTGAGTTTAGGCATTTGATTGCCAATTAATATTTAGATTTGACTTTGTTGTTGAGTTATCTCGTTGTGGTGTTGGTCTTAGTATACCTTGGGTTTAGTGGGCCTCAGACCTGATTGGTGGTTTTGGACACAACCCTCTTGTTTGTCACCTTTTGACATCTGTCGTTGCATTATTTTGGTTGTTGCATTGGTTTTCGTTTACCTTGGGTTTAGTGGGCCTCAGACCTGATTAGTGGTTTTGGACACAACCCTCTTGTTTGTCACCTTTTGACATCTGTTGTTGCATTATTTTGGTTGTTGCATTGGTTTTCGTTTACCTTGGGTTTAGTGGGCCTCAGACCTGATTAGTGGTTTTGGACACAATCCTCTTGTTTATCACCTTTTGACGTCTATCATTCCATTGTTTTGGTTGTTGCATTGGTTTTTGTATACCTTGGGTTTAGTGGGCCTCATACCTGATTAGTGGTTTTGGACACAACCCTCTTGTTTGTCACCTTTTGACATCTGTCGTTGCATTGTTTTGGTTGTTGCATTGATTTTCGTATATCTTGGGTTTAGTGGGCCTCAGACCTGATTAGTGGTTTTGGACACAACCCTCTTGTTTGTCATTTTTTGACATCTGTCGTTGCATTGTTTTGGTTGTTGCATTGGTTTTCGTATATTTTGGGTTTTGTGGGCCTCTCGCCTGATCGATGGTTTTGGACACAACCCTCTTCTTTGTCAACTTTTGACATCTGTTGTTGCATTGTTTTTGTTGTTGTATTGGTTTTGATACACCTTGGGCTAGGACCTCACCCGGTTCAATGAGTAGACGTATTTGGGGTTTGGTAGCAATTATTTTGTTGGCCCCCCTCCATGTGCAATTGTCAAATGTGTTTATTTTGGGACTCGTTCCGTGTAGGTGCGAGAGAGTTTGCCTTGTTGGGGTTTGTTCTGCGACATGCAGGAAGACCCGCTTTATTTTGACTAGTCTTGAGGGTTATCAAGCCGATTTGGCTGCTACTCAAGAGAGTCTCGTCTTTCCGAGCGGTTCTGCAAAATGCGTAAAAGCTCGCCTTCGATTCTGACTTTGGGGCTCGTGTGTGCGAGGTGTCGGTTTGCTTTTGAGATTTGATTCTTTTGTTCGGGAATAATCTCCCCGGCGGTTCCGTGAAATGCGTGAAAGCTTCGTCTTCGATTCGACTTTGGGGCTCGCGTGTGCGAGGTGTCGGTTCGCTTTTGAGATTTGATTCCTTTGTTCGGGAATAATCTCCCCGGCGGTTCCGTGAAATGCGTGGCTTCGCCTTCAATTCGACTTTGGGGCTCGCGTGTGCGAGGTGTCGGTTCGCTCTTGAGATTTGATTTCTTTGTTCGGGAATAATCTCCCGAGCGGTTCCGTGAAATGCGTGGCTTCGCCTTCAATTCCGACTTTGGGGCTCGCGTGTGCGAGGTGTCGGTTCGCTCTTGAGATTTGATTTCTTTGTTCGGGAATAATCTCCCGGCGGTTCCGCAAAATGCGTGAAAGCTCCGCCGATTCCGACTTTGGGGCTCGCGTGTGCGAGGTGTCGGTTCGCTTTTGAGATTTGATTCCTTTGTTCGGGAATAATCTCCCGAGTGGTTCCGCGAAATGCGTGAAAGCTTCGCCTCGATCCCGACTTTGGGGCTCGCGTGTGCGAGGTGTCAGTTTCGCTTTTGAGATTTGATTCCTTTGTTCGGGAATAATCTCCCCGAGCGGTTCTGCGAAATGCGTGAAAGCTCGTCTTCGATCCTGACTTGGGGCTCGTGTGTGCGAGGTGTCAGTTTCGCTTTTGAGATTTGATTCCTTTGTTCGGGAATAATCTCCCCGAGCGGTTCCGCGAAATGCGTGAAAGCTCGCCTTCGATTCTGACTTTGGGGCTCGCGTGTGCGAGGTGTCGGTTCGCTCTTGAGATTTGATTCCTTTGTTCGGGAATAATCTCCCGAGCGGTTCCGTGAAATGCGTGAAAGCTCGCCCGATCATCGACTTTAGGGGCTCGCGTGTGCGAGGTGTCGGTTCGCTTTTGAGATTTGATTCCTTTGTTCGGGATAATCTCCCCTGAGCGGTTCCGCGAAATGCGTGAAAGCTCATCTTTTGTTTTTCGGGTTCGTTTTGAGAGTTTCAAGGTCGTCATAGCCGCTACTCAAGAGAACCCGTGTTTTGTTTTACTTAGCTTTCCAATAATGGTTGTGGCAAAACTGGGGTCTTCTTGTCTTCAGCCTCGATTAATGTAATCTCGTCCGAAGAGGGGTATCTGTCAGCACCCTAGTTTTGCCATTACCCTTAAAAAATAATTTTTTTTTAATGGAAAATCGGATGTTATTAATTAGTGTTTAAAAAAAAAAAAAAAAATGGGCAAATCCGGTCGATCCCCAAAAAGGGAATCGAGCTTGAAAGAAAAAAAAAAAAGCGGAAAGCAAAAAAGCAAAAAAGCAAAAAAAATAAAATAAAATAAAAAAATAAAATAAAAATCGGCAAAATCCGTCCGATCCCCAAAAGAGGGATCGAGCCCAAAAAAAAAAAAAAAAGCAAAAGAAGAGAGAAAGGGGAAGAAGGAAAGAGGAGAGACGGTGAGGGAGAGTTGCGGGGGAAGAGGGTGAGGTCGACACCTCACCCCTCCTCCCGAATTCTGCCCAAAACCAGCCAGGTTTCCCGGCATCAATCCCCCCTCTTTTTTGTGAGTATAAGGAGCAGCAAGTGGCTGCTCCGGTGAGAGAGAATAAACGAAAAAAAAAAAAGAGGAGAAAAAAAGAGAGAGATAAGAGAAGAAAGAAGAGGAAGGAAGGAGAGGGAAAGAAGAAGGGGAGAAGAGAGAAGAGGAAGGAAGAAGGCAGCGGGCGGAGGCTGCTGCCACAAAAAAAAAAAAAAAAAGAAAAAGAAGAAGAAGAAGAAGAAGAAGAAGAAGAAGAAGAAGAAGCAGAAGAAGCAGAAGGAGGAGAAGGAGGAGAAGAAGAAGAAGAAGAAGAAGAAGAAGAAGAAGAAGAAGAGCGGCAGCAGAGAGCCGCCGCCGTCGAAGAGAGAGAAAGGAGCAGCTCTGCTGCTGCTCGAAGAGAAAAAAAAGAAAAAAAAAACAGGAGCAAAGAAAGAAGAAGAAGAAGAAGAAAGAAGAAGAAAGAAGAAGAAGAAAGAAGGAGAAGTAGAGAGAGGAAGAAGAAGAAACAGCGGCACTGCCGCCGCTGCCGTAGAGGAAGGAAGGCAGCACCATAGCTGCCGATTCGAAAGAAAAAAAAAAAGAAGAACAGCTGAGAGGAGAAGAAGAAGAAGAAGAGGGCTCTGCCGTGGCTTGAGTTGGGTTTATTTTAGATCCATTTTATGCTGGTTTGGTTCAGGCTTGGTTAGTGAAGCCTAGTCCGGTCCGGTCCAAGTGGGTCCGGTTAGGATCTCTTGGCCTAGGTCTAAAATTGTTTGTTGGGTTAATTTAGGTACGGGTTTGGGTTGGATCAGATTTGGTTTATGGGTTTTGGTTTGAGTGGAGTTGGGGTTTGGGTTGGTTCAATTTAGGTTTGTTGAGTCTATAAGATATGGGTTTATGATAAGTTGGTCCAAGTTTGGGTTAGGACCAGATTTGGTTTTCTTTTGATTGCTTGAGTGTCAACTTGAATTGGCTAGTGCGGTCTATGGGTTTAGTTTGGTTTGGGTTTGGGTTTGTTTGATTGAGACTGGTTTGATTTCTTTTATTTGATTGGACCTAGGTTAGATTGGGGTTCCATGTATGCTTAGGTCGGTTCAGTTAGGCTAGAGTTGGGCTTATGGTTCGGTCTGGTTTGGGTTATACAGGGCTGGTTTAGTTTAGTTTAGAGTTGGGTTCTAGTGGGCTAGTTTAGTTTGGTCTAGGATGGTTTATCTTGATCCGACTTGTGGTGGTTCAACCCTCGTATAATATGATCATTCACTTCTTTGCATGTTATTTTAACCCCATGTTTGATAGTATATCTTTGTTATACATGCTTGAATCACATGCTGATTTTTCTTTGTCATGCCTCTCATCTTAGATATTTTATGCTTTGGAATTAATAAATGTATGTGTAGGTAGTTTAGATATTAAATGCATTATTGAATCTATGCCTCCTACCCCTACCCAAGTGATGTATCCTCATTCTTAACAGTTTGTTGTAATAGATGTATGTTAGGATACATCCTTCCCGCAATGTGATTGGTTAGGGGACTCGAAAGAGTCCGACCCCTTGTAGGCTCATTTAGAATGAGCCCACCCAACCCTAGGATTGGATCTAAGAGTGTGGGAAATCGTTGTATCAAGAATATATTAATGAAAAATATGCGATTGGGTAGATGTATGCATAGGATGGGTGGTCCGGCGGACGGTCCACCTGGGCATCCTGAATGTGGGATGTGAGTGAGATTTAGTGTACCCCCGTGTATGGGGAGCTGAGGCATTTGGCCTTTCCTGAGTGTTGCCACGCGTGTCCATGGCTCGTCAAACCATGGGAACTACGCTTGACCTGATTCTGGAGAGACAGAGGTCTCGAGGGATACGTAGGCTGCGGGGGAGTTTGGTCGCTCCACGCTCGGTCAAATTGAGGTAAGTTCCATGTATTATGGGATTACCTCAGCGAAGGGATTTCCCTGTGGAAGGGAATACCTGTACACCGAGATGGGTTCCACTGTTGTGGGAACATCTCATCCTTCGGATGTGTTCCAATATTTTGGGAGCATCATTTTCACACACACACTCAAATTGAGGTAAGTTCCATGTATTATGGGATTACCTCGCCGAGGGGATTTTCTTGTGATAGGAAGTACCTCAACACTGAGATGGGTCCCACTGTTGTGGGGACATCTCTCACCATTGGATGTGTTCCATGATTATGGGAGCGTCCATCGCTTGGGATGCGTTCTAACATTTTGGAAGCGTCCCTCTTCTCTTGCACACATTTGGTACGTACACACCCGCCCGAACTACGTTTGGCCTGATTCCCGCCGCACAGGGATACGTAGGCAGCCTGGGATTTTCCCAGACCTCGGTCATATGTTATATATCTTTTTTTTCCTTTCTTTTGATGTATGATTAAGCTATTCTTTTAATTCTTTAATTCATTTTGTAATTATTTTTCTTGTCTAATTTGTTTAATTTTCAGCTTATGCCATGCCTAGTTAGCAAAGAATTAGAAATTAACTTAGGATTTCCCCTTTTACCTTGTAATGTATTTAGACAGCCCCAAGCATTCATAAACTGTAGGAAAGGATAGGATTTAGGGAGACCGGTTTAATCGGGCGAGTTGGGTGCCTAACACCTTCCCAACTCGTAATTTGGCACTTACCCGCCTTTGGTGAGACAAGATAGCCGTTCCATTTGCGCGAGTCATTAGTGTTCCTCCATTGAGGGACATCATTTATAGGTCCTAGACCTTATCTAGGTGGCGACTCCAATCTTCTTACCCTCCACTGGCATGGGTGGATGGGATCTGAAGGTGAGAATTTTCCAGATCTCAGTTTGAATGTAATGAGGGTAGACAACTTTAACTATATGAAAATTCAATTTTAAAAATGAGGATAAATCCAAATTGAAAATTTCAAGAAGAAAGAATTTTTTTTTTCCATGTCCTCACACATTACATCTTTTGAGTGAACATGCATGGACTCCCCTAGAAACAGACATGCTGTATAGGATCTATATATCCATTAACTGCTGGACTGATGTAGCCCTATTGCCATGTTAGTCTGACACGTGTGCAAAGTGGGATCCGCCATCACCTGTAACGGTCTTGATGGGAGATGGTTACACAAGGAGGCATATAAAAGAGGGACTCTGGTTTCCAGAAAGGTTACGTTAATCCATCCATTCGTAAATTCTGAAAAGAAACTGAGAAACTAGAAAGCAGTCCCTAAACACATTGACGAAGGCATTACAAGAAACTTGACGGCAATGTCATCGAATACCTCGAGCGTTTTCGCAGTGGCTGATTCGATATTCGTCGGACCAGGACCAGCAAGAGGTATGTTAATCTCCTCTTATGAGTTTCATATGGTATGAGAGCCTCATCGTATGTCTTGCCGATCAGTTTTTTGTTTTTACTCGGATCTGTGGTCGGTTATTTTTCTAGCAGTTTACTATTTTTCTGCCCTTATATTTTATTTTTCAAATATTTTGGAATGCTTTGGGGCAACCGAGTGATGGCTGCCTACAGGTGTGCACCCGCATGGCTGCCGGCCCACAAGCCCGCAAGCCAGCAGGCAGACATCCACAAACTTCTTTCGCACCAGCGGGCCAACAGTCACAGTACAACCCGCAGCGGCAAGCCAGCAGCACTGCCGCTGATAGCGCTAGCCGCAGCAGGCCAGCCCGCAAGGGGCAGCCTACCGCAGCCTTGCGCTGCGCGTCCAGCAGCAGTTGCTGCAGATGACTTGCGCTGGGACATCACCGATTTGGTGGTGGTGTCTTTTTGGTTGGTTGCGGCAGTGCCGTGGTGCTCTCCGTTTTTCCAAGGGGAGTGCCGAAGTATTTGGTACGTTTCAGAGCCGTTGGTACCGACGTGTTCGTTTTGAATTACATTCGGTTATTATTTATGCCAATGGCATAATTTTGAAAATAGAATATGTTGAAGTGGGTTTTTTTGGTCCTTTTAGCCCATTTTAAAGAATTAAAAAAAATTAATTATAAACTCTAACCCATTTTGACCTAGAACCTTCCTGAACCGGCTATGTTGAACCGGTTGGACATGGTTTCTTTTGGTTCTCCCCGGCTTGACCCAAACCCGTTTGTAAAAGTTTAAGATTCTGTTTATGGTGTTGTTTAGCTTTTTTAAACTGCTTTTTATTCTCTATCACCATTGCTTAGTTACAGACCGGATGTCACTTTATAAGTGACTGAACTTTTCGTGACAGTCTATTCAGGACGACGTTAAAGGTCATGAACAGTGACTGTATCTATTGTGACAGTCTGTTCTGAACGTCGCTAAAGGTCATGAATAGTAACTGTTTCTGTTGTGACAATATGTTCTGAACGTTGCTAAAGGTCCAATTTTTGTTAGTGACATTTATAGATAAAACGTCATTGTATCTATAACAGAATGTATTAAGCGCTATTTGGTTAATTCTAATTGTTGTTTTGGTTATTCTTAAGTGCTTTTAATTATATTGTTTATTGTTGCACTTCAATATTATAAAACTATGAAACTCATGTGTCACACTAATGTTTCATGTGACACACTAAGGATATGGGTATGTGATGCAAATTTATTTGCAAAAATTGCCACTGAGGGACTAAATTGTTGCCACAATTTTGAAAAGTCCATTATACTCAGTATAAGAGGCAGTTTAGTGAATAAATTTATTTGGCATCATTTATAATGCAACATGTGCATGGATTTTGGCACTTGTCCCCAAAGGGAAATAACCAATCTTTATGTATGAGTTGGAATAAGATGAAATGCAAAGCATTCAGACAGAAGGAATTCTTATGACCTAAAGGTATGGGATTCCTTTTGACTTGATTGTAATGTGTTTCAGTCTTATTGCTTAACATGTAGACTTCACAAATCACAGTCTTTGCCCAAAGGTAGACTGTGAGGAGTTTTGGTTTGCTGCTGACGTTATCATTATGGCTTGATATCAGCATCTAAGTAACAACTTGTGATAAGTTATAGCTTTTTCCCAATGGTAAGTTGTAGCAAGTCAAATTTTGTTTCTGATTAAGCATTGGCTTTTTCATTATTGAGTTAGTGAGCATGTCACTTATTAAGTTATTGTTTTGATTGCAGTTGTATTGGACAATCAAATGAGGCTCCCTATATTGAATGGGGAAAACTA
The DNA here is from genome assembly GCA_028583415.1 of Protea cynaroides. Classification (NCBI taxonomy): domain Eukaryota; kingdom Viridiplantae; phylum Streptophyta; class Magnoliopsida; order Proteales; family Proteaceae; genus Protea; species Protea cynaroides. The sequence continues at coordinate 77,642,045 of CM053268.1, forward strand.
TGCTGAATGGCTCGAGTTGCTCAAATTAACCCTAGGCTGTATGAACCTTGATTTGGCTATCAATGACGAAAAACCTGAAGATCTCACTGATGAAAGTACACTAGATCAGAGAGACTACTATGCAAAATGGCAGAGGAGCAACAATATGAGTTTGAGGCTCATTAAGGCCAATATGAGTAGGACAATCAGAAGGTCTATTCCAGACAACCCTACTACAAGGGAATATCTTGATGCTATTAAGGAGCACTATGTAAGCACTGACAGTTCTACAGTGAGAACTCTGATAGCGAAGCTTGGAGCTATAAAGTACAGTGAAAGAAAAGATGTACGCGATCACATCATGAAAGCAAGAGACATTGCAGCCCAGCTGAAAGATTATGAGATAGACCTTCCGAAAGTCTACCTTGTGCACCATATTCTCAATACTCTCCCTAAAGAATTTGAGACCTTTAAGGTCACCTTCAATGTCACACCCTAATTCTGGACTAACCAGAATGGTGTGATGAACCGTCAATAAACCAACGGTTCAACCAGGATCTCTTATAGGATATGTCAACCATGTAAAATCAAGACACATTCCACATTAATTAAAGATAATAAACTAAATAGTGAAAGTCTTATTAATAATGAACTGGGGTCTAATCATGATAAATAATTAATATTCCAGTTATCTCTAAGTAATCAAAACATAATTTAATACATATTACAAATATCCAAATACGAAAGTTAAACACTAAGCGCATCCATAGTTGAAACGCTCCCTTAACGAATCATAATAGTCCTCCACAGCTTGCTCATCCATAGCCACCACCTGTTCATATGTTAGCGTGTCGACATAATCTTCAATCGTAATACCTGCAACATCAGAAACTAAAAATAACGCGAGGGTCAGCTCTCCAACTTGAGCTCAGTGAGAAAACAAAACAATGCAACAAACATATGCATGCATTCAATTCATATCTTTGGTCTGATTTTTAAGTTTACAATGTGCTATAGAAAGAATTAGAGGCCCCCGCACCTCTATACATGAGTGTGTAAATTCGTCTAATGGATCAAACACCATTGCCATCCCACATGCACCCACCATGGAATAGAGATAGAGCTAAAGTGTTTGTATCAAACACCGCATAACACTTCCCCTGATGTCCTATCCATACCAACACGTAAGCCCCTATTGGTGAGAGCTTGCAAACTAGGCTCGCAACTAATCAATCCTAATGCCAAAAAATGTATCCAAGGCCTCACCCCAGTATCCCTCAATACATCCATAGAGATAGAGCTAAGGCCCCCCGGCAGAGTCAGAGATTACACGGTCCGAGACCACCTCCCCTGATGCCCTACGACGTAATAGTTCTGCTAAGGTAATGGCGATACGATGATGTCAATGGACAAGACTTGAGTAGAGATAGAGCTAGAGTCTAGTGACCAGGATGAACCACAATGTCACGTCCTCTCCCTGATGTTTCACTCGCATCAAGCACACTAACCACACACATACAATCACATGTCTATCCCTAGCATCATCATCATCATATTGTAAATAGACAAAAATAAATATGCATGAGCAAAATATAACAATAATATTGGATGACATGTGAGATGCACATTACAAATAAGCAATCATAGAATCATTTATGGTATTAGACACAATGAAATAAAATAGCTTGTTAATATCCAATTAGTTTAGGTCTTGTTCCCTCACATTTGATTGATTTTTTGTTCCTCTTCCAAGCTTTGGAAGTCACTTTAAATCTACTGGGAACCTAAACAATTAATATATTTAAGTTAGGGTTCAAGTTTATCAAATTACAGTAGTCAAAAACCTTGTTTAGTGTCAAAATATGCTTGCTGTCATCGTGTGGTCGGATGTGTGGTTGAATGTGTGGTCGCAATATATGAGACCACACACTGTGTGGTTGGACCCTGTGGTCCCATTTTGTGTGACCACACCTTTTCCTGAGAACTTCCTAAATAGTTGTGGTCGACCCTCTGGTCAACCTGTGGTCGACCACAGGTTGCGACCACATGATGTTTGGTTAGTTTTCATCTTTAATCTGAATTCTTCTTGAGTCGATTCCTTGGCTCATCACTTGGGATCATCCTATGGTTATCATATGACCATTATTTACAGTTTTTCATTAACCATTATCTCTAATCCATCCCTCATGGTTATCCTTGATATTTACTCAAAGAATCACATTGATCATATTGGTTTGACATCCCCAATCCATAATAGAAACCTTATTCAATAAAATCTACATCTATAGAGATATCTATAGAGATAAGTTCCATACCTCACTTGTTGTAGGGAGCTAGAACCTTCTCTTGTAAAACCTTTCTCTCAACCTTTTTCTCCAAATCTCTTTTTTCTCCTTCTCTTCCTCTCTCTCTTTTCCTCTTAGGTTTAGAGTTTCAATTTGGGTTCTAAAAGAGTAAGAGAAACTGAGGAACGTACCTTATATAGAGGGAAACCTCCATATAGAGTCCCACTTCAATTAGGAAAGAGCCCCCCCCCCCTCAAATTAGGAAAGTTTCCTAAACATGGAGTCGTTCACCATCGTGTGGTCGCACGTGGGGTCGTAGAATCCAACGACCACACATCCAAAATATGTGACCACACATTTTGTGGTCTCATGTGTGGTCGACCACACCCCTCAAAACTGCTACCACACAATCAAAATTTACTGGTTGTTAGTTTTTGACTGGTTTCTTCCATACAAACTTAACCAGTCAACCACGCCAACTAAATTTGACTCGTTGCTTACCGTATCTTGTGGTTTCTTCATACAATTGGTTCACTTGAGCCGATTATGATGGAAGACCGGTCACGACATGAGAATGTAAGGTTAGACCAGGTTCGTGGCGTGCGAGTCTTACATTCAATGCGCAAGACAGTAAATTGTCTGCAAATGAACTCCTAACCAGATGCGTGCAAGAAGAGGGATGCTTAAAGAGATAATTTAAAGCTGAGAGTGCCAATTTGACTTTTAAGGAGCGTGGACAGTCCAGCAAGTCAACCAAGCCTTGGTTGAGAAAAAAGGGTAAGAAGCCTATGAAGAAAGAAGGCAAACCTAAGGAACCCAAGTGTTTCTTCTGTAGGAAGAAGGGACACTATAAGAAAGACTGTGCCAAGTTCAAAACTTGGCTGGAAAACAAAGGTATGTCATTTGTTTGTTTTGAGTCTAATTTGGTGAATATTCATCACAATAATTGGTGGATTGATTCTGGATCAACAATCCACGTTGCCAATACCTTGTAGGGGTTTCTACAAACAAGGCCACCGAAGAAAAATGAGAGGAGCATCTACTCAGGAAATCAGGTGCAATCTCAAGTGGAGGCCGTTGGAGTTTACAAACTCATCCTGCAATCTAGAGCTATGTTTGATTTAAATAATTACTTTTATATTCCACCTTTTTTCAAGAACTTGATATCTGTTTCAAGATTAACACCTTTAGGTTTTGTGTTTAATTTTGATGGTACTGTATTCAGTTTATACCGAAACAATATTTTGTTCGGTTCTGGTTCTCTTGTGGATGGATTATTTTTAATACATTTAGATCTTGTGTTTGAAAGTAATTTACTTACTTCTTCTGATACTATTGGCAATAAAAGGTTTATTGTGAATGAGAATTCATCCAAACTTTGGCACCAGAGGTTAGGTCATATGTAAGACCCGTATCAAACTAATCCGGTCTTACCACCTTGAACCAGGTCTACCCATCATGGTCGAGCCAAATGGATCAAGTACGTGAGGGAGATCGCGATCCCAGGTATTAAACTGACCCAAAAACACTAAAAAAAGGGGGAGGGTCACATACCCAGCTAGGCAGGGTCGGACCCCACAATAAAAAGTTAGACCCTGAGTTTTTAACCAGGAGTCGGACATTTTAGAACCAGGGGTCGACGGGATCTCCGACCCCCTCATCGACCCCCAGTCTACCGACAGAAACCGTGAATTAGGAACTTTCCTAATTTCAATGGGATTCTTTCCTAATCTCAATGAGACTTATTTTGGGAGTTTTTACTCTATAAATAGGACGTCCCTAAGCCTCTTTCACTCCTTTTAGAACCCTAATTGGATTGAGAGAAAGAGAAGAGAAGGATAAGAGAAAGATAAGAGAAGGAAAGTGGAGAAGAAGATCAAAGAGAAGGCTTCAGAGAAACCAACCTAATTATCAGGTATGGATACTATCTCCATGTAATTCTACAGACGTTAGAATAGATAGTGAAGAGGGAATGATCTAGGAGAAACGCAAATCATCCATCCATGATTAGGTTTTCATGGAAAACCATGGGAAAAATCATAAAAACCATATAGGTGAATGAACTACGGTTCTAGACCATAGAACATGTGTGGAATGGATTGTAGAAGCAAGCCATAGGACCCTAAACACGAAGTAATGGACTGTAGGATGAAAATTTGACTAAACCCATAGGGGGTCGCATGGGGGGTCGATGGCCAATCGACCCTACTAGACCCTAACAATCAACCCCCAGTGTTCGAAAAGTCCAGAATCTGGGTGGGTAGCACCCAGGGTTGATGGAACCTCCGACTCTGGCATCGACCCCCAGTTAACAACATGCTTTTAAAATCAGAATTAATTCTAATTAAATTCTATCGACTTGATTAGGTCTTTTAATGATATAATATTGATATTTAGTTGATTCTTAAAGCTTGAAAAAGGACCTACGATCAAGCAAAGGTGAGGAAACAAGACCTAAACTAATTGGTTAATAATAAACTATTTTATTCTTGAGTCCAATGCCATGATTGATTCTATGCATGTATGCTTATTATGTGCATTCAACATGTCATCCAATATTTCTATTATTACTGTTCATGCATATTTAAATTATCGTTTATAACATGATGATGATGATGATGATGGGAATAGGCATGTGGATGTATGTGTGTGGTTGATGTGCTTGATGCGAGCGAGTATCAGGGGGAGGTGTCATAGGCGGGGCCTCAACACTCTAGCTCTATCTCTAACTCAAGTCTTGTCCACTGACATCGCCATATCGCCATTACCTTAGCAGAACTATTACGTCGTAGGGTATGAGGGGAGGTGGTCTCAGACCGTGTAGTCTCTGACTCTGCCGGGGGGCCTTAGCCCTATCTCTATGGACGTATTGAGGGATGTTGGGGTGAGGCCTTGGATACACTGATTGGCATTAGGATTGATTAGTTGCAGTCCAGTTTGCGAGCCCTCGCCAGCAGGGGCTTACGTGTTGGTATGGGCAATGGATACAACAATAAACGTGACCTTTGCGTGTACATTGTCCATGGTGGGTGCACGTGGAATGACAAAAAATGTTACCTTTGGATGGCTTCACACACTCGTGTATAGAGGTGCGACGTCAATAAACGTGACCTTTGGCCACCTATCCTTTCTATAGCACATTGCAAACTTATTTACCAGACCAAAGATATGAACTGAATGCATGCATATGTTTGTTGCATTGTTTTGTTTGCTCACTGAGCCATGATGTGTGCTCACCCTCTCGACGTCGAATATTTTTAGTTAATGATGCAGGTACTACAGTTGAAGATTATATGAGTGCTCTGATGTATGCGCACATGGAAGCCGAAGACTTAGTAGATACGCATGACCCCTCATGCGAGTGCAACTCATGCGTATTCTATTAGGATTTTATTTGAATTTATAAAGGGATGTAATTGATATTTTATTTATTTATGTCTCAGTTGATACAACAATACTTGATATTTTAATTATGATTATTATAGTTAGAGTTCTCAGTTCATTTACTATAAGACTGGGTCAGCATAGCCCATAGCGTAGCCAGAAGCTCTTCCGCTATTGTGTATTTATTCTTATTATGGTTGTGGATGTGCATGGTTTTATTTTTAATGGATATGGCCTATTAGAGATCCTGGTTGAACCGTTGGTTTATTAGCGGTTCATCACACCGTTCTGAATGGTGCAGAATTGGGGTGTGACATCATATCTCTATAAATAGACTCAAAAGGTTGGTGAGTGAAGGAGTCCTAGAAACCCTAGACTTCTTAGATTTTGGGACTTGTATGGACTGCGTAAAGGGTAAGCAGACCGACAAGTTTAATAAAGGTGTTCAATGTAGTTTTGAGGCACTTGAAATCATACACACAGATATATGTGGTCCATTTTCTACACCTTGTATGAACTGTCAGATATACTTTATCTCATTTATAGATGACCATACCAGATACATGTATCTCTATCTCATAGATCATAAAGATGAAGCACTTAATGTTTTCAAGATCTACAGAGCTGAAGTTGAGAAACAAACTGGAAAAGTCATTAAGATTGTTTGATCAGATAGAGGTGGCGAATATTATGGAAGATATACGGAATCTAGACAGAATCTAGGACCATTTGCCCGTTACCTTAAAGAGAAAGGTATAATCCCACAATATACCATGCCTGGGTCTCCTAACCAAAATGGCATTGCTGAAAGAAGGAATCGAAGACTTATGAAAATGGTCAGAAGTATGATAAGTAATTATAAGCTTCCGTTAAGTTTGTGGAGTGAAGCCCTTAAGACTACAGCGTATATCCTCAACAGGGTACCCTCAAAAGTAGTTCCAAAGACACCTTATGAACTTTGGAGAGGATGGAAACCCAGTTTAAGACATACACGTGTATGGGGCTATCCAGCTGAGGTCAAGGTATATAACCCGCATGAAAGGAAGTCAGATCCTAGAACAGTCAGCGGATACTTTATTGGTTATCCTGAGAGATCTAAGGGCTATAGGTTCTTTTGTCCCTCACATACAACCTCAATTGTAGAATCTAAGAATGCCAAATTTCTGGAGGATGGCAACAACAGTGGGAGTCAAGACATCCGGAACATTCAGTTTGATGAACAATCTGTTCAAATTCCTAGTCCCACACAAGAATCCAGAGGATATATTCCTTCAATTGTTGTATATAGAGGATCATCATCTACTGAACCGGCACAGAATGAACAGGTGCCTATTGAACCGATGCCTCATGACAACGAAGTTGTTGCAGAACCTGTTACTCAACCTTTTCAAGCACAAAGTGAGGTTGATAATCAAATAGTGTTAAGAAGATCCTCGAGAGTCAGAAAACCAGCAATATCTTCTAATTATCAAGTTTACCTCTAAAATAGTGATAGTGGTGATGGGCTTAATCAAGATCCAACATCATTTTCACAAGCCATGAACTGTAATGATTCTATTCTATGGCTTAACGCCATGAATGATGAGATGGATTCTATGTATAAGAACCAAGTTTGGGATCTTGTCAAATTACCTAGTAGAGCATCCCCTGTGGGATGCAAATGGGTTTTTTAAACCAAAAGAGATTCCATTGGTAACATCGAAAGATATAAAGTCCGACTTGTGGCAAAAGGGTTTAATAAAAAGGAAGATATTGATTATAAAAAGACCTTTTCACCAGTTTCCAGAAAAGAATCCTTTAGGATCATTATGGCTCTTGTAGCCCATTTTGACCTCGAGCTACATCAAATGGATGTCAAAACGGCATTCCTAAATGGTGACCTTTCAGAGGAGGTACACATGAGGCAGCCAGAAGGATTCTCAAAAGACAATGAAGGGCATTTAGTCTGTAAGCTCAAGAAATCCATATACGGATTGAAACAGGCTTCTCGACAATGGTACCTTAAATTTGATAACACAATTACTTCCTTTGGTTTTGTGGAGAATCGTGCTGATCAATGTATCTATCTTAAGAAAGAGGGAAGTCGTTTCATCATCTTGGTACTATATGTGGATGACATACTCTTGGCTTCTAGTGATCATAGTCTATTGCACTAGACAAAACAGTTCTTGGCGTATAATCTCAATATGAAGGATACGGGTGAAGCCTTCTATGTTTTAGGCATAGAAATTCATTGGGACGATCTAATAAGATCTTAGGATTGTCCCAGAAAGGATATATCGAGAAAATATTAGAACACTTCCGCATGAAGAATTGTAAACCTAGTGTAGCACCTGTGATTAAAGGTGACAGACTGAGCTTGGACCAATGTCCTAAGACAGTTCTAGAACAACAAAAAATGCATAGTGTCACATATGCATCTGTAGTTGGCATTTTGATGTACACACAAGTTTGCACAAGGCCAGACATCGCTTTCGTAGTGGGAGTTTTAGGAAGATTCCAACAGGATCCTGGTGTGTCGCATTGGACGGCGGTAAAGAAGGTATTTAGATACCTCCAGGGTACCAAAGATTATATGTTGACATATCGACATGTTGAAAATTTGGACTTAGTCGGATATTCAAATTCGGACTATGCTGGATGTGGTGATACAAAGAGATCCACTTTAGGATACATCTTTATGCTAGAGGAGTAGTATCCTGAAAAAGTGTAAAACAACCAGAGACTGCATCTTCTACGATGGAGGCAGAAGTAGTGGCATGCTATGAGGCAGTCTCTCACGCGTCGTGGTTAGGTCATTTTGTTACAGACCTCCAAGTAATTCCTTCTATTGAAAGACCAATACAGATTTAGTGTGACAACACCTCGGCAATTAAATTCTCTGACAACACATGCTCTGTGAGTCGATGTAGACACATTGAGATTAAATATTTTGTTGTCAAAGAGGATGTTTGGGATCATCGTGTTTCTATAGAACATGTTGGTACCTCAGAGATGATAGCTGTCACACCCCAATTCTGCACCATTCAGAACGGTGTGATGAACCGCTAATAAACCAATGGTTCAACCAGGATCTCTAATAGACGGTATCCATTACAAATAAAACCATGCACGTCCACAACCATAATAAGAATAAATCCACAATAGTGGAAGTCTTATAGTAAATGAACTGAGAACTCTAAATGTAATAATCATAATTAAAATATCAAGTTATTGTTGTATCAACTTAGACATAAATAAATAAAATATCAATTACATCATTTTATAAATTCAAATAAAATTCTAATAGAATACGCATGAGTTGCACTCGCATGAGGGGTCATGCGTATCCTCCAAGTCTTCAGCTTCCATTGCAGTAATACGCGCATACACCGGAGCATTCATATAATCTTCAACTGTAGTACCTACATCATCAACTAAAAATATTCGACGTTGAGAGGGTGAGCACACATCATGGCTCAGTAAGCAAACAAAACAATGCAACAAACATATGCATGCATTCAATTCATATCTTTGGTCTGGTAAATAAGTTTGCAATGTGCTATAGAAAGGATAGGTGGCCAAAGGTCACGTTTATTGATGCCGTAGCTCTATACACGAGTGTGTGAAGCCGCCCAAAGGTAACATTTATTGTCGACCCACATGCACCCACCATGGATAATGTACACGCAAAGGTCACGTTTATTGCTATACCCGTTGCTCATACCAACACGTAAGCCCCTGTTGGCGAGGGCTCACAAACTGGGCTCGCAACTAACCAATCCTAATGCCAATCAGTGTATCCAAGGCCTCACCCCAGCATCCCTCAATACGTCCATAGAGATAGGGCTAAACCCCCCCGGCAGAGTCAGAGACTACACGATCCGAGACCACTTCCCCTCATACCCTACGACGTAATAGTTCTGCTAAGGTAATGGCGATACGACAATGTCAGTGGACAAGACTTGAGTTAGAGATAGAGCTAGAGTGCTGAGGCCCCGCCTATGACACCTCCCCCTGATACTCGCTCGCATCAAGCACACCAACCACACACATACATCCACATGTCTATTCCTATCATCATCATCATCATCATGTTATAAACAATAATTAATTATGCATGAATAGTAATAATAGAAATATTGGATGACATGTTGAATGCACATAACAATCATACACGCATAAAATCAATCATGGCATTGGACTCAAGAGTAAAACAGTTTATTATTAACCAATTAGTTTAGGTCTTGTTCCCTCACCTTTACTTGATCGTAGGTCCTCTTTCAAGCTTTAAGAATCAACTATATATCGATATTATATCACTAGAAGACCTAATCAAGTCGATAGAATTTAATTAGAATTAATTCTGATTTTAAAAAGCATGCTGTTAACTGGGGGTCGATGCCAAGGTCGGAGGTTCCATCGACCCTAGGTGCGACCACCCACTGTCTAGACTTCCCGAACACTGGGGGTCGATTGTTAGGGTCTGGTAGGGTCGATTGGCCATCGAACCTCCGTGCGACCTATCACACCCCAATTTCGTACTATTCAGAATGGTGTGATGAACCGCTAGCAAACCAACGGCTCAACCAGGATCTCGTACAGACGGTATCCGGCTGATCTAAACTTCATATATCCACATTCATAATCAGAGTAAATACACAATAGCGGAAGTCTTATAGTAAAATGAACTAAGAATCTACTGTGATATTAATATTCAAATAGCAAATTATTTTGTATCAACTAAGACATAAATAAGTATCAAATACATGTCTTTAATAAATCCAAATAAAGAAAACTAAAAATCTAATCGAATACACATGAGTTGCACTCGCAGGAGGAGTCATGTGTATCCACTTCATCTTCAACTTCCATCGCCGCCGCGTGCCCGTACATTGGAGCATTGACATAATCTTCGACGGTAGTACCTGCATCATCAACTAAAAAATATTCAACGTCGAGGGGGTGAGCACACATCATGGCTCAGTGAGCAAACAAAACAATGCAACAATACATATGCATGCAGTCAATTCATATCTTTGGTCTGGTATAAAGTTTGCAATGCGCAATAGAAATGTTGGGTGGTCAAAGGTTAACGTTTATTGACCCCGCCTCTATATACATGGTGTGGAAGTCCGCCCAAAGGTTAACGTTTATTGTCGTCCCTATCCACCCTACCATAACATTGTACAACAAAGGTTAACGTTTATTGCTGTACAGTGCCATACCAACACATAAGCCCCTACTGGTGAGGGCTTGCAAACTGGGCTCGCAACTAACCAATCCTAATGCCAAACAGTGTATCCAAGGCCTCACCCCAGCATCCCTCAGAACGTCCATAGAGATAGAGCTAAGGCCCGCCGGTAGAGTCAGAGACTACAAGGACCGAGACCACCTCCCCTGATACTCTACGACGTAATAGTTCTGCTAAAGTAATGACAATACGATGATGCTAATGCACAAGACTTGAGTTAGAGATAGAGCTAAAGTGCTGAGACCCGCCAAAGGTTAACGTTTATTGACGTTCCCATCACACCTCCCATGATACTCGCTCGCATCAAGTACACCAACTACACACATACATTCACATGTCTATTCCTATCATCATCATCATCATCATGTTATAAACAATAATTAATTATGCATGAACAGTAATAATAGAAATATTGGATGACATGTTGAATGCACATAACAATCATACACGCATAAAATCAATCATGGCATTGGACTCAAGAGTAAAACAGTTTATTATTAACCAATTAGTTTAGGTCTTGTTCCCTCACCTTTACTTGATCGTAGGTCCTCTTTCAAGCTTTAAGAATCAACTATATATCGATATTATATCACTAGAAGACCTAATCAAGTCGATAGAATTTAATTAGAATTAATTCTGATTTTAAAAAGCATGCTGTTAACTGGGGGTCGATGCCAAGGTCGGAGGTTCCATCGACCCTAGGTGCGACCACCCACTGTCTAGACTTCCCGAACACTGGGGGTCGATTGTTAGGGTCTGGTAGGGTCGATTGGCCATCGAACCTCCGTGCGACCTATCACACCCCAATTCCGCACTATTCAGAATGGTGTGATGAACCGCTAGCAAACCAACGGCTCAACCAGGATGTCGTACAAACGGTATCCGACTGATCTAAACTTCATATATCCACGTTCATAATCAGAGTAAATACACAATAGTGGAAGTCTTATAGTAAAATGAACTGAGAATCTACTGTGATATTAATATTCAAATAGAAAATTATTCTGTATCCACTAAGACATAAATAAGTGTCAAATACATGTCTTTAATAAATCCAAATAAAGAAAACTAAAAATCTAATCGAATACACATGAGTTGCACTCGCAAGAGGAGTCATGTGTATCCACTTCATCTTCAACTTCCATCGCCGCCACGTGCCCGTACACTGGAGCATTGACATAATCTTCGACGGTAGTACCTGCATCATCAACTAAAAAATATTCGACGTCGAGGGGGTGAGCACACATCATGGCTCAGTGAGCAAACAAAACAATGCAACAATACATATGCATGCAGTCAATTCATATCTTTGGTCTGGTATAAAGTTTGCAATGCGCAATAGAAATGTTGGGTGGTCAAAGGTTAACGTTTATTGACCCCGCCTCTATATACATGGTGTGGAAGTCCGCCCAAAGGTTAACGTTTATTGTCGTCCCTATCCACCCTACCATAACATTGTACAACAAAGGTTAACGTTTATTGCTGTACAGTGCCATACCAACACATAAGCCCCTACTGGTGAGGGCTTGCAAACTGGGCTCGCAACTAACCAATCCTAATGCCAAACAGTGTATCCAAGGCCTCACCCCAGCATCCCTCAGAACGTCCATAGAGATAGAGCTAAGGCCCGCCGGTAGAGTCAGAGACTACAAGGACCGAGACCACCTCCCCTGATACTCTACGACGTAATAGTTCTGCTAAAGTAATGACAATACGATGATGCTAATGCACAAGACTTGAGTTAGAGATAGAGCTAAAGTGCTGAGACCCGCCAAAGGTTAACGTTTATTGACGTTCCCATCACACCTCCCATGATACTCGCTCGCATCAAGTACACCAACTACACACATACATTCACATGTCTATTCCTATCATCATCATCATCATCATGTTATAAACAATAATTAATTATGCATGAACAGTAATAATAGAAATATTGGATGACATGTTGAATGCACATAACAATCATACACGCATAAAATCAATCATGGCATTGGACTCAAGAGTAAAACAGTTTATTATTAACCAATTAGTTTAGGTCTTGTTCCCTCACCTTTACTTGATCGTAGGTCCTCTTTCAAGCTTTAAGAATCAACTATATATCGATATTATATCACTAGAAGACCTAATCAAGTCGATAGAATTTAATTAGAATTAATTCTGATTTTAAAAAGCATGCTGTTAACTGGGGGTCGATGCCAAGGTCGGAGGTTCCATCGACCCTAGGTGCGACCACCCACTGTCTAGACTTCCCGAACACTGGGGGTCGATTGTTAGGGTCTGGTAGGGTCGATTGGCCATCGAACCTCCGTGCGACCTATCACACCCCAATTCCGCACTATTCAGAATGGTGTGATGAACCGCTAGCAAACCAACGGCTCAACCAGGATGTCGTACAAACGGTATCCGACTGATCTAAACTTCATATATCCACGTTCATAATCAGAGTAAATACACAATAGTGGAAGTCTTATAGTAAAATGAACTGAGAATCTACTGTGATATTAATATTCAAATAGAAAATTATTCTGTATCCACTAAGACATAAATAAGTGTCAAATACATGTCTTTAATAAATCCAAATAAAGAAAACTAAAAATCTAATCGAATACACATGAGTTGCACTCGCAAGAGGAGTCATGTGTATCCACTTCATCTTCAACTTCCATCGCCGCCACGTGCCCGTACACTGGAGCATTGACATAATCTTCGACGGTAGTACCTGCATCATCAACTAAAAAATATTCGACGTCGAGGGGGTGAGCACACATCATGGCTCAGTGAGCAAACAAAACAATGCAACAATACATATGCATGCAGTCAATTCATATCTTTGGTCTGGTATAAAGTTTGCAATGCGCAATAGAAATGTTGGGTGGTCAAAGGTTAACGTTTATTGACCCCGCCTCTATATACATGGTGTGGAAGTCCGCCCAAAGGTTAACGTTTATTGTCGTCCCTATCCACCCTACCATAACATTGTACAACAAAGGTTAACGTTTATTGCTGTACAGTGCCATACCAACACATAAGCCCCTACTGGTGAGGGCTTGCAAACTGGGCTCGCAACTAACCAATCCTAATGCCAAACAGTGTATCCAAGGCCTCACCCCAGCATCCCTCAGAACGTCCATAGAGATAGAGCTAAGGCCCGCCGGTAGAGTCAGAGACTACAAGGACCGAGACCACCTCCCCTGATACTCTACGACGTAATAGTTCTGCTAAAGTAATGACAATACGATGATGCTAATGCACAAGACTTGAGTTAGAGATAGAGCTAAAGTGCTGAGACCCGCCAAAGGTTAACGTTTATTGACGTTCCCATCACACCTCCCATGATACTCGCTCGCATCAAGTACACCAACTACACACATACATTCACATGTCTATTCCTATCATCATCATCATCATCATGTTATAAACAATAAAGTAAATATGCATGAACAAATAATAAAAATATTGGATGATATGTTGTATGCACATTACAAACATATTCGCATAGGATCAAGCATGGCATTGGACTCAAGAAAAGAGAAAACAGTTTGTTATTAACCAATTAGTTTAGAGTTCTGTTTCCTCACCTTAGCTTGCTAATAGATCCTCTTACAAACTTTAAGATCACCTTTATATTGTTATTATATTGCTAGAAGACCTAACAAAGTCGATAGAATTTAATTAGAATTAATTCTGAATTTAAAAACCATTCTGTTAACTGGGGGCCGGAGGTAGGGTCGGAGTAATGATCGACCCTGGGTGCGACCACCCCTATTCTGGACTTCCCGAACACTGGGGGTCGATGCTCAGGGTCTGGTAGGGTCGACTGGCCATCGACCCCCCATGCGACCCCCTGTGGGTTTTGGTCGATTTTCTTCCTTCAATCCATTCTTCGTGTTTGGGGTCCTATGGTTTGCTCCTATAATCCATTCTACACATGTTTTATGGTCTAGAACCATGATTCTACCACCTATATGACTTTCATGATTTCCCCCCAGGATTTTCCATGAAAACCTAACCATAGGTTGATGGTTTGGGTTTCTCCGAGATCATACTCTCTGCATTATCTATCCTAAGGTTTTTAGCAATTCATAGAATTAGTATCCATACCTGAGAAGAATACTCCTTCTCTACAACTCTTCTCCCTTGGCCTTCTTCTCTTCTTTCCTTCTCTTTTCCTTCTCTTCCTTCTCTTCTCTTTCTCTCAATTCAATTAGAGTTGTAAAAGGAGTAAAAGAGGCTTAGGGACGTTCTATTTATAGAGTAGAAACTCCTAAAATAAGTCCCATTGAGATTTGGAAGGAATCCCATCGAAATTAGGAAACTTTCCTAATTTTTAGATTTACCAAGTACCGGGGGTCGATAAGGGGGGTCGGAAATCCCGTCGACACCTGGTTTTTAAAGTGTCTGACCCCCTATGTAAAACTGGGGGTCTGACTTCTGTCTTGGGGGGGTCCGACCCTCCCTTGCTGGGTATGCGACCCTCCCCTTAATTTAAGTGTTTTTGGGTCAGTTTAATACTTGGGATCGTGATCTCCTTCACGCACTTGGTCCATTTGGCTCATCCATGATGGGTAGACCTGGTTCAAGGTGGTAAGACCGAGTTAGTTTGATACGGGTCTTACAACTCCCCCTACTTATAAAAATTCCGTCCCCAAAATTGTTCATACCTTCTGAGTCGAATAAGTGAGGGTATTGCTTTCGCATAACATTCTCTTCTTCCCATGTAATTTCTTCCATGTCTCTACTTCTCCAAGTGATCTTGACATAATAGATATCTTGATTGCGTAGTCGTTGAACCTTTCGGATGGTGATTTCGGTTGGTGTTACTTCAAAAGTCAAATCTTCAGTTAAATCAGGTAGATCTACTGTTAGAACGTGCGTTGGATCCTTGACATACTTCTTCAATAAGGAAATATGAAATACGTCATGCACACTTGACATAGATGGTGGTAGTGCTAACTGGTAAGCCACTTTCCCACGCTTAGCTAGAATCTCATATGGTCCGACATATCTTGGACTTAGTTTCCCTTTCTGTCCGAACCGTTTCAGACCTCGCATAGGTGATACCTTCAAGAATACTTTATCACCCACAACAAACTCAAGATCTCTGCGTCGAGTATCTGTATATTGCTTCTGACGATTCTGGGTTGTTCTCACTCTTTCCTTGATAATGTCGACCACTCGACAAATCTCTTCAACAAATTCTAGTCCAACGAGACTACGTTCTCCAACTTCATTCCAAAATAAAGGAGTTCGACACTTTCTGCCATACAATGCTTCATAGGGTGACATCTGTATAGTAGCCTGATAGCTATTGTTATAGGCGAACTTGATCAGCGATAACTTTTCATCCCATGATCCTTTAAAGTCAATCACACATGCTCGTAGCATATCTTCTAGAATCTGAATTGTACGCTCTGACTGTCCATCTGTCTGTGGATGGAATGCAGTACTAAATTTCAATGTTGTACCCATAGCCTTTTGCAATCCTTCTCAAAACTTGGAAGTAAATCGTGGATCTCTATCGGACACAATGCTCTCTGGTACACCGTGTAATCGAACAATATTATCCACATACAGCTTTGCTAACCTTTCTAGTGTATACTGAGGTCGTATCGATATAAAGCGAGCTGTTTTGGTCAGACGGTCTACAATCACCCAAACTGCGTCAACTACTCGAGGAGTCAATGGTAACCCTGTGACGAATTCCATGGTGATGTAGTCCCATTTCCATGCTGGTTCTGATAACGGCTGTAACAGTCCTGCGGGTCTTTGTCGTTCAGCCTTTACTTTTTGACAATTTAGGCATTGAGACACAAACTTAGCTACATCTGCTTTCATTCCTCTCCACCAATATAGTTTCTTTAGGTCATGATATATTTTTGTACTTCCAGGATGTATCGAATAGATGGTGGTATGGGCTTCTTTCATCAGTCGGTGTCTAATGTCCACACTTTCTGTTCCAGGTACACATATTCTTCCTTTGTACTTCAATACCTTTTCTTCGTCCAAGGTAAACTCAGGGTTAGTTCTACCTTTTTCGATGTCTTCTTGTACCGTTCTCAGATAAGGGTCTGCTTTGATAGCTGTCTTCACTTCATCAATTATATCTGGTATAATCTTCAATGCAGCGAACATATTTGAAAACCGATGAATAAACCCTTGGTTGGCTGATCCATCCGGTGTGTCTATCACATACTGCTCATTGCCGTGATTGAATACCATTCCGGTAGTACACATTGCTGTGGTTGTGCTAATCTCTCCCTAGGATGTTATCACTGCCTTTCTGCTCAACGCATCCGCTACTACATTAGCTTTCCCCGGATGATACTGGATATCACAATCATAGTCTTTCAGTAGTTCCAGCCATCTTCTTTGTCTCATATTCAACTCCTTTTGATTAAATACATAAGTGAGACTTTTATGGTCCGATTTAATCTTGAACTTCTCTCCGTATAGGTAATGTCTCCATATCTTGACAGCATATACTACTGTTGCTAACTCCAAATCATGAGTGGGATAATTTTTCTCATGTGTCTTTAACTATCTTGAGGCATAAGCAACTACTTGTTCTCCTTGCATAAGCACACATCCTAATCCCAATCCTGACGCATCAGTGTACAAGGTAAATGGTTGTCCGAGAACAGGAATAGTCAAAATCGGAACGGATATCAATCTTGTCTTTAAGGTTTGGAAGCTCTTCTCGCATTTATCCATCCACACAAACTTTTCACCCTTCTTAGTCAGACTGGTGAGAGGTACGGCAATCCGGGAATAGTTTTCCACAAATCTCCGATAATAATCAGCGAGACCCAGAAAATTTTTAATTTCTGCAACGCCCTTTGGTGCTTTCCACTTTACAATAGCTTCGATTTTGCTGGGGTCCACTTTGATTTCTTCAGCGGATACTACATGGCCTAGGAAGGCGACTTTACTTAGCCAAAACTCACATTTGGTAAATTTGGCATATAGCTTCTCTTTCCTTAAACGTTGTAGAGTGGCGTTTAGATTCTTAATATGAGTTTCCTTGTCCTTGGAATATACCAATATATCATCAATAAATACGATAACCGACGTATCCAACATATCATGGAAAACCCAGTTCATAAGTTCCATGAAAGTTGCTGGTGCGTTTGTTAATCCAAAATACATGACCAAGAATTCATAATGCCCATATCTGGTCTTGAAAGCTGTCTTAGGAATATCACCATCTTTAATCTTCAACTGATGGTAGCCTGACCGAAGTCGATCTTAGAATATACCTTTGCTCCTTGCAACTGATCGAACAAGTCATCGATCCGAGGTAGTGGATATCGATTCTTGATTGTCAGTTTGTTCAATTCTCGATAGTCTATACAGAGTTGAACGCTACCGTCCTTCTTTACGAACAATACTAGCGCTCCCCATGGTGATATACTGGGTCGAATATAACCCTTGTCCAGTAGTTTTTGTAATTGTACTTTCAATTCCTTCAATTCAGTAGGAGCCATTCGGTAAGGTGCTTTTGATACTGGTGCGGCTCTAGGTATAAGATCTATCACAAACTCTGTGGCTCGGTCGAGTGGTAATCCTGGTAGTTCCTCAGGAAATACGTCGGGGTAATCCCGCACGAAATCAATATCTTCCATCCGTAGTGCTTCTTTGGTAAGGTCGACCACTGATACTAGATAATCGACTGCTCCCTTCTCAAGGCACTTCTTCGCCTTTATTGCTGATAGTATGAGCTTACGTTTACGGAGAATTTTGGTTCCCGTAAACTGAATTCTGCTCCTTCTTTGTCTCTAAATGTTAGCTTCTATTCGGCGCATAATAGGTTTGTCGAATGCCGAGCTAACCAGTCCATTCCCAAGATGACGTCAAAGTCTGCCATCCCAAGTTGGATCAAGATTGCATATAAAGTTTTCTGGCCAATGAGAACTGGACATGGCCCATAACCTTTCTCTAACTCCACTTCTAACCCCATCGGTGACCGTACAAGTATTTTGTAGTCCAATGTTTTGATGGATAAATTCAGCTTCTTTTCAAATGACACAGATATAAAGGAATGAGTAGCTCCTGAATCAAAGAGTACTCTGGCGGGTATGCCATTTATAGGTACGATACCTGTGATTTATTTTACTTAGTCTACATGCTCATACAATGTAATACAACTTAAAAGGTTTCAGTCATACCTATGACCACATCGGGTGATGCGGCAACATCCTCAGATGTAACAGCATAAACTCGTCCTTGATGTAGCTGCTTCTTTGGCTTAGGACACTCCCTTGCCATATGCCCCGCTTGATTGCAGTTATAACATTTCGGACCTTCAGAATTTGGCTTTGGCTACTGTTGAGTTACTGGGGTAGTCTTGGGTGCAGTAACAAAGCCTTGAGCACGGAAGGGTTTAAATGGCTTGTTATTCCCTCCGTTATAAGCATTTTCGGCTGGCCTTTTCATGCCTCTATTCTGTGTAAAATAGCTTTTTTTCTGGCTCGATTCAATAACTCGAGCAATTTGCACAGCTTCATTATATACCTTCTTCTCCAAGCTTAGAACATGCTCTCTGATGCTCCCTCTAAGTCTCGTGACAAACCTACGGGTCTAAGTGTCTTCTTCTTGCATGCTGAGTGGTGCAAAGAAAAACAGCTCCTCATAACGCTGTTGATATGCATCCACGGACATCTGTCCCTGATATAAACTCAGGAACTCCTTCTCCATAGAATCATTGAAGCTTCAGGGAAAGTACTTCTCAAAGAAAGCTTCTTTATATATAGCTCAAGTCAATAGGGCGTGCTTGGTTAATAGATAGGTCCTGGTCGATTTCCACCAATGATGTGCATTGCCTTTTAGCATGAAGGTGGCACATAATACCTTTTCTTCTTCTGTAATAGTCATCATAAGAAAATTTCTCTCCATCTCGTCGATCCAATGTGCTGGCCATAAAGGATCAGACGGTTTACCGTTAAATTCCTTGGGCTTCATCTTCAAGAATCTCTCAACCAGTCGAGAGTAATCCATCTGATTTTGGGGGTATGCCTCGAACATAGGTTATGGATGCTGATAATTAACCTGAGCTGCTTTCGGACCTGGTACTGGAATCTGTGCAGCTGGTGGTTGAGGTGTTTGAGGTGCTGGGTGGTTACCCACCGGTGCTGCACTGGTTTGTCTAGTCGGCATTGGTGTAGCATGTGCTGCCTGGAACATAATCCCCATTGCTGCTTGCATTTGAGCCTGTGCGTATTGCATTTGTTGCAGCTGTTGCGCTAAGTTCATAACCACGGTTTCTAACTCTGGTGGTGGAGGTGGCAAGTTTGTAGGATTTGCCTGAACTAGATTTACTGGTGGTGCAACCTGCGGATTACCCTGTGCGTATATATTTTCTTGGCTGGTTTCCTCCACGGGTGGTGGTGGTGGAACTACGTTTCGGCTCTGCCTGGTTACTCTACTCCAGCCTTCTTCCTCTGATGTTGGTGATGCCTGAAAATCATTAACAAACGTGAGGCAATCATTTATACTTCATGTAGGCACGCTAATCGATGTTATTTCCACAATTTCCAGATCATTCTGTGAAAAATACTGTCTTTTCTATGCAGGATCGATGGTGGGGGTCGATGGTATGTCCGACCCTCAGTATACGACCCTAGGAATGTACCTATTCTTCCCGAGAGCCGGGGGTCGATGGATGTCCGACCCCCAGGTGCGACCCCTGGTTTCCTGTCAGATTCTCGAGAGCTGGGGGTCGATACGGGGGTCGATGGATGTCCGACCCCCAGGTGCGACCCCTGGATTTCTGTCAGGTTCCCGAGAGCTGGGGGTCAATATGGGGGTCGATGTGGGGGTCGATTATCCTGGTCGAATTCTCCAACCCCCGGACCAAAAATCAAATTTTTAAGGTCCAATTCTGGGTCCATTTCCCATTATTCCTACCCCGTTTTGACTCGTCTCCCACCTCTGAGTTTCTACAGTGTCACTCTGCTATATTGGTCATTTTGGTTCCGTGTTTCGACGTCCACATCATTCCTACAGGTATGTCTTCTCATTTTTACCTGTTTTTAGGTTTTCATTTCTAGGTTTTGACCTGTTTATTTTGTATTTTTCAAATTAAACTTTTTCCAACCGTAAAAATTCGATTTTTATTAGGGGCTTTTGTTATTGGTGACTCGAGGAATGATAGCCCTCAAAATTTTTTGAGTTTCATCGGTTGGTTATCGAGAAACTTAGATTTTGCTCTTTTTGCCCTAATTTGTCGAAATTTTCAATTTCTCACAATTTCTTCAAATTGGATTCCATTAGTTAGAATTTCCTACTGTGTGAGTGTTGTAGGATCTGTTAGAACCTACGTAAGTCCTCCTGCCCACGTGTATGGTTGACAAATGAGGCTTTTTGGCCAACTTACGTCGTTATAATGTCCCAATTTTTGGTTTTTACTCTCTACTAACCCGTTATTGGTTTCTCTTTCTTATTTGCAGATACTATGGCTCGTACCAAAGTACCCAGAGTTCGTGATCCTCTTCGTTTCCGTTCCAACGAAGCCAAGGCACAATATGCCCACTACGCTCGCAAGAAAGTAGAGGGAGGTCGTAAGGTGAACTTGGCTGAGTTAGCCCTGTTCAATGTGGAGAGAGCGTTTGGTGATATGGGATGGCTCCCTGTCATTACTTACGACGCGTGCACCTGCCCCGACTTGGTACGCCAGTTCTATTGTAACCTTCAGGTGGTGGGGGATTACAATGATGTTGAGAGGGGTCACGAGTTGCGCATCACGAGTTACGTCAAAGGGGTGAACATCTCGTTTGACTATCAACAGCTAGCCGACCTACTAGGCATCTCCTATGATGGCCCCATGGTTTTCTGTGCTCCTGGAGAGCCCCAGTTCTTCTCTCTACAGATGAGGGCCGAGATCGATAACCAGCTCCTTCGTCCTGATCGCTGGCAGATGAGGGCATGTTATATGTGTCCAGCTCCACAGGTATATTGCAAGATCATTCAGCATAACCTGATCCCGCAGAGTGGTCATTACGAGAGGGTTTCCCAGCTGACCCAGTATCTTCTATACAATATTTGCACTAGGCAGCCAGTCTGCCTTCCGTACATCATCATGCGTACCATGAACACTGCTACGTTGCCTAGTTACATTGGTAACCTTCCTTACGGACGTATGATCACTATTTTGCTTACCCGCCTGGGGGTTGATTTAGTGGATGAGAAGATTCAGGAGAAGTCCTTCTCATCGCCTCTAGATTGGGAGGCTATTTGCAAGATGGGCATGCAGGATGCTCAGGTCAGTGATGAGGAGAGGAACGCGATGGTGCGCCCTCGCACTCGCATAGAGATAGCTGACGCTGAGACAGCTGCCGCCGCCGCTGGAGTTCATACGGAGCCTGCTGGTGATGATGACCGTATGTACATGGATGTAGACTCTATACCAACTCCTTCACCTACACATGCGGCTGGAGCTAGTACTTCATATGCGGCTGGTCCTTCACATGCGGCTGGTTCTTCTCACCCACCTCCTGATATGATGGAGATATTGCATGAGATCAGAGAGGCTCAGCGCAGATATGATCTGAGGATGAGGGAGTTACAAGACGCTCAGCGGGTGAGAGTGGATGAGCTACTAGACACCCAGCGTACATCAGACATGAGGATGGGAGAGCTCATAGAGGCTCAGCGCTGGACTGATCAGCGGGTAGCTGATCTTACAGCTAGTCTTCAGACGTCCCAGACTCAGATAGCCTGGTTGACTAGAGTCTACGCTGAGGATTATGACAGAGATCGTGAGGCACTGCCCCCTCTTTCACCTCCAGCTTCATGATTGTACTTATTTTCTTTCTTTGTACTACAGAGTAATTGTCCGGGTTGTAGACTGTACTCTGTTTTAGCTATTTGTACATGTTTGTTTATCTCTCATTGTATTTAAAATTATTCTTCCTTTAATAGATGCATTATTTTCTTTTCAAATTTGGTCTCAAACATCACTTGTGCTTATAGTGTGTTAATATTACAGTTTTTACTTTTATCCTATCTCAGTTCACAATTCGTCGTGAATGTATGCTAGTTTAGTAGACACGGCCTGAGATGCTCTGATACCAAGTTGTCACACCCCAATTCCGCACTATTCAGAATGGTGTGATGAACCGCTAGCAAACCAACGGCTCAACCAGGATGTCGTACAAACGGTATCCGACTGATCTAAACTTCATATATCCACGTTCATAATCAGAGTAAATACACAATAGCGGAAGTCTTATAGTAAAATGAACTGAGAATCTACTGTGATATTAATATTCAAATAGAAAATTATTCTGTATCCACTAAGACATAAATAAGTGTCAAATACATGTCTTTAATAAATCCAAATAAAGAAAACTAAAAATCTAATCGAATACACATGAGTTGCACTCGCAAGAGGAGTCATGTGTATCCACTTCATCTTCAACTTCCATCGCCGCCACGTGCCCGTACACTGGAGCATTGACATAATCTTCGACGGTAGTACCTGCATCATCAACTAAAAAATAT
This sequence comes from Protea cynaroides, assembly GCA_028583415.1. NCBI lineage: Eukaryota > Viridiplantae > Streptophyta > Magnoliopsida > Proteales > Proteaceae > Protea > Protea cynaroides. The sequence goes on from CM053268.1 coordinate 77,665,427, forward strand.
TCGACGTCGAGGGGGTGAGCACACATCATGGCTCAGTGAGTAAACAAAACAATGCAACAATACATATGCATGCAGTCAATTCATATCTTTGGTCTGGTTTAAAGTTTGCAATGCGCAATAGAAAGGTTGGGTGGTCAAAGGTTAATGTTTATTGACCCCGCCTCTATACACATGGTGTGGAAGTCCGCCCAAAGGTTAACGTTTATTGTCGTCCCCATCCACCCTACCATAACATTGTACAACAAAGGTTAACGTTTATTGCTGCACAGTGCCATACCAACACGTAAGCCCCTGCTGGCGAGGGCTTGCAAACATGGCTCACAACTAACCAATCCTAATGCCAAACAGTGTATCCAAGGCCTCACCCCAGCATCCCTCAGAACGTCCATAGAGATAGAGCTAAGGCCCGCCGGTAGAGTCAGAGACTACAAGGAATGAGACCACCTCCCCTGATACTCTACGACGTAATAGTTCTACTAAAGTAATGGTGATACGACGATGCTAATGCACAAGACTTGTGTTAGAGATAGAGCTAAAGTGCTGAGACCCGCCAAAGGTTAATGTTTATTGACGTTCCCATCACACCTCCCCTGATACTCGCTCGCATCAAGTACACCAACCACACACATACATTCACATGCCTATTCCTATCATCATCATCATCATCATCATCATCATCATCATGTTATAAACAATAAAGTAAATATGCATGAACAAATAATAGAAATATTGGAAGACATATATATTCGCATAGGATCAAACATGGCATTGGACTCAAGAAAAGAGAAAACAGTTTGTTATTAACCAATTAGTTTAGAGTTCTGTTTCCTCACCTTAGCTTGCTAATAGATCCTCTTACAAGCTTTAAGATCACCTTTATATTGTTATTATATTGCTAGAAGACCTAACAAAGTCGATAGAATTTAATTAGAATTAATTCTGAATTTAAAAACCATTCTGTTAACTGGGGGTCGGAGGTAGGGTCGGAGTAATGATCGACCCTGGGTGCGACCAACCCTATTCTGGGCTTCCCGAACACTGGGGGTCGATGCTCAGGGTCTGGTAGGGTCGATTGGCCATCGACCCCCCATGCGACCCCCTGTGGGTTTTGGTCGATTTTCTTCCTTCAATCCATTCTTCGTGTTTGGGGTCCTATGGCTTGCTCCTATAATCCATTCTACACATGTTCTATGGTCTAGAACCATGATTCTACCACCTATATGGCTTTCATGATTTTCTCCCATGGTTTTTCATGAAAACCTAACCATAGGTTGATGGTTCGGGTTTCTCAGAGATCATACTCTCTGCATTATCTATCCTAAGGTCTTTAGCAATTCATGGAATTAGTATCCATACCTGAGAATACTCATTCTCTGCAACTCTTCTCCCTTGGCCTTCTTCTCTTCTTTCCTTCTCTTTTCCTTCTCTTCCCTCTCTTCTCTTTCTCTCAATTCAATTAGGGTTGTAAAAGGAGTAAAAGAGGCTTAGGGACGTCCTATTTATAGAGTAGAAACTCCTAAAATAAGTCCCATTGTGATTTGGAAGGAATCCCATCGAAATTAAGAAACTTTCCTAATTTTCAAATTTACCTAGTATCGGGGGTCGATAGGGGGGTCGGAGATCCCGTCGACCCCTGGTTCGTAATGTGTCCGACCCCCCATGTAAAACTGGGGGTCTGACTTCTGTCTTGGGGGGGTCCGACCCTCCCTTGCTGAGTATGCGACCCACCCCTTAATTTAAGTGTTTTTGGGTCAATTTAATACCTGGGATCGTGATCTCCTTTACGCACTTGGTCCATTTGGCTCATCCATGATGGGTAGACCTGGTTCAAGGTGGTAAGACCGGGTTAGTTTGATACGGGTCTTACACGACCCCCTGTGGGTTTCGTCAAATTTTCATCCTTCAGTTCATTCCTTCGTGTTTGGGGTCCTATGGCTTGCTTCTACAATCCATTCTACACATGTTCAATGGTCTAGAACCGTAGTTCATTCACCTATATGGTTTTTATGATTTCCCCCATGGTTTTCCATGAAAACCTAACCATGGATGGATGATTTGGGTTTCTCCTGGATCATTCCCTCTTGACTATCCATTCTAAGGTCTGTTGAATTACATGGAGATAGTACCCATACCTGAGAATTAGGCTTGTCTCTCTGAAGCCTTCTTTTTGATCTTCTTATCCACTTTCCTTCTCTTCTCTTTCTCTTCTCCTTATCTTCTCTTTCTCTCAATCCAATTAGGGTTCTAAAAGGAGTGAAAGAGGCCTAGGGACGTCATATTTATAGAGTAGAAACTCCAAAAATAAGTCCCATTGAGATTAGGAAAGAATCCCATTGAAATTAGGAAAGTTCCTAATTCATGGTTTCTGTCGGCAGACTGGGGGTCGATGAGGGGGTCGGAGATCCCGTCGACCACTGGTTCTAAAATGTCCAACCCAGTTAAAAACTCAGGGTCTGATTTTTATACTGAGGGGTCCGATCCTACCTTGCTGGCTATGCGACCCTCCCCCTATTTTTAGTGTTTTTGGGTCAGTTTAATACCTGGGATCGTGATCTCCCTCACGCACTTGATCCATTTGGCTCGACCATGATGGGTAGACCTGGTTCAAGGTGGTAAGACCGGGTTAGTTCGATACGGGTCTTACAACTCCCCCCTACTTATAAAAATTTCGTCCTCGAAATTGTACATACCTTCTGAGTCAAATAAATGAGGATATTGCCTTCGCATACCATTCTCTTCTTCCCATGTGATTTCTTCCATATCTCTACTTCTCCAGGTGACCTTAACATAATAGATATCACGGTTGCGTAGTCATTGAACCTTCCGACTAGTGATTTTAGTTGGTGCTACTTCAAATGTCAAATCTTCAGTCAAATCAGGTAGATCTACTGTCAGAATGTGCGTTGGATCCTTGACATACTTCTTCAATAAGGAAATATGAAATACGTCATGCACACTTGACATAGATGGTGGTAGTGCTAACTGGTAAGCCACTTTCCCACGCTTAGCTAGAATTTCATATGGCCCGACATACCTCGGACTTAATTTCCCTTTCTATCCGAACCGTTTCAATCCTCGCATAGGCGATACTTTTAAGAATACTTTATCACCCACGACGAATTCAAGGTCTCGGCGTCGAGTATCTGCATATTGCTTCTGACGATTTTGAGCTGTTTACACTCTTTCTTTGATAATGTCGACCACTCAACAAGTCTCTTCAACAAATTCTGGTTCAACAATACTACGTTCCCCAACTTCATTCCAAAACAAAGGAGTTCGACACTTTCTGCCATACAGTGCTTCATAGGGTGACATCTGTATAGTAGCCTGATAGCTATTATTATAAGCGAATTCAATCAGTGGTAACTTTTCATCCCATGATCTTTTAAAATCAATTACACATGCTCGAAGCATATCTTCTAGAATCTGAATTGTACGCTCTGACTGTCCATCTGTCTGTGGATGGACTGCAGTACTAAACTTCAATGTTGTACCCATAGCCTTTTGCAATCCTTCCCAAAACTTTGAAGTAAATCGTGGATCTCTATCGGACACAATGCTTTCAGGTACACCGTGTAATCGCACAATGTTATCCACATACAGCTTACCTAACCTCTCCAGTGTATACTGAGGTCGTATAGGTATAAAGCGAGCTATTTTAGTCAGACGGTCTATAATCACCCAAACTGCGTCAACTACTCGAGGAGTCAATGGTAATCCCGTGACGAAGTCCATAGTGATGTAGTCCCATTTCCATGCTGGTTCCGGTAACGGCTGTAACAGTCCGGCCGGTCTTTGTCGTTCAGCCTTTACTTTCTGATAATTTAGGCATTGAGACACGAACTTAGCTACATCTGCTTTCATTCCTCTCCACCAATATAATTTCTTTAGATCATGATACATTTTTGTACTTCCAGGATGTATCGAATAAATGGTGGTATGGGCTTCTTTCATCAATCGGTGTCTAATGTCCAAGCTTTCTGTTTCGGGTACACATATTCTTCCTTTGTACTTCAGTACTTTTCCTTCGTCCAAGGTGAACTTAGGGTTAGTCCTACCTTTTTCAATGTCTTCTTGTACCGTTCTTAGGTAAGGGTCTGATTTGATAGCTGTCTTTACTTCATCAACTATATCCGATATAATCTTCAATGTGGCGAACATATTTGAAAACCGATGAATAAACCCTTGGTTGGCTGATTCATTTGGTGCATCTATCACAAACTGCTCATTACCGTGCTTGAATACCTTTCTGTTAGTACACATTGCAGCAGTTGTGCTAACCTCTCCCTGAGATTTTATCATTGCATTTCTACTCAACGCATCGGCTACTACATTAGCTTTCCCTGGATGATACTGGATATCACAATCATAGTCTTTCAATAGTTCCAGTCATCTTCTTTGTCTCATATTCAGCTCCTTCTGATTAAATAGATAAGTAAGACTTTTATGGTCTGATTTAATCTGAAACTTCTCCCCGTACCGATAATGTCTCCATATTTTGACAGCATGTACTACTGCCACTTGTTCCAAATCATGTGTAGGATAGTTCTTCTCATGTGTCTTCAGTTGTCTTGAGGCATAAGAAATTACTTGTTCTCCTTGCATGAGTACAGATCCTAATCCCAGTCCTGACACATCGAAGTACAAGATAAATGGTTGTCCTGGAATCGGGATGGTCAAGATTGGAGCTGATATCAATCTAGCCTTTAAGGTTTGAAAACTCTTCTCGCAGTTGTCCGTCCAAACAAACTTCTCGCCCTTCTTAGTCAAACTGGTAAGAGGTACGGCAATTCGGGAATAGGCTTCCACAAATCGTCGATAATATCCAGCTAGACCCAGAAAACTTTTAATTTCTGCAACGCTCTTCGGTGCTCTCCACTTTACAATAGCCTCGATCTTGCTGGGATCTACTTTAATTCCTTCAGCGGATACTACATGGCCTAGAAATGCGACTTCCTTTAGCCAAAACTCACACTTTGTAAATTTGGCGTAGAGCTTTCCTTCCTTAGTCGCTGCAGAGCGGCGTTTAGATTCTTAACATGCGTTTCCTCGTCCTTGGAGTAGACTAATATATCATCAATGAATACAATAACCGACGTATCCAATATGTCGTGGAAAACCTGGTTCATAAGTTCCATAAAGGTTGCTGGTGCGTTTGTCAATCCAAAAGACATGACCAAAAATTCATAATGTCCATATCTGGTCCTGAATGCTGTCTTGGGGATATCACCATCCTTAATCTTCAATTGATGGTAACCTGACTGAAGATCAATCTTTGAGAACACTTTGGCACCTTGCAACTCATCGAACAGGTCATCGATCCGAGGCAATGGATACCGATTCTTGATTGTCAGTTTATTCAGTTCTCGGTAGTCTATACACAAGAGAACGCTACCATCCTTCTTCTTCACGAATAATACTGGCGCTCCCCATGGTGATATGCTAGGGCGAATGTCACACCCCAATTCTGATCCAACCAGAACGGTGTGAGTGAACCGTCATTGAACCAACGGTTCACACCAGGATCTCGAATAGGCCGTGTCCACCCATACAAACCAATTACACATAACCACAATCAGAATATAAATATACAGCGGAAGACTTTAAATAGAATGAACTGAGTATCTATTGATAATGTAAATAAATATCCCATTATTCAAACTCAAACATATTAAATAATAATCTTTTACATCCCTTTAATCCAATCAAAATAACTGAAACAAATAAATAAAACCATCACAGGTACACGCAGAAAGGGCACTCGCATGAAGCGTCATGCTTGTCCTGTCCTGCCTGTACGTCCAACGCCGCAGCACCACCATACGCTGGAGCGTTTACGTAATCATCCACAGTATAACCTGTATCCAGATCTAAAAACAATGTACGTACAAAGGGTGAGCTCACAACACAGCTCAGTAAGACAATCAGACAGTTTCACAAAATTATGCATCAGTAACAATCATTTTTATGCTGTGGTCTGGTTTTAAGTTTGCAATGTGCTATAGAAAGGTTTGGTGGCCCCCGCACCTCTATACACGAGTGTGTGGCGTCGCACAGTAATCACACTACCACCAACCCACATGCACCCATCATGGAATAGAGATAGAGCTAAGGTATACCCGCACCTCCCCTGATACTCTACCCATACCAGTACCTAAGCCCCTACTGGCCAGGGCTCGCAAACTGGGCTCGCAACTAACCAATCCTATATGTCAACAATGTATGCTCTATCCCAGCACAGCCGTCTACGGCATAGAGATAGAGCTAGAGCGTGCAGGCGGGGTCGGAGACCACCATACCTCACCTCCCCCTGATACCCTATCCGCAACTAACCCACTAGGATAGAAACAATACGCAGGTAGACCCTATCCCACATAACTCCCTATGGTATAGAGATAGAGCTAAAGCATCGTGGACAAGCCAGCATCGACTCGAAATCCTCAGTACCACACAACGATGGCCGGGACAACATCAATATCGGAGACCACCGTACCACGATCTTCCCCTGATATCCCACCCGTACCAAGCACGTTAAGATAAAATACTACAAAAAGGTGCCAGTGTGAAGAGCGATCCCAGGCCCATGCCCCACTCCACACACCAACGAAAACAATCACATGCCTAACAATCACATCCTATAAATGCATGAACAATAATAATAACTGAAAGTAAAGGATGGCATGTGAATATGCACAAACATCACATCATAGATATTCAATGATTAACAACGATTTACTGTCCATTAATTATTAGGTTTAGGTCAGATTCCCTTACCTGACGCTCGTTCGATTACTTGCTCCACGTCGCAAGATCCAAACGATATGTCACAAAGTCCTACATAATATTAGGGTTTCATTAGAATATATTATTTAGGGTTTCATGTTGGTCGGAAACCAACAGAGATCACAAAATACCCTCACAGAGCTGACCAGTGGCATGTACCGGTCGCAGCTCGTGGGAAAGACTGGCGACCGGTATGGTCAGCCGGTCCCCCACAAACAACCTCCCGAGAGGTAGCGGTCGCAACATACCGGTCGCACTATGTGCAACCGGTATAGTCGACCGGTATGTCTCCGGAAGACCATACATGGGTTTTTCGACTGCCGTCGACCATCCTCCATGGATTTTCAGGGTTTCACCTATCCATTCTAAGTCTAGGCTTTGAGTTAGAGTTATCCCCAACTCATTCAAGTCTCGTTTCTAGGGTTTCACCTATCCATTCTAAGTTTGACGGCAACTTAGGGTTTATTGGCCAATTTAGGGTTTTAGATCAATACCTACTTTGCGTGGTCTTGATCCACCCACACAACTAACATAGGGTAAGAAGATGGATCCAAACACTTACCGTTGACAGGCGTAGTGAGAGCTTCGTCAAACGGTAATGGCGGCACCTCCTTCTTCTTCCTAGCTCCTTCTCCTTTCCAAGCTCTTTCTCTCCTCTAGGGTTTGTGAGAGACAATGGAAAGGATTTGAGGGGTTTAAGGGTGTATTTATAGGCTAAAAATAGGGTTTAGTAACCCTACTAGGATTAGGAAACTTCTAGGATTCGAAATCAGGAAAGCGGGACCCGCAGAGACTAATTTCCAAATTCCCGCACATAGCTGTGCAGGCCATACCGGTCGACCGGTACCATCATCCGGTACCATCGACCGGTATACCTAAAATCAGGTATAATTGGTCGACTTCGGTCCGATTTCGTACCTGTTTGTTATCCGTTTGCCCCGTCTGGCTCGGTGATGATTGGAAGACCTGTCACGACACAAAACCAAGGTTAGACCGGGTTTTCAGAGTGCGGGTCTTACAACTCCACCACCCTTAAAAGAAATTTCATCCCGAAATTTGCATGTAGGTACTACAACTCCCCCACCCTTAAAAGAAATTTCGGCCTCGAAATTTGAACGTACCTTGATTGTCAAAAAGGTTAGGGTACTCCTTTCTCATCGCGCTCTCTTCTTCCCAAGTAATTTCCTCCACATTTTGGCTTCTCCAATGCACCTTCACATAATGGATATCCTTGGTTCGAAATTGCTGAACTTTTCGGCTCGAGAGCATTACAGGCACCACTTCAAAAGTTAAGTCTTCAGTCAAGTCTGGAGGATCAGCGCTCAAGATATGCGATGGATCTCTGACATACTTCTTCAATAATGATACATGGAACACATTATGAACGCTAGACATAGATGGTGGTAGAGCCAATTGATATGCTACATTACCACGTCGATTTAATATCTCATATGGTCCCACATACCTGGGGCATAGCTTCCCCTTCTTACCAAACCGTTTCAGACCTCGCACCGGTGACACCTTCAAGAACACTTTGTCACCCACTGCAAACTCCAGATCTCGACGTCGCTTATCTGCATAGTGCTTCTGTCGAACCTGAGCTGTCTTTACTTTCTCTTTGATCTGATTAATCACTTGGCAAGTTTCTTCAACAAACTCCGGTCCTACAATTCTTCTTTCTCCCACTTCATTCCATAACAGAGGTGTACGACATTTTCTCCCATAGAGAGCTTCATATGGGGCCATCTGAATTGTAGCCTGATAACTGTTGTTGTAAGCAAACTCGATAAGTGATAGTTTCTCATCCCAAGCTCCTTTGAAATCTAATGCACAAGCTCGAAGCATATCTTCCAAAATTTGAATGGTTCGTTCTGACCGTCCGTCCGTCCCGAGGATGGAAAGCCGTCTGAACTTCAACTTTGTTCCCATAGCTTTCTGTAATCCTTCCCGAATTTCGATGTAAAACGGGGATCTCTGTCGATACTATACTCTCTGGGAACGCCATGAAGTCCGACTATATTATCAACATATAACTTGGCCAGCTTCTCCATGGTATACCGAGGTCCGACCGCAATAAATCGAGCTGTCTTGGTGAGTCGATCTACTATAACCCAAACTGCATCCACCGACCTTGGTGTCAAAGGTAAGCTAGTGACGAAATCCATAGTGATACAATCCCACTTCCATGCAGGTTCCGTAACGGCTGTAGTAAACCCGCGGGTCTTTGCCTTTCCGCTTTAACTTGTTGACAATTCGGACATTGGAACACAAAACGAGCTATATCTCGCTTTCATACCCCCTCCACCAATATAGTCTTCTTAGATCATGGTACATCTTGTGGATCTTCTGCAGTTTCGATAATATGTTCTTCATCAATTTCCATCGAACTCGAGGCTGTAGCACACAATGCAGCGTTTGTACTCGGTCCTGCCTCAGGTTTCGATGCCCACTTCCTGCTTAAGGCGTCAGCCACCACATTTGCTTTACCTGGATGGTACTGGATGTCGCAATCATAATCTTTTAACAATTCCAGCCATCTTCTCTGCCTCATATTCAGATCCTTCTGAGTGAAGAGATACGTTAAGCTTTTGTGATCTGACTTGATCTGAAACTTCTCACCGTACAAGTAGTGTCTCCAAGTCTTGATTGCATGGATAACCGCTGCTAGCTCCAAGTCATGCGTATGATAGTTCTTCTCATGCTCTTTTAACTGTCTTGATGCGTAAGCGATCACCCGTTCTCCTTGCATCAGAACACACCCAATACCCAACCCTGAAGCATCCGTATATAGAGTAAACGGTACGCTTGGTTCGGGGATGGTCAAGATAGGTGCAGAGACTAGTCTTGACTTCAAAGTCTGAAAGCACTTCTCGCACTCCTCTGTCCATATGAATTTCTCTCCCTTCTTGGTTAATCTGGTGAGTGGAACCGCGATCCTGGAGTAATCTTCCACGAATCTTCTATAATAACCAGCCAACCCAAGGAAACTACGAATCTCCGCCACAGATTTTGGTGCTTCCCATCCTACTATAGCAGCTATCTTGCTTGGATCAACCTTGATACCGTCTCCGGATACAACATGGCCCAAGAAAGCCACTTCCTTCAGCCAAAACTCGCACTTCTTGAATTTTGCATAAAGCCTCACATCCCTCAGCCGTTGTAGGGCTGCTCTCAAATGTGCTGTATGAGTCTCCATGTCCTTAGAGTAAATCAATATGTCGTCGATGAATACGATGACCGAAGTGTCTAACATGTCATGGAACACTCGGTTCATCAGTTCCATAAACGACGCTGGAGCGTTGGTCAACCCGAAAGACATAACCAGAAACTCATAATGCCCATACCTCGTCCTGAAAGCGGTCTTCGGAATATCTCCGGCCTTGATCTTCAATTGGTGATATCCCGATCGGAGATCGATCTTTGAGAAAACCTTTGCACCCTGCAGCTGATCGAACAGATCATCGATCCTAGGCAAAGGATACCGGTTCTTGATCGTCAACTTGTTCAGCTCACGATAGTCAATACATAGCCGTACACTTCCATCTTTCTTCTTGACAAACAACACAGGTGCTCCCCAAGGCGAAATACTAGGTCGTATGAAGCCCTTATCCAGCAATTCTTGTAATTGGGTCTTCAACTCCTTTAACTCGGTCGGGGCCATCCTGTATGGTGCTTTAGACACCGGAGCCGAACCTGGTATAAGATCTATCACAAATTCTGTAGCCCCTGTCCGGTGGTAAGCCCGGAAGATCTTCCGGAAATATATCCGGAAACTCCCGAACCACCTCTATATCCTCCATCTTGAGTGACTCTTCGTGAGGTCGACTACGATACGAGATAACCCACTCCCCCTTTCTCCAAGCATCTCTTAGTCTTTAGGGCGGAGAGGATCAACTTTCGCTTCCTAGATAGCTTAATCCCAGCGAAACTGTATTCCCTTCCCTCTTTGTCAGTAAGCACAAGCTTCCTTTCCCCACACAAAAGGACGGCCGAATGATGGCCTAGCCAATCCATTCCTAAAATGACATCAAAATCTGCCATCTCAAGTATTACTAGGCTTGCTTCTAGGTCTCGGCCCTTGATACTTACAGTACATGGTCCATAATACTTGGTCAAAGCCACTTCGACTCCTAGTGGAGAGCGAACTATCAAGCTTGGGTTCAATTGCTTGATTGGTAACTCCATTCGCTTCCCAAAAGAAACAGACAAAGGAGTGCGTGGCCCCGCAGTCAAATAATACTCAGGCGGGTAAACCACTACATTTACAATTCCTGGAATATATTGCCCCTTAGTTCTATATGCTCATGCAACCGAAAGAATAAACCAAATAGTAAGGAATAAAATCGTACCCAGTTACCACATCGGGTGATGCGGCTGCCTCTTCGGTGGTGACTGCATAAACTCCGGGCTTCTTGGGGGAGCTTGCTTCTTAGGTAGCGTGCAGTTCCTTGCAACATGTCCCGATTCTTGCCGACGCTATAACATTTAATATTCGGGTTGGGTCTGGCTAATTGTGGCACGGTGGTGCCAGGTTTGTTTCTCGCAGTGCTGTAGCGGTCGCCCCCGTATGGGCGGAATGGTCTAGTATTACTGCCACCCGGGCTCTCTCCAGCCAGATCTCTTCACTCCCCCGTTTCCGAGCGAAGAAGCTGTCCCTCTGACTGGACTCTATCACCCTCGCAACCTGCACTGCCTCGTTGTAGGTCTTCTTGTCCAGACCCAAAAGATGCTCTCTGATGCTTCCACGTAGTCCCATGGTGAACCTACATATCTTTGTCTCCTCTTCCCGCATACTGACTGGTGCGAAGAAGAACAGCTCTTCGTACCTCTGTTGATAAGCATCTACAGTCGACTGAGCCTGCTGCAGGTTGAGAAACTCTCTCTCCATTTGATCTCTGAAGCTCTTTGGGAAATATTTGTCGAAGAAAGCCGCTTTGAACACTTCCCAGTCCACTAGTGTGTATTGGTTCTCCAAATATGCCCGTGTGGAATTCCACCAAGCATTCGCGTCCTCTCTCAGCATGTGAGTGGCAAATAGAACCTTCTCCTCCTCAGTACACGTCATCAATCGGAAGTTCTTTTCCATTTCAGAAACCCACTGTGCTGGCCACAATGGTTTCCCTGTCCTGCCGGTGAACGATGACAGTTTCAACTTCAAGAACCTGTCCACAGACCTGCTAAGATCGTGCTGTCCCTGGGTATCTACTCCGTACCATGGTGGTGGGTACGGATACGCCCCTGGATACGCAGAAGGCGACGGAAACCGATGCGGTGGTGGTACATTTTGTGCTTGGGCCCTTGGCCTTGGGCTACTCTGCACCCGTTGGGTGGTGTTAACTCCTCCTGACTCGGGCGTATTACGAGCGGGAACAGAACCTGCTGACCTGAGCATCTTTAGTACCTCGCTCAGAAATTCCTTCTGTTGAGCTTGCATCTGATAGACCAAGTTTGTAACTATGGTCTCGGAATTCCTGTGAGGTGGTCCCGGTAATTCTGTCGGTACTTCCGGGACCTGTTCCTCCTCCACTTCAGGGCTGGTTTCTCTAACCTGGTCCTGCTCAGCTTGCTCTTCTTCTAGGCGCTTTCTGGCCTGATGATGCTTTCGACCCCTTCGACCATTTCCACCTGCCATCTCAGACTATTTTATTGGATCTGAGGAGAAGACATAACACGTGAGAACATCAATAATAGTAGTGTTAGTCTTGAATACTGCAGGTAAAAATATATAGTCGAGAAGTAACATTTCGATTTACACAATTTTGGAAATTTTTAATTAAATTTTCTGGCTCTTTTGGGGCGTACCGGTCGCAACATACCGGTCGCACACCTGTGGAAATATGCTGCGGCCGGTATAGTCGACCGGTCAAAATTAAAATTCTGGCCGAGACATACCGGTCGCATGTCTATGAGATACCGGTCGCCACTCGTAGCGGTGTTGCGACCGGTATAGTCGACCGGTCAGAAAAATTTTCTGGCCGAGACATAGCGGTCGCACACCTGGGTCGATACCGGTCGACCGGTATAGGCATAACCGTCGACCGGTATGCCCAAAATGGCTTTAAAATCGCGAAAAAGTGAGATTTTTCTCACTTTTCCTTTCTCTTTCTCTCCGGTGGCGATTCCTCTCTGCCCAACCGAGTTGCTACAGTCCGACCGGTACTCTTAGAAGCCGATTTCTCGCATTCCAAAGCTAGAACATCGTCTCCAGGTAGGTCTCTACCCTCTCTCTCATATTTTTAGAAATTTTCCATATCGTCTTTATGTAGAAATTTAGGTTTTTCTTTGTTCGAGATGTTTTAACCGTAGGAATTCTTTTCCTTCGGCTTAAAAAGGGTTTAGGGACCCCCAAGAGCAAAAGCCCTCAACTAATTTGGGGTTCCACCGAACGGTTTTCCTAAAAATCAAATTTTTCATCTTTTGACCTAGGTTTTCATGAAATTTCGAAATTTTTCTAATTTTTCTTAATTCTTGAAATTTCTTGCAATTTCTTGTTATAATTGCTTGTGATTGGCTTAATGAAGAGTGTGGGGGTTACGTAAGTCCTCCTCCCCATGTTTTTGGGTGAGTTCGAGGCTTTTTCCCAATTTATAGCCGTTATGCTGCCGAAATTTCGAAAATTTCTAACTTTTTATCTCTTTTTCTTTTGTTTTGCAGATTCTAAATGGCTCCTAGACGCAACCTCGGGAAACGCTCACATGGTTCTAGTTCTCGGGTTCCCTCTCCACCAGTCCCTCAGCTAGATGAGCTATGGTTTCGCTCCTTGGAAGCTCAGGCTCGGTTTCCCTGGTTTGATGATAAGAGTATTGTATCCGGGCGCCGGGTCAACGTGGGACAATTGCACCGGTTCAATGTAGAGACGGCTTTTGGCGCTCTAGGTTGGCTGCCGGTTATTTCCTACACAGAGACTACACGCCCTAACCTGGTCAAGCATTTTTATGCAAATTTGGAACTCGAAGGGGATGTCGAAGACCCGAACCAGTGTAGGGATCTACGCATTACCAGTTACGTCCGGGGTGTACATATTTCCTTCAACACCCACCAGTTGGCTGATCTGCTTGGGGTTCCCAATGATGGAGATTTGGTGTACTGCGCCCCCAAGGCGAAAGGTTACTTGACTGAAGATTTGCGCCGGGAGATAGCGCATCGGATCCTCAACCCCCGGGGCTCCTATGAAGGCAGCTAGCTTGAGACCTATACCCCGGGTCTACCCGCATCATCCAAGACGATATAGTGCCACGAGCGGTCACTACAATGAGTTGTCCAGCTCACCCAAGACGTCACCTATTGCGTGCCGCACAGAGAGCGGATCTCACTTTCTTACCTCATCATCCGGACTATGCATCGAGCGGCTGTGGCCGATCGGGCCAGCAACCTTCCCTATGGTCGTCTCGTCACTTTCCTTCTTCGCCGTCTGGGCGTGAGTTTCAGAGGAGAGGTAGCCGTCGAGGACTCCATGACCTCCGACATCGATTGGGATGCGATAAATAGGATGCACATGGTTGATCTGCCCGTTAGTGATGACGAGTTGGAGGCTCGCCCTCGTCCACTTGGGAGAGTAGCAGCACGAAGCGGCGGCAGCCGCGGCCAATGCGGCCTATGCGGCGAGATGGGGGGATGATGATGATGACGATGTAGTTGGGGAAGCACTAGTGCCCGCCCCACAGCCTCCACCGTACCACCACCATCCTGTTCCCCACAGTTGGGCCATCTCAGCCCCCTCCCGACTCGGTGTTGAGTATGTTTCTCGAGATCGGGGACACCCGGAGGGTCATCCCGGGAGTCTCAGCGAGCGATGGGTCAGGAGTTGGGACGCCTGGCTCGTGGTCTACGGGTGACTCAGGACCAGGTGCATTGGCTTAGGGTCGCATACGAGCGGGACTATGATATAGCGGACCCCATTCCTCCCAGGCCTCCTACCCCATGATTTTCCATTTACTTTTCTTTTCATATGACGGTTTATATAACAGGGTAACTTTCCGGTTTGTAGACTGTACCCTGTAGCATTATTACATTTGATACACTTTTCTATTTAATGAAAGTTCATGGTTTTTCCTAACTAGTGTATGTGTACAATTAAGTTTCATATTTAGAATAGTACATTATTCTCTTTCTTAATCCGTCTCAGGTATCAAACAATGCTTAGGGTGTGTTTGTATTAAGATTTTTAACTTCCTAACTCAGTTCATCGACTCAGTTAAGTGCCACATGGTTTGTTGGAACAGAGCCCTCGGGCTCTGATACCAAGTTGTCACACCCCAATTCTGATACAACCAGAACGGTGTGAGTGAACCGTCATTGAACCAACGGTTCACACCAGGATCACGAATAGGCCATGTCCACCCATACAAACCAATTACACATAACCACAATCAGAATATAAATATACAGCGGAAGACTTTAAATAGAATGAACTGAGTATCTATTGATAATGTAAAAAAATATCCCATTATTCGAACTCAAACATATTAAATAATAATCTTTTACATCCCTTTAATCCAATCAAAATAACTGAAACAAATAAATAAAATCCATCACAGGTACACGCAGAAAGGGCACTCGCATGAAGCGTCATGCTCGTCCTGTCCTGCCTGTACGTCCAACGCCGCAAGACCACCATACGCTGGAGCGTTTACGTAATCATCCACAGTATAACCTTGTATCCGGATCTAAAAACAATGTACGTACAAAGGGTGAGCTCACAACACGTCTCAAGAAGACAATCGACGCGTTTCACAAAATTATGCATCGAGAACAATCATTTTTATCTTTGTGGTCTGGTTTTAAGTTTGCAATGTGCTATAGAAAGGTTTGGTGGCCCCCCGCACCTCTATACACGAGTGTGTGGCGTCGCACGAGAATCACACTACCACCAACCCACATGCACCCATCATGGAATAGAGAAAGAGCTAAGGTATACCCGCACCTCCCCGATACTCTACCCATACCAGTACCTAAGCCCCCTATCGGCCCAGGGCTCGCAAACCGGGCTCGCAACTAACCAATCCTATATGTCAACAATGTATGCTCTATCCCAGCACAGCCGTCTACGGCATAGAGATAGAGCTAGAGCGTGCAGGCCGGGTCGGAGACCACCATACCTCACCTCCCCCTGATACCCTATCCGCAACTAACCCACTAGGATAGAAACAATACGCAGGTAGACCCTATCCCACATAACTCCCTACGGTATAGAGATAGAGCTAAAGCATCGTGGACAAGCCAGCGTCGACTCGGAATCCCCAGTACCACACAACGATGGCCGGGACAACATCAATATCGGAGACCACCGTACCACGATCTTCCCCTGATACCCCACCCGTACCAAGCACGTTAAGATAGAATACTACAAAAAGGTGCCAGTGTGAAGAGCGATCCCAGGCCCATGCCCCACTCCACACACCAACGAAAACAATCACATGCCTAACAATCACATCCTATAAATGCATGAACAATAATAATAACTGAAAGTAAAGGATGGCATGTGAATATGCACAAACATCACATCATAGATATTCAATGATTAACAACGATTTACTGTCCATTAATTATTAGGTTTAGGTCAGATTCCCTTACCTGACGCTCGTTCGATTACTTGCTCCACGTCGCAAGATCCAAACGATATGTCACAAAGTCCTACATAATATTAGGGTTTCATTAAAATATATTATTTAGGGTTTCATGTTGGTCGGAAACCAACAGAGATCACAAAATACCCTCACAGAGCTGACCGGTGGCATGTACCGGTCGCAGCTCTGTGGGAAAGACTGGCGACCGGTATGGTCAGCCGGTCCCCCACAAACAACCTCCCGAGAGGTAGCGGTCGCAACATACCGGTCGCACTATGTGCAACCGGTATAGTAGACCGGTATGTCTCCGGAAGACCATACATGGGTTCTTCGACTGCCGTCGACCATCCTCCATGGATTTTCAGGGTTTTACCTATCCATTCTAAGTCTAGGCTTTGAGTTAGAGTTATCCCCAACTCATTCAAGTCTCGTTTCGACGAATATCATCTCGAAACTCGAATCTAGGGTTTGACGGCAACTTAGGGTTTATTGGCCAATTTAGGATTTTAGATCAATACCTACTTTGCGTGGTATTGATCCACCCACACAACTAACATAGGGTAAGAAGATGGATCCAAACACTTACCGTTGACAGGCGTAGCGAGAGCTTCGTCAAACGGCAATGGCGGCACCTCCTTCTTCTTCCTAGCTCCTTCTCCTTTCCAAGCTCTTTCTCTCCTCTAGGGTTTGTGAGAGACAATGGAAAGGATTTGAGGGGTTTAAGGGTGTATTTATAGGTTAAAAATAGGGTTTAGTAACCCTACTAGGATTAGGAAACTTCTAGGATTCGAAATGAGGAAAGCAGGACCCGCAGAGACTAATTTCCAAATTCTCGCACATAGCTGTGCAGGCCATACCGGTCGACCGGTACCATCATCCGGTACCATCGACCGGTATACCTAAAATCAGGTATAATTGGTCGACTTCGGTCCGATTTCGTACCTGTTTGTTATCCGTTTGCCCCGTCTGGCTCGGTGATGATCGGAAGACCTGTCACGACACAAAACCAAGGTTAGACCGGGTTTTCAGAGTGCGGGTCTTACAGCGAATGTAACCCTTGTCTAGCAGTTCTTGTAGTTGTACTTTCAATTCCTTCAATTCAGTAGGAGCCATTCTATAAGGTGCTTTCGATACTAATGCGACTCCAGGTATAAGATCTATAACAAACTCTGTAGCTCGGTCGGGTGGTAATCCTGGTAGTTCTTCAGGAAATACATCTGGAAAGTCACGCACGACATCAATATCTTCCATTCGTGGTGCTTTCTTGGTAAGGTCAACCACAGATACTAAATATCCGACTGCTCCTTTCTCAAGGCACTTCTTAGCCTTTAGCACCGAGAGTATGAGCTTTCGTTTACGAGAAAGTTTGGTTCCCAAAAAACTGAGCTCTGCTCCTTCCTTGTCTTTAAATGTCAACTTCTTTTCGACACACAATAAGTTTGCAGAATGCCGAACTAACCAGTCCATTCCCAAGATGACGTCAAAGTCTGCCATCTCAACTTGGATCAAGGTCGCATCCAAGGTCTTTTCACCAATAAGAACTGGACATGGTCCATAACCTTTTTCTAACTCCACTTCTAATCCCATAGGTGATCGTACAAGTAGTTTGTAGTCTAAGGATTTAAGGGGTAGATTTAACTTCTTTCCAAACATCACAGATATAAAGGAATGAGTAGCTCCTAAATCAAAGAGTACTCTGGTGGGAATTCCATTAATTAATCTGATAGTGGGATTACCTGAAATCATTGAACACAAGAGACAATCATTAAATACTTCATTCTCATATTTTAAAACCACTAACAAATGTAAATTTCAAAATTTTCAGATGATTCTGTCGAAAATGCTGTGTTTTCACTGCAGGGTCGATGGTGGGGGTCGATGGGTGTCCGACCCTCAGTCTGCGACCCTGGGAAATCACCCATTCTTCCCGAGAGCTGGGGGTCGGTGGGGGGTCGGAGGATGTCTGACCCAGGGTGCGACCCCTGGTTCTCTGTCAGATTCCCGAGAGTCGAGGGTCGATGCGGGGGTCGATGCGGTTGTCGATTGTTTTAATCGAATTTTCCGACCCCCGGACTAAAAATCTGATTTTTAAGTTCTGATTCAAATTCCATTTCTCATTCTTTCTCCTTCGCTTCGACTCAACTCGTCCCTCTGAGTTGCTATAGTGACAACTCCGATCCGTTGGTGGTTTGCACTCCTTGTTTCGTCGTCTACACCTCCGCTACAGGTATGTCTTCTACCTTTTTATGTTTTTAGGTTTCTTTACCTAGGTTTTCGTTCATTTATCTCGTATTTTTCAAATTAAAATTTTTCCAACCGTAAAAATTTGATTTTTATTGGGGGATTTTGTTGTTCGAGTCATAAAAGCCCTCAAAAATATTTGAGTTTCATCGGTTGGTTATCGAGAAACTCGAAATTTACACTTTTTGCCCTAATTTTGTCGAGATTTTGAATTTCTTGAAATTCCTTGCAATTCAATCTAATTAGTTGAAATTTTCGACTGTATGAGTCTCACAGGATAGTCTAGGATTTATGTAAGTCCTCCTGCCCACGCGTATGGGTGAAAAGTGAGGCTTTTGACCAATTTACGTCATTATTATGTCGAAATTTTGGGTTTTTATTCTCTACTAATCCATTATTTGTTTCTCTTTCTTATTTGCAGATACTATGGCTCGTACCAAGGTACCCAGAGGTCGCGACCGTCTTCACTTCCGTTCCAATGAAGCCGAGGCACAGTACGCCCACTACGATGTCACACCCCAATTCTGCACCATTCAGAATGGTGTGATGAACCGTTAATAAACCAACGGTTCAACCAGGATCTCTAATAGGCGGTATCTATTAAAAATAAAACCATGCACGTCCACAACCATAATCAGAATAAATACACAATAGCGGAAGTCTTATAGTAAATGAACTGAGAACTCTAAATGTAAAAATCATAATTAAAATATCAAGTTATTGTTGTATCAACTAAGACATAAATAAATAAAATATCAATTACATCCTTTTATAAATTCAAATAAAATTCTAATAGAATACGCATGAGTTGTACTCGCATGAGGGGTCATGCGTATCCTCCAAGTCTTCAGCTTCCATTGCAACAATACGCGCATACATCAGAGCATTCATATAATCTTCAACTGTAGTACCTGCATCATCAACTAAAAATATTCGACGTCGAGATGGTGAGCACACATCATGGCTCAGTGAGCAAACAAAACAATACAACAAATATATGCATGCATTCAATTCATATCTTTGGTCTGGTAAATAAGTTTGCAATGTGCTATAGAAAGGATAGGTGGCCAAAGGTCACGTTTATTGACGCCGCACCTTTATACACGAGTATGTGAAACCGTCCAAAGGTAACATTTATTGTCGACCCACATGCACACACCATGGACAATGTACACGCAAAGGTCACGTTTATTGCTGTACCCGTTGCCCATACCAACACGTAAGCCCTTCTGGTGAAGGCTCGCAAACTGGGCTCGCAACTAACCAATCCTAATGCCAATCAGTGTATCCAAGGCCTCACCCCAGCATCCCTCAATACGTCCATAGAGATAGGGCTAAAGCCCCCCGGTAGAGTCAGAGACTACACGGTCTTAGACCACTTCCCCTCATACCCTACGACATAATAGTTCTGCTAAGATAATGGCGATACGATGATGTCAGTGGACAAGACTTGAGTTAGAGATAGAGCTAGAGTGTTGAGGCCCCGCCTATGACACCTCCCCCTGATACTCGCTCGCATCAAGCACACCAACCACACACATACATCCACATGCCTATTCCTATCATCATCACCATCATCATGTTATAAACAATAATTAAATATGCATGAACAGTAATAATAGAATATTGGATGACATGTTGAATGCACATAACAATCATACATGCATAAAATCAATCATGGCATTGGACTCAAGAATAAAACAGTTTATTATTAACCAATTAGTTTAGGTTTTGTTCCCTCACCTTTACTTGATCGTAGGTCATCTTTCAAGCTTTAAGAATCAACTATATATCGATATTATATCACTAGAAAACCTAATTAAGTCGATAGAATTTAATTAAAATTAATTCTGATTTTAAAGAGCATGCTGTTAACTGGGGGTCGATGCCAGGGTCGGAGGTTCCATCGACCCTAGGTGGGACCACCCACAGTCTAGACTTCCCGAACACTGGGGGTCGATTGTTAGGGTCTGGTAGGGTCGATTGGCCATCGACCCCCCGTACGACCCCCTGTGGGTTTGTCAAATTTTCATCCTTCAGTCCATTCCTTCGTGTTTGGGGTCCTATGGCTTGCTTCTACAATCCATTCCACACATGTTCTATGGTCTAGAACTGTAGTTCATTCACCTATATGATTTTTATGATTTCCCCCATGGTTTTCCATGAAAACCTAACCATGGATGGATGATTTGGGTTTCTCTTAAATCATTCCCTCTTCACTATCCATTCTAAGGTCTGTAGAATTACATGGAGATAGTACCCATACCTGAGAATTAGGCTTGTCTCTCTGAAGCCTTCTCTTTGATCTTCTTCTCTACTTTCCTTCTTTTCTCTTTCTCTTCTCCTTCTCTTCTCTTTCTCTCAATCCAATTAGGGTTCTAAAAGGAGTGAAAGAGGCCTAGGGACGTCCTATTTATAGAGTAGAAACTCCAAAAATAAGTCCCATTGAGATTAGGAAAGAATCCCATTGAAATTAGGAAAGTTCCTAATTCACGGTTTCTATTGACAGACTGGGGGTCGATGAGGGGGTCGGAGATCCCGTCGACCCCTGGTTCTAAAATGTCTGACCCCCAGTTAAAAACTCATAATCTGATTTTTATGCTGGGGGGGTCCGACCCTACCTTGCTGGGTATGCGACCCTCCCCCTATTTTTAGTATTTTTGGGTCAGTTTAATACCTGGGATCGTGATCTCCCTCACGCATTTGATCCATTTGGCTCGACCATGATGGGCAGACCTAGTTCAAGGTGGTAAGACCGGGTTAGTTCGATACAGGTCTTACAATAGCTGACCCTTTTACTAAGGGGCTCCCACCTAATGTCTTTGTAAAACATGTGGGATGTATGTGCTTACGTCGTTTCAGTATCTGATGTTAATTTGAAATGTTGCAACCTTAAGTTGATGTTTTCCAAACCTAATTGTTTTTTCTGTTATTTATAATGTAAGCGCTATTAATTTCTTGAAAATGACAGAAGCCCATTGAGTCCAAAGGGCATTAAGAATGGTACCTTCGAATTGACCTTGGGGTTGATTCTGAATTGGTCATGGGATTGATTCACTGAAGTTTTGGGATTACCCACATTAGGATTCATCGTGAAAATGACAATTCATTGTAATACATGGATGAAAGTGACCGATATACTGGACATGTACCACCATGATTCATGAATTGAAATTTTCGTCTTGAATGTTTAAGGAACTTAAGTTCATGTACGACCGTACATCGAAAGCAACACATTATACTCACTTGACTTGTGGCAATATGGACCAAGTAGAAGAATGTTGGACTGATGTGGCTCTATTGACATGTCAGTCTGACACGTGTGCAAAGTGGGACCTACCATCACCTGTAACTGTCTTGAGGGGAGACAGTTACAAGGTGGCATATAAGAGAGGGACTTTGGTTTCCAGAAAGGTAACATTAATCCATCCATTCGTAAATTCTGAAGAGAGACTGAGAAACCAGAAAGCAGTCCCTAAACACATTGACGAAGGCATTACACGAAACTTGATGGCAATGGCATATAATACCTCGAGCGCTTCCGCAGTGGCTGATTCGATATTCGTCGGACCAGGACCAGTAAGAGGTATGTTAATCTCCTCTTATGACTTTCATTAACTGTATATGATTTTTTAGGACTCCTGATTGTTTTTTTTCTTTGCCTACTTGGGTATTCCCTCTTAGGGGATCCTTGTTTTAATTATTTTTTTCTTTGCCTACTTGGGTATCCCCTCTTAGGGGATCCTTGTTTTAATTATTTTTCCTGTTTCAATATATTACACCACCCCCCCCCCAAAAAAAAAAAAAAAAAATTGTAGCCAAAATATGTTATATAGTGTAGGAAAAGAAGTAAAAATTCTCATATGCAAATTCTTAGCGTCACTCAACAAAAGACATTCAAGATTTAAAAGTAATGGCAAATAACCCAAACTAATGTCTAATATGAACTAAGCTGCAAAACATAATAGCGGAAGACCTAACAATAAATAAAAGCAGCAAAGGTCTTTCTCTACAAAAACTTTTTGGTGAATGTCTTAACTAGTTTGAATGAAAGTAAATAACAAAGTCTTTAAACTTACTTACATATCTCAGCCAAAACATGGCTCAATCCAAAGTAAATAAAATAAATAAAAGATCATCTAACTATCATGATCCTCCCACTAAACGGGACTCTTCTCTGTACCGTAATGCAGACTGTCAGGGTGTACGTACTCCTCGACTGGTGTCTCAATGAACTCTTCCTCCTCTAAAATAACATAAGCAACTAAGGGGTAAGCTAACATGTTTAGTGAGAAAGATACAACTACTATAAACATAACAAGCAATCAAAACAAATATTCCACATAATGCATGATCATGAACCAATATCATAAAGTGAATCCTTTTTCATGAATAGTTTACTAGCATTCCTATCATTTTGTCTATTATCCTTCACTTATCGGTTCTGCATTCTTGGCTCAGCAAGTCTTTACTGTCTATTGGCTCACCAGTCCTGGGTCTTTTGCCTCACAGTACATATTGTGCTTCCTGTCCTCTATACGTTACCTTACTTACTTTACTTTTATTGTTGTCGATACTATATTCTAGGCTCAACAAGTCTCCACTATCTTTTGGCGGTCCCTGGTCTTTTTCTTCACAGTACATACTATGATTCTTGTCGTTCATACGTTTATTATTTTTACATATTACTGTGCATGTCCTTTAATGTGGTCTCATGTGGGCATGTCATATCATTCAGTCCATTAACAATATAAACATTCACTATGCATGTGATGTATCATGGCATTCTAAAATAGCAATTTACATAGTTCAACATTATAATCACATAACATTATTCATGGAGTCATAACCCATGTTGTAAACCTGTATCGAACTAACCGGTCTTACCACCTTGTACCAGGTCTACCTATCATGGTCGAGCCAAGTGGACCAAGTGCATGAAGAAACCACAAGACCAGGTATGAAATTTAACTCAAAAATAATTAAATATGAGTGTGTGGTCGCATGCCTAAACAGTTGTGACCGACCCCACCTCAAAAGAGTCTAACCTATGACTTTTTGGCCGTGGGGTCGCACATTTTAAAAACATAGGGTCACAAATTTTGCGACCCTACGTGTGACCCTACACCCTAGGGTCGGATGTTTTAAAAAACTTAGGGTCACGGATTTTGCAACCCTACATGCGACCCTATGAAAACAACAGAAACCGAAAATTAAGAAACCTTCCTAATCCGAAGGGGGTTCTTTCCTAAACTCATTAGGGCATATTTGGAGGATTTTCCTCTATAAATAGGACGTCCCTTAGCCTCTTTCACTCCTTTAGAACTCTAATTGAAAGTGAGAGAAAGAGAAGAGAAAGAAGATAAGGAGAATTGAAGAAGAAGGCAAAGGAAGAGAGGAAGTTCAGAGAAACTCTGAATCTCAGCAAACCTAAGGTATGAACCTAATTCCCTACATGAATTAAGAGTTTAGAATAGTTTATGAAGAAGATAGGATTAGGAGAAACCCAAATCATCCATCCATGGATAAATTCCAAGGGGAATCCATGGAGGAAATCATTGTGGACAATGGAAAGTGTATAAAAATTGTAGTTTTGAGCCATAGAACAATCATAGGAAGGACTATGAAGATAAGCCAAAGGATTCCAACATGAAGGAATGGATTTAAGAGTGAAAGATCGACCATAACACGTGTGGTCACACGTAGGATCGCATGATATCCGACCCCACGAGACCACATGTCCGACCACATGCTCTCGGGAAGTTTCCAGGGAGGGTGTGGTCGCACGTAGGGTCGCAGTATGTCCAACCCTACCTATGACCCTACACCCTAGGGTCGCAGAAACTGCTACCCCAGGTGCTACTCTACCTGCGACCCTACACCCTGTGGTCACAGAAACTGCTACCCCAAGTGCTACCCCACTTGCGACCTGTCAGCTTTTGTTAGTTTAAATTTAATGAAATTAATTCTAATTAAAATCTATCAATTTGGTTAGGTTTTCAAGTGATTTAAAAGTGATTCATAAAGCTTGAACAAGGATCTACGATCAATCAAAGATGAGGGAACAAGACCTAAACTATTTGGCTAATAATAAACTATTTTTGTTTATTGAGTCCAATGCCATGAATGATTCTATGCTTGTATGAGTGTATTGTGCATTTCACATGTCATCCAATATTCCTGTTATTACTGTTCATGCATATTTAATTTAGTTGAATTATAACCTGATGATGATGATGATGCTAGGAATAGGCATGTGAATGTGTGTGTGTGGTTAGTGTACTTGATGCGAGTGGGACATCAGGGGGAGGACGTGACACTGTGGTTCATCCTGGTTACTAGACTTCAACTCTATCTCTACTCAAGTCTTGTCCACTAACATCATCGTATCGCCATTACTTTAGCATAACTATTACATTACGTCGTAGGGCATCAGGGGAGGTGGTCTCAGACTGTGTAGTCTCTGACTCTTCCGGGGGGCCTTAGCTCTATCTCTATGGACGTATTGAGTGATGCTAAGGTGAGCCTTGGATACACTGTTTGACATTAGGATTGGTTAGTTGCGAGTCCAGTTTGCAAGTGCTCGCCAATAGGGGCTTACGTGTTGGTATGGGTAGGGCATCAGGGGAAGTGTGATGGGGTGCAATCCTAAGCACTTTAGCTCTATCCCTATTCCATGGTGGGTGCATGTGGGATGGCATTGGTGTTTGATCCTTTGGGCGGCTTTACAAACTCATGTATAGAGGTGCGGCGGCCACCTATCCTTTCTATTGCACATTGTAAACTTATGAACCAGACCAAAGATATGAATTGAATGCATACATATGTTTGTTGTATTGTTTCGTTTTCTCATTGAGCTCAAGTTGGAGAGCTGACCCTCGCGCGCGTAATTCTTTTTAGTTTCTAATGTTGTAGGTATTACGATTGAAAATTATGTCAACACGCCAACATATAAACGGGTGGCGGCTATGATGAGCAAGCTATGGAGGACTATTGTGATTCGTTAAGCGAGCGTTTCAACTGTGGATACGCTTAGTGTTTAACTTTTGTATTTTGATATTTGTAATATGTATTAAATTATGTTTTGGTTACTTGGAGATAAATAGAATATTAATTATTTATCATGACTAGACCTCAATTCATTATCTATAAGACTTCTGTTATTTACTTTATTATCTCTGATTAATGTGGAATGTGATTTGGTTTAACATGGTGGGGATAGCCTATTTGAGATCCTGGTTGAACCATTGGTTTATTGACGGTTCATCACACCATTCTGGTTGGTGTAAAATTGGGGTGTGACAACTTGGTATCAGAGCTCTCAGGCCTTGCCCATCAAACCTGAATACATTCACAATTGTGTTCATGAACTGAGTTAGGATAGATTAAAAAGTTTAATACAAACACACCATAAGCACCTGTGTTGGTTGAGACAGAACTTAAACAAGATAATAATGTAAATATAAAAAGTGGAACCATATGTATATATAGACAGAAGAAAAAGAGAATCTAAATGTATCCCGATAATTAAATAACATATGATACGGTCTACAAGTAGGATAGTTGCCTGAGTATACAATGGATATAGTACAGTAACAAAAAGGAAGCACATGTAAAGCAGAAAAATTAGAATACCGAGTTGGTACTTACAAGATGTAAAACTCGATGTATGATTGGGAAAGAAGGAAAATGGCTAGTAACACCTAAATCCCTGCAAAGGTCAAGGGAAAGATTTCAGGCTGAATGCAATAGAGATAGGAGAACAATAGCTATACACTAAAAATTGAGAGTAACTATAAAAGAAGATAAAGCTATACTCCTAGATGAGATGGAGACTCAGAGTGAGATCCACCACAAGCTGATCCATTATCCGCTGAGCATTAAGAAGAGGTTGAAACTTAACCCCACCACTATCTGGGTTGAGAACGGGTAGTAAAAACTCATCTGAGCAGATGCTAAATAATGATAATCAAACTGTAGCAAATCAAAAGAGTGAACAACCAGGCCACTCCAGTCAATCTACCTAGACTACCAAGTGTCTTGGCTACGGTTGTAATAAACTTGGCCCAATAAAATACAAGAGCAACAACAGATGAGACCGACTATGCAAGTTGCTATGTGAATCACTATCCAAGTTGCCAATGCTAAATCAACACCTCCGGGTCAAACCAAGTATGGTATTGATTGGTAGCAACATTGTACCCCCAACACTTGTTAGCTATACCATATAGCAAGTCCCAATAATGCACACCCCAGTGTAAAAGCTTGGTGTACAACAAGCAGTGTATCAAGGTGGTTACCCTTATCAGCCACCGATATATGGGATAGCTGCATCACGGCAGAATGATCCAACAAGGATTGAGGAATATTTTCTGAAGATGAAGCCTCTAACATTTTTGGCAAGGGATCAAATCTATTGTGGCCATATAACTAGATAGGTTTATATAGAATGCGATGCATTATCGACTTACTCTTATGATTATAGAGGATGCACATACCTGATTTTAAATTCTCGCACCTTGACAGGACACCTTTTCGATTCAACCTGTCAATTGGAGTTATAGATATTGTTTCTTTAGTATTAATCCTGATTATACCAATCTGAGCCACTCTCATGATCGACAACATGAACAGAGATATGAACTGAATGAACAGTTAAATGTTTAATCATGTTGAGCGTACATCTTCTGATTTATATCTGATTTATTGATGTACGAAATCTTTCTCTAGATTTACTCATGTAGTGCTTCGACTAATGACATTATATACTCGATAGAACCTATAACCATGAGGTTAAGAACTGTAAAACCTTTATTTCCATATATTTGGACCACCATGCAACTTAACGACCTTTTGATGCCGGTTCGATTACCATAGATTTACTCCTGATCTTTTAAACCTAGGTTCACTAGATAAAACAAGTGTCATTCATCATACTGAATTTGAAAGAAGGAAATGAATTATTTTTGGATAAACATTCTGATTCTTACATTTCTTGACATCCATTGAAAAGATGTTTAGTGATAATGGAATTATTAGAAGAAAGATGATTGGATTCAGATTAAATGCTATAGCCAATAAACCTCAGATGAAGTAATAGAGAATCTATTTCGAGATTGTTGAATGGATGGATATGAGTCATGCCTATAAAAGGGTGCATGAGCAAGAAGTGAAAGCTATCAAGAGTAGCCAGTAAAGAAGTAGATAGCACTCAAGTAGAGTTAAAGATGACTATATCGATATGAATTTTGATAAGGCAGAAGATTCCTAAAGACGAATCTAAGAGTGGATACAAGGATAAAGTCAAAAATCGCGGCATTAATAGTATTCAAATTAGTCCAAGTAATACTGAGTTATGCCCAATGTTAAATGAAATGATTAAGTAAAGACCAAGAGAGTTTGGCTGAATTAATGAATTTATAAACATATACCCTAATACTTATAGATAGACTTGGGATATGAAGTAACAATCACAAGATATTTTTCGAGGTATATGAAAGAGAGATCAGGGTAGAACAACAAGGATAAAAGAAATATAAGCTAATGAGTTTTTCAATATATGAGATTATTAGTGATAGTCTTTAAAAAACTAAGAGATGAAGGAACTGGACAAGCTCTTAAGAACTTCAAATCAGATTTTACTAGTTCAAGCCCTTTTGGACTAAATGTTGCATTAGATGAGTGTTATGAGTAATGTTCAAACCATATGGATGGACAGAAGTTTGGATGCAACCTAGTTCGACTTGAGATGACAGACTTTAACATCATTTTGGGGATAGACTGGTTGTCTCAAGACTCTACAAAGTTGTATGTGCATAAAAGAGGTTATCATTCAAGAATAAAGACAGAATATAATTTAGTTTTATTGGAAGCATGTTGCCTAAGAAGTGAAATCTGATTCTCTCTATGCTAAAGGCGAAGAGATGTTTTGAAGAGAAAGAAGTTGGATATATGGTATTTGTGGTATACGTTACCAAAGAAGCACCACAGATGGAAGATATTGATGTGATGCATAAATTTTCGATGTGTTTCCAGGAGACTTACCTAGGTTACCATCTGATCATGCGACCGAGTTCGTCATCGACTTGTTCCCAATGACGATACTTGTGTCAAAGGCACCTATAGAGTAGCTCCTATGAGTTGAAGGAATTGAGACTCAACTACGGGAGTTATTAGACAAGGGTCCTAATAGGCTAAGTATTGCATCACGGGGAGTGCCAATGTAATTCGTGAAAAAGAAAGACGGTAGTGTCAGATTATTTATAGACTACCGGGAACTAAACAAGCTCACGATCAATAATCGATATCTACTACCTTAGATCGATGACTTTTTTAAACAGTTGCAAGGAACAAAGGTATTTTCTAAGATTGATCTTCAATCAAGATATCATCAGCTGAAGAATTTGGACAGAAATATCTCGAAGATAGCTTTTAGAATCGAGATTGGACATTATGAGTTCTTGATTATGACGTTTGGATTAACCAATGCCCTTACATCTTTTATGGAGCTGATGAACTGGGTGTTTCATGACATGTTGGACACGTCGGTCATAGTTTTCATAGATGATATGTTGGTTTATTCCAAGAATGAAGCAACTCATACAACGGATCCTAGAACAGTTTCACAACAGTTGAGAAGGGAAAAACTTTATGCCAAGTCCA
Organism: Protea cynaroides; assembly: GCA_028583415.1. Taxonomy (NCBI): domain Eukaryota; kingdom Viridiplantae; phylum Streptophyta; class Magnoliopsida; order Proteales; family Proteaceae; genus Protea; species Protea cynaroides. Next base: position 77,694,679 of record CM053268.1, read on the forward strand.
AGAAATATGAGACTTGAATAAACAAAGTGATCTTCTTAGATCACATAGCACCATAAAAATGGATTAAAGTGAACTCTATTAAGATAGAAGTAATCATATGGTGAGAAACACCTAAAGAACATTACAGAGATCAGAAGTTTCTTGGGTTTAGCTGGTTATTACAGATGATTTGTGGAGGACCACTCTAAGATCGCAAAACCTCTTACCAAGCTAACTAGGAAGGGAGAGGAGTTTAATTGGACTGACAAGTGTGAAGAATGTTTCCAGACTCTAAAAACAAGGTTGATATCAACTTCCATCTTGATCGTTCTAGTACTAAGGGAACCTTTTACCCTACATGTCGATGCTTTCGGATTAGATCTAGGATGCGGGTTGATGCAAGGTAAATAAGTGATTGCATATGTTTCAAGATAACTGAAAGAGCATGAAAAGAATCACCCAACTCATGATTTGGAGTTAGCAACTGTGATTCATGCAATCAAGACTTGGAGACATTACCTATACAGAGAAGAGTTTCAGATTAAATTGGATTACAAGAGTCTTACTTATCTCTTCACCAGAAAGAGTTGAACATGAGACAGAGAAGATGGTTTAAACACTTAAAGGATTAAGACTGCGATATTCGGTGTCACTCAAGCAAGGCTAATATAGTAGCTGAGGCCTTAAGTAAAAAGGGAATAATGAAGCCGGAAGGAGGATCTATTACGAATGTCGCCTTCTATTCCGCAACAATAGATTTAAATTTAGAGGAAGAGTAACATATAATAGAAACTCGTGATGATCCAATTGAGTAAGAATTTATGGATGAAGTAAAAGTAACAATTTTGTTAGATCCGTATATAAGAACGGTGAAGAAGATTTAGAGAAAGAAAAACCTAACCCTGACTTACTTCGAATGCGAAAAAGGTCCTGAGATACAGATGATGATTATGCATATCTGAAGTGAAAAACGCTGATCATAGATACAAGATAATGCTAAAAGCCCATTCTATTCTGTATTGGGTACATCCTAGAAGTACAAAATATACCACAATATGAAGAGATTATTTTGGTGGAAGTAAATGGAAGTAGTTGTGGCTAGATGCATATTTCAGTGACTGAATTATCAACAAGTAAAGGCTGAAAGACAAAGACCAATTTGGCTTACTACAACCACTATCGGAGCCAGTCTGGAAGTGAAACTGCATTACAATGAACTATGTCAATGATTTGCCACTGAATCCTAGATCGATTGATGCAGTTTGGGTGATTGTTGATCGTCTTATGATGATAGCTCATTCAATTGCTATACAACCTCAGTATGCTTTGGAGCAGCTAAATAAACTATATGTGGATTGAATATGCTACCAAGCTACTATGTAGATGTCACCTATGAAGCATGGTACGGTAAAAATGTCAAACTCCTCTATTTTGGAACGAAGTCAGAGAATGAAGAATTTTAAGACCTAAGTCTATTGAAGAAACCTGTTGAGTGACAGACAAGATCATAGAAAGAGGTCCAAGACAGCTCAGGATTGTTCGAAGAGACACCAAGACCTTGAGTTTGCCATAAGTGACAAAGTGTTTTTTAAGATATCACTTATGCATGGTTTTAAAATAGTTCAGTAAGAAGGGAAAGTGGGGTCCTATATATGTGTTGGACCTTATAAATTTTGGAGAGACGTAGAAAAGTTGCATATCAACTAGCATTATCGTTGTCCATGTTTAGGGCGCATGACGTATTTCGCGTGTCTCTATTGAAGAAGTACGTTGGAGATCCATATCAAAGGTATGGACCATTGATCCACTAGATTAAATAGAAGATTTTACTATTGAAGAGGTACTATCCTAGTTCACTGGTTAGAAGGTACAACATCTCCAAGGTTGGTATAATTATTATATGAATGTAACTTGGCGAAGACAAGACATGGAGAAGATTGCATGGGAGGAAGAAGATGCAATGCAAAAATAGAATTTCCACCTATTGACTCCAAAGTAAATTCAAATTTTGAGGACAAAACATATTTTAAGGACGGGGGAGTTGTAAGATCTGTACGTTCAAATTTCGAGGACGAAATTTCTTTTAAGGATGGTGGAGTTATAAGACCCGTATCGAACTAATCGGTCTTACCACCTTGTACCAGGTCTACCTATCATGGTCGAGCCAAGTGGACCAAGTGCGTGAAGAAACCACAAGACCAGGTATGAAATTTAACTAAAAAACATTCAAATATGAGTGTGTGGTCGCATGCCTAAACAGGTGTGACCAACCCCACCTCAAAAGAGTCCAACCCATGATTTTTTGGTCGTGGGGTCGCACATTTTAAAAACATAGGGTCACATATTTTACGACCCTACATGCGACCCTACACCCTAGGATCGCATGTTTTAAAAAACGTAGGGTCACGGATTTTGCGACCCTACATGCGACCCTACGAAAACAGCAGAAATTGAAAATTAGGAAACCTTCTTAATCCAAAGGAAGTTCTTTCCTAAACTCATTAGGGCATATTTGGAGGGTTTTTCTCTATAAATAGTACGTCCCTTAGCCTCTTTCACTCCTTTAGAACTCCAAATGAAAGTGAGAGAAAGAGAAGAGAAGGAAGAGAAGGAGAATTGAAGAAGAAAGCCAAGGAAGAAAGGAAGTTCAGAGAAACTCTGAATCTCAGCAAACCTAAGGTATATACCTAATTCCCTACATGAATTAAGAGCCTAGAATAGTTTATGAAGAAGATAGGATTAGGAGAAACCCAAATCATCCATTCATGGACAAATTCCATGGGAATCCATGGAGGAAATCATTGTGGACAATGGAAAGTGTATAAAATTATAGTTTTGAGTCATAGAACAATCATAGGAAGGACTATGAAGATAAATCAAAGGATTCCAACATGAAGGAATGGATTTAAGAGTGAAAGGTTGACCATAACACGTGTGGTCGCACGTAGGGTCGCATGATATCTGACCCCACGAGACCACATGTCCGACCACATGCCATCGGGAAGTTTCCAGGGAGGGTGTGGTCGCACGTAGGGTCGCAGTATGTCCGACCCTACCTGCGACCCTACACCCTGGGGTTGCAGAAAATGCTACCCCAGGTGCTATCCTACCTGCGACCCTACGCCCTGTGGTCACATAAACTGCTACCCCATGTGCTACCCCACCTACGACCCGTCAGCTTCTGTTAGTCTAAATTTAACGAAATTAATTCTAATTAAAATCTGTCAACTTGGTTAGGTTTTCAAGTGATTTAAAAGTGATTCATAAAGCTTGAACAAGGATTTACGATCAATCAAAGGTGAGGGAACAAGACCTAAACTAATTGGCTAATAATAAACTATTTTTGTTTATTGAGTCCAATGCCATGAATGATTCTATGCTTGTATGCGTGTATTGTGCATTTTACATGTCATCCAATATTCCTGTTATTACTGTTCATGTATATTTAATCCAGTTGATTTATAACATGATGATGATGATGATGCTAAGAATAGGCATGTGAATGTGTGTGTGGTTAGTGTACTTGATGCGAGTGGGGCATCAGGGGGAGGACGTGACACTATGGTTCATCCTGGTCACCAGACTCTAGCTCTATCTCTACTCAAGTCTTGTCCACTAACATCATCGTATCGCCATTACTTTAGCAGAACTATTACGTCGTAGGGCATCAGGGGAGGTGGTCTCAGATCGTGTAGTCTCTGACTCTGCCGGGGGGCCTTAGCTCTATCTCTATGGACGTATTGAGGGATGCTGGGGTGAGGCCTTGGATACACTGTTTGACATTAGGACTGGTTAGTTGCGAGCCCAGTTTGCAAGCCCTTGCCAATAGGGGCTTACATGTTGGTATGGGTAGGGCATCAGGGGAAGTGTGATGCGGTGCGGTCCTAAGCACTTTAGCTCTATCCCTATTCCATGGTGGGTGCATGTGGGACGACATTGGTGTTTGATCCTTTGGGCTGCTTCACATACTCGTGTATAAAGGTGCGGCGACCACCTATCCTTTCTATTGCACATTGCAAACTTACGAACCAAACCAAAGATATGAATTAAATGCATGCATATGTTTGTTGCATTTTTTCGTTTTCTCACTGAGCTCAAGTTGGAAAGCTGACCCTCGCGAGTGTAATTCTTTTTAGTTTCTGATGTTGCAGGTATTACGATTGAAGATTATGTCAACATGCCAACATATAAATGGGTAGGGCTATGATGAGCGAGCTATGGAGGACTATTGTGATTCGTTAAGCGAGCGTTTCAACTGTAGATACGCTTAGTGTTTAACATTCGTATTTGGATATTTGTAATATGTATTAAATTATATTTTGGTTACTTGGAGATAAATAGAATATTAATTATTTATCATGACTAAACCTCAGTTCATTATCTGTAAGACTTTCGTTATTTACTTTATTATCTCTGACTAATGTGGAATGTGTTTTGGTTTAACATGGTGAGGATAGCCTATTTGAGATCCTAGTTAAACCATTGGTTTATTGACGGTTCATCACACCATTCTGGTTTGTGCAGAATTGGGGTGTGACACATGTACTTCATCATGTCATTCAATGCATATCATTCATCATCAAGCATGTATTAATAGCATACAACAGTATTGTCCTCACATCGATCCTCTCTTGAAATTGAAACCTCTAGTCCATTCAATACATTAGCGCAATGTCCTCCACTACCATAACATACGTAATAAGTCTTAGGTAATCATCACTATAAGGACAAATGGTCAAAACGGAAATAGAATCACCACCTAGATAAGGTCTAGGACCTATATATAATTTCTCAAATGATAAATACTAATGATTCACACAATGGATTAAGGCTTATGGTTAAAACTAAAAAACAATGGATAAGTGTTATGTTACAATTTGGGAAGGTGTTAGGCACTCAAATTGCCTAATCCAAAGATTTGTCTCCATATACTATCATTTCCTATCCTAATTTAAATTATAGACAATGGCTAAACAAATTTTAACAGGTACCATTCCTAAGTTTTAGATTTATTTCAATCTAGGAGCAAGCCATACAATTATGAATATAACAAGAAAGAAAAATTAATGTGTGATATAGATTAGAAATAAAAATGATAGATGATAGACCAATCAACCAATCTCGAGTGACAAGTGCACAACTCTCAACACATTGACAGATAAAGATCACTTTCAACCATTAAAACATAGTTCAAGGTTTGAATGAAATGATTTTAATTACTGAAAATGACATTCAAAAATGATATGAAATTGGAAAGTAAATTAAAATAAATTAGTTTAAGACTGAACTCAAATGATAAGCACTCAAGCTACCTACATATCTCAAGATAAGCCTAAAAATCAAGTCTAACATAGTTCAACCACTTGGGTTGATAAAATGATAGATTTCTATAGCCATTAGTCAAGCTAATAGGTTATCTAGGTTTAGGGTATTGAATAGATTCCTACCGTCACTAGTCAACCTAATAGGCCATCTATGTAAAGCAATCAAATAGACTTCTACAGCCACTGGTCAAGCTAGTAGACCGTCTATGTACATATAAGGATTGAAAGGGACTTCCATGTGATGATGGAACGCTTGCCCAGGGTTCCATGCGAAGATGGAAGATTGAAATTGAATTTGAAATTGAAATTGAAATTGAATTTGAATTTAAGATTGAATTTAAATTGAATTTGAAATTGAAATTGAATTTGAAATTGAATTTGAATTGAATTTGAATTTGAAAATATGCTTAATGATTGAAATAGTAAAGTTTAAAAAATATTATTGAAAATAAGTGTGCAAAGTGCAAAGCACATTATGGTGCAAATTGGGTGTTATTGCAACCCTCATTGCAATTAGAAACAAGTATACAAAGTGCAAGGCATATTATGATGCAAATTGGGTGTCATTGAAATCCTCATTGCAATTGGAAACAAGTTTGCAAAGTGCAAGACACATTATGATGCAAATTGGGTATTATTGCAACCCTCATTGCAATTGAAAACAAGTGTGCAAAGTGCAAGGCACATTATGATGCAAATTGGGTGTTATTGCAATCCTCATGCAACTGGATTGAGCTTGGGGAATGAGTACCCAGACAGCCTACGTATCTCGGGGTAATGTCCAAGAATCAAGTCCATACGTAGTTCGAAATGAACTACGCGTAAAGAAATGTGAAAATGACCTCTACTTCTCAACATGTGAGAATGTGCTCTCGTTATTGGAGGATAGGCATTAGAGCCTCGCTTTATTTTTACATGCATTCATACATCCACATATATTTGTGCATCACAAGCGCGTGAGTCAGCATTGCACGAAAAATATTACAAAAATTGTACAAATTCCTATGCGATACATAAGTAAGGATTGAGAATCAAAACTATTAATACATTTTCTTTTCGCATTTACGTGATACATTGAAAGGGGTAAGGAGCATCCTAGTCTATCCCGCCTGTCACTATACTAAGGATGGCAAGTACCACATGCATGTCGTGTTACCCACCTGCATCAGATAATCATGGGTGCACGATGGCCGAACCCATACCACATAAAGTAAAGACATAGAGTTTAAAAATAGTTATCTGCCTGTGAGTAGAGGTAGACCACAATATAAGAAAGAAATCTACACGCATACTCAACGTTGTAGACACGAAGATGATAAACCTATGTTCACCGTCAAACAAATATTAATCATACTACACATTCTACATACTTTATATGATCAAAAAGTGATAGAGATATAACGAAAAAATAAACCAAATGTTTACTAATCAATAATGAGTGAATGACAATCAAATCAAATAAAAATTTACATAAAATTCGAATTTGATCTTTAATGAATTTATGCTAATTTTATTCCTTACAAAAATTCAATGAAAACAACCGATTACAAAATTATGGAAACCAAATTATTAAAATAGACTATGACATCAGATAGACATCTTGAATTTCAATCGAAAGGGTCAATGAATACTAAAAGACTAAAGTTCAATCTAATTCTAAACATCCAGAATTATATCAAAGAACAATAACATTAAAAATCTCCACTTTATCAAATGAAATTACTAAAGAAAAAGCTGCTGGAACCATTCCCGAGCTCAATTCGGATAACCAATCTATTAAACAGAAAACAGTTATAAATTTAAGAACCTGAAGTTTCATTTCCGAAGCTATATATATATATATATATATATATATATATATATATATATATATATATATATATATATATATATATATATCTAAAATTGGTTAACAAAATCAGCAACTTAAACTTTGATTATGGAGATTCTATTAAATTTCTAAAGAAAAACTTTACAAATCAATAATATATTGAAAAAGAAAAATTTATCGATGAATTTAACTCTCTATTTTAATAGAAAGATCAACCATCACTACAAAGAGATCTAAACATATCGCATTGCATTAGAAGAAACCAAGCCTACCGGAAAAGAATCCAACCTTCTAAAGAAAATATGTGAATCTAATCTTAAAACCAGATCTAAAGAAGATACAAAGATGATTGGATTATTAGATTAAAATTCAAATGACTAAAAAAATAAATTGTAATAAAGAACCATAAACGAAGTTAAAATTAAAGAAATCACTACTAACACTCGAAGAAACAGTTCGGACCATAACTAAAATGGATTATTAAACTGAGAATTATAAAACTGGATCAATGAATAGGAAACTCACAGAAAGGCATGGCCATTGGAAATTCAAGAAGATAAACATCAAGAAACTCAACAAGAAAGAAAATAAATTAAGAAATTCGAAACATGACTTACAGAGCTTATTTTGGAATCAGAGGAGCCGAAATCAAATATTCTATCAAACCAAATAACCACCAGATCAAGAATGAAACTCAAATCTTACCTAAACCACATTCGAAATAAGTTGCCATGAGTTCGATCGATCGAAACTTAGATTTAGTATTTGAACCTCATCGAATCCCATCGCCGCTGCTCGCCAGGTCATCATAGCCGTTGCTCACCAAGTCGCCGGATAATCGCCGTCGTCTAAAGAAATTCCAGCTTTAGATCTGGTTTTTGAAATACCAGATCTAAGCAGAATAGATCGTCGTCGTTGCTACCATTACTGCCTTGCTGCCAATTGAAGCTCACTGCATGCTCGCCGCCAATCGAAGCTCACCGCTACTCACCGATCACTGACGCTCGTTGATGTTCGCCGCCGATCGAAGCTCCCCGCTGCTCACCTTCTTCTTCCTCACTCTCAAACCCTCTTCTCTCTCTTACTTCCTCTCGAACTCTCTCCCTTTCTTGAATGATGGAAAATAATAATAATTCTTTTGGTTTGTTTTTTTATATCCAATTCCAATAACAAAACACACGTGTCTATTTTCTAGTGGAAACTTGCTTTACTAAGTCCTCACCCAAGGTCCTTACGTGGCACTTTTGGAGGGAACTCATATTTGGGATCACATGCGGTCTTTTTTTTTTTTTTTTTGCTAAATGCTAACTTGAATTAAAGATTTAAAATAAAAGAATTCAAAACCCATATAAGATATAATACCTCCATCTTCGGTAATGTCATCAGTAGGGATGCACATCGTTTCCTCCCAGTGATTTTGGGAGGACGCGGCAACCCATCTCGGATGGCTGCCACGTGACTTTCGGTTGAATCTGACACCCACGTCTGAGCCGACAACCCCTGTCGGCTTGGCTTGTCAGCTGGGTGTCGGCTCGAACGTGGGTCTCAGATTTACTGAGAACCACGTGGCGGCCATCCAGGGCAGGTTGCCATTGTCCTCCCAGAACCACTGGGAGGACAGAATGCGGATCCCATCAGTAGAGGCTATTCATGGAAAACCATTAAGAAAATCTATAGCGTGGTCTGCCAGATCCCACACTACCTCTCTAGCAATAAAGTTTAGACAAACTGTCCAGGAGCTATTACATTTGTCATGTGCAGCACTTTTTGCAAGCATATCAACAACATAATTAGTTTCTCTAAACCAGTGTGTAAACCTGAGTTGACAATCAGAAAATATGGAAGATATTCCCATCCATTCTTGAAGGAAAACCCAAGGAAACTTCCCAGAGAGAATCCCAATAACTGTAGCTGTCGAATCTAATTCCAACCAAATTTTCCTGAAGCCCAAATTACGAGGAGCTATTAATTCTTTAAATGCACTACGCACTTCTGCTGCAAAGTTTGTATCAATCCCAAAATAGTCAGCGTAAGCATACACTACCAAGCCTCTGTCTATCCTAATAACTCCTCCAGCACCCGATTCTCCTGGATTTCCCTAGCTACAACTATCAGAATTCAGTTTGCCCAATCCTGGATAAGAGGACGCCATTTAAGCTCCACAATTCTGCCAAGACTTCCCACCATTGTAACCAATCCCAGCAACCGCACAATTCTAAGATCCTCCATTGATTTTACTATACATGGCATCCTGATAGAAATATCTTTACAGCCTCTTTTGATTATACCCCATACCAAATCTTTATGAAAAGAATTCCCTCTATGCAAAACTTGGTTTCGTACTAACCAAATAGATTCAAGAGTAACAAACAAACAACCTATCCATATGTACCTAAGAGGTACACTGCCTCCTTTACGCCTCCACCAAACCAGAAGCTCTTCCGTCCCACTTCCTCCCATAGGGATATTACGAAAACACAGTCACAAAATAAGTGGTTCATATCTTCGACATGTTTGTAACACAAACCACAACGAGACACCATGTGAACTCCTTTTTTCTGAACAGCATCATCAGTTGGAAGTTTCCTCCAACACCATCGCCAAGCAAAGCAAGACACCCTTGGGTGTCGACTCTTATGCCAAACAGCACTTGCCTATGGTTGTTTAACAGATATATTGCGTCTTTGTTCCCAAGTAGATTTCACAGAAAAATTACTTGATAAATCCCCCGTCCAAATCTTCTTATCGACTCCTCTTGTAGATAACATGATGGTCTCAGCCATTCGAAACCAATACAACAGCCTAGATGAATGAACAACCGGCCATTTCCATTTGCCATTATTGATAAATCGTGATAACTAGCATTCCATCCCCTTCAAAATAGAATCGTCAATTCCAAGTTTCTCCTTCAATGGAACATCACCAACCCAAACATCCTTCCAGATATCAATATTATTGCCATCTCCAATGAGCTACCTTATACATTTCGATGTCCAGTCCCAAAGATTTTTTAAACTCAACCAGATTGAAGAAATACATTGAGGCTGTCTTACCTGACCATCTTTCAAGGTATAATGACTCCTTATAAACTGAGCATACAAAGTATTTTGAGTTTTGATTTTCCAGATCGTCTTACATAATAATGCATCGTTCAGATCACCCAATCTTCAAATACCAAGTCCTCCCTCACTCTTAGGAGAGAAAATCACATCCCATTTCACCACTACTATCATTGGATCCCCTATCCAAACAAAATTTTGAATCCCCCCTTCCATAGATTTAATAAGACTTATAGGCCATTTATAGATCCCAAACGAATGATTGAATGAACTACAAAGAACTGTGAGGACCAGTTCAACACGCCCAACCAAGGATAATAGTCTTCCATTCCAAGTATTGAATTTTTACAAAATCTGTCCACAAGATTGGATAAGAATTCCTTTTGAACCCTCCCTTTAAATAGGAGCACTCCCAAGTATGAAGTAGGGAAAAAAAATTCAGAGTAATTCATAGAATTCAGCATGTTCCTCTTCCTCCTAGCAGACACTCCAGATGAGAAGAACATTTGACTCTTTAGTGGATTAATTTTTTGACCACCATATTCATCATATAGGTCTAATAAACTTTTCAGTTCCCTATAAGACCTAATGCTTGCTTTGATAAAAACAAAAATGTCATCAGCAAACATAAGGTGGGTGGGAGCAACATACCCTCTTCCAGAGAAAACCGTACTGATACAGCCATTCATCTTTAGGTTCTCCAAGCCCCTACACAATACCTCCTCAGCAAGCACAAACAAAAGAGGTGATAGAGGATCACCTTGGCAAAGACCCCACTCCGTTTCAAAAAAACCCACTGGGCCCCCATTGACCATTATGGATAACTTTGTAGACCGAAGCAAAGAATGTACTCTATCCACAAAAGTAGTTGTAAATCCAAACTTCTTGAGAGTATAAAAAAGAAACATCCACTCCAATGTGTCATAAGCTTTTTGGACGTCCAACTTCATTGCAATACAACCTTTCTTTGTTTTCCTTTGCATTAGGGTCACAAGCTCAAAGGCCATCCCAATATTATCATGTATGACTCTACCTTTTACAAAAGCCCCTTGAGCAGGAGAGATCAACTTTTCCACAAAAACTGCAAGTCTGGTTGCCAAAATTTTTGGCACAATTTTATAGGCAAAATTGCCAACACATATAGGACAGAACTCCGTCAACTTAACTGCCCCTTCTTTCTTTGAGATTAGGGTAATATAATTATTATTAACCCCCCTTAGCATGTTCCCTGAAACAAAAAGGGACCTCACTACAGAACAAACATCTTTCCCAACAGCCTCCCAACATTTGCAATAGAACTTACTTGAGAACCCATCAGGGTCAAGAGAGCTTTCTGGATTCATATCAACGATTGCAAATTTTATCTCCCCATCAGAAGGGACTTTGTCTAGCAAAATTTTGTCCTCATCAGTAACCAATGATGGAATAACATCCAAATACTGGGGGTGTACAATAGAACCCGAACTCTTGTGAAAATTTTCTTAATATCTCAAAATGTATTCTCTGATATCATCTTGGGATTCTAGAACTTCTCCATCATCATTATGAATAAATCTAATCAAGTTTCTATTCCTTCTTGCTTTGCCTTGTTATGAAAAAACTTTGAATTCTGGTCCCCACATTTTAACCACTTCATTCTTCCTTTTTCAGCCCAAAGAACCTCATGTAAGGCATAAGAGTCCTCATATTTCTTCATTGCCATATCTTCCAAATCCTTCAATTCCTGATTACACCCAACCACTTGTATAGTTTCATGAATATCATCAAGCTCTAGCCTGGAAACTTTCACTTCCTTATCAATGTGGGGATAAACTTCCTTAGACCAAGTTCTCAACCTTCCCTTTAAAGCTTTTAGTTTCCTTCCCTTTAAAGCTTTTAGTTTCTGCATTAGAACAAAATAATTATAAGGATCACCCCTAATAGAGATACAGCACACCTCTCTTACCACATCCAGAAAAGAGTCATGCTCCATCCAGAATCTTTGTATTCTGAAAGGAACATTATTTGGCCTCAGAATAGAGGAGCAACCAACCATAATCGGAGCATGATCAGATCCGACCCTAGGGAGTACACTCTGATAACACTGTTCATAAGTATCAAACCACACTTCATTTCCTAAACTCCTATCAAGAACTGCTTGAACTCGTCCAACAACTTAGTTATTAGACCATGTATATTTGAGTCCATTAGAAGGCAACATTGTCATGGGAATAGATCCCAACAAGGCATCAAACTCCTCCGTAGAAGAAGTATCAAACCGAGCCGGTCCAGTCTTCTCATGTGCAAAAAGACAGCAGTAAAAGTCCCCTAGAAGCAGCCAAGGAACTACATGGGACCCAAATAAACTCAGCTCCATCCAAAGATCCCTTCTTTTTATTTTTCTATTGTTTGCATAGACAAAAGATATATTCTGTCTAACCCCATCAATAGTTACTTGAACAGTAATACATTGATCAAAGCTATGCAAAACAGTTGGTTTCAATAATCCTTTTTTCCATATAATCCATAAGCAAGGCACCCTATCAGCCCTATCATTATGAATAAAATCCGTATCAAATCCACATCTATCTAACAACAATTTAGGAAGCTTCGAAGGACATGCCATAGGTTCAGCAATGCCCATAATATCAGGGCTATGATCCTTTAATAATCTCCTCCATAACCGTCTCATTTTAGGGTTCGAGACTCCCCTCATATTCTAAAAATCCACTTTCATTGATGACCTTTTTTTCGTAAGGTCTCAAGACGAGCAAGACGAGCCTCAGTCTTCTTATTTCCCCTGCCTGCTGGCCTACCAGGTGGCTTTTTCCCCATTGTATAGTCACTTAGTGCGTCCCTTGTTGTTGCTGCATCAACCACAACCACATCATAAAAAACAACCTCTATTTGGCCATTATTTCCCACCAATGCCGACCCTCCAGGAGATGGGATAACTGTCCTAATAGGATGCTCAGAAACAGAAGTACTTTTCTGTTCCTCTAGTTCAAGAGATTCCTGTTCGAGATCCCTATTACCCAACATCGCTACAGCAGATTCTGTGCCCCTAACAGCTGCCAAAGCCGACACAGCTCTTGGCACATTCTGAACTTCTCCCTCTTCGGTCTCCTCTTCCTCTCCCACATCTGTGTCATGCGCTTCATCTTCAACAGCATCAGCCCATCTACCAACCGCTCTACCTAACCCAAATAGAACCTGTTGGGTCCTTATCCCACTAGTACCAGCAACTTTGACATTAGGAATATCCGTTCTCATAAGATCAGCTTTCTGTATATTCAGGCATGTATCAGCTCAATGTCCAAATGAATTACACTTAAAACATCGCATCTGTGAGTTCCCATACTCCACTTTTTATTTAAACATATAATGGTGCCCACCAAAATGATGCTCCACCATTATTTCCTCAGGCCAATTTCCACCATTCATCATGTCTACTTGCATTCTTGCAAATCTACCCACCACCTTATTCCTTGTGTTTCTATCTATATTGACAGGTCTTCCCAAAGCCTTTCCCATAGAAAATAGGAGATCCTCGCCCCATAGCTCCAGACCCAGACCTGGGAAATGAACCCACTGTAGATGTCGTCCCACATGAGGCTTATCCACATCAAAACCTGGCTCCCATAATTGCAACATCAACGGTTGTCCATTGATTCTAGTAATTCCCCTTCACCATACTGAAAGCAAGGCATCCTTTGATAAAAATCTGAAAATGAAAAACCCCTTTCCCCATGGCTGTCATCTCGAACTTGTTAGAGACCCCCCATTGCTCCACAAGGATCCTATACATATCTTTCATGAAAAGCCCTTTAGTAAATACCCTACCTATAAGAGCAAGTTGGTACTTTGCCATTTGTCGATCCACAACATCTTGTGGCAGCACAACTCTAGTAACACCACCGGAAAAAAAAAGGATCTGGTAGAGAAGATGGATCAGGTAACCCCCCCGTAATCTTAGCAAAAGACCTCGTATTCCACGATCCCTATCCTTGAGCTGCAGTATTCTTCTGCACATGTGATATCGTCTCACCATGAAAGGATTCAAGAGCACCATTTTTTCCTTTCTCTTTCGAAGTCCATCGACATTTCTTTCGGAGTCTACCACCCCTCTACAACCTTCCTTCTAAACCATCCACAGCAGATCTGTTAAATCCATTCACCGACCCATTGGCCATTGAGTTTCCATCATTAGCCATTGGCTGGACCAAAGAAGGAAGTCCGATAAACCTTCCAAGATCCAAAACCAAACTGTCCTTTTCAGGAGCACCAATCCTTCCTTGCACCGCTGCAGCCATAATCCACAGGTGGTCATCATAATGGAAACTTGCTTTGTAAATTAACCATAATCCATGTGGCATATTTGAATGGAAACTTATTATTTTTATATTATTCTTTATTTATTTATTTTTAAACATCATAAAAGATCCTGCCTTATGACTTGATTACCTACATGCCATTTTACCATAAATCATTTAAATCTTTGTTTGATTTAAACATTTTTTGACTGCTTCACCTAACCATTTAATTTAATTATTTATTATTTTATTATTATTTTTTACAATAATTTTTATTTATTTTTTATATATATACCTGACATTTTATTTAAATTTATTAGCTTATTTGGCCTTAAAGCTATTCTTATTGGTCACATTGAGGCATCTATAAAAAATTTATTTACTTTAAACTTAAGAAAACTAAATTAATTTATCTGACAAAATTGAAGTGTCTACAGTCATAGATCCGACATTCAAAATAAGGTCCATAACATCCAAAGAGTCCTTCTAAGTCTTTTCATAAAAGTCATGAATGATTCCTATTACAACACAACCTAAAACAGGCTTCCTGGAATGATCGGCCGCTATATATCAGTCGATCGCTATGATACCAGTCAATCGATGGTGCCATCAGGTTTGATCAATCTCTATAGATACCAGTTGACTGCTATGATATTGATCGATCGTTATAATACTAGTCGACCTCTATGATACTGGTTAATCTCGGCAATAGGCAAAACTTTGGATTTAAGGCTATACCGGTCAACCACAATGTCATACCGGTCGATCGTTATCCCTGAAAGCAGAAAAATAACATGAATTGAATCTCTGGTTTTGGACCTTTTCGGTGGGGAGATTCCTGCTTCACCCTTCTTCTACCTCTGGAATGACCCCAAACAATAGGTCTTGGGTCTCCTTGCTATCCTATGGCCAAATTTGGTCTCTTTCACCAATCTCTTCCTCCCATTTTAGATCTAACATGGAATTATCAAAAATTTTCTTTCTTACCTTGTCTAGCCATTAATGGCTTCATAAAGGTCTAAATCTCAGTAAATGGAGATGGGAATCTTCCTGGAATATTAGAAACAAAAGGTAAAAAGTAAGGAAGGGTTAGATTCTTACCTTAGGATAAATTCCAACATTTTCATGGTTCTCTAAGCTTTAGAAGAACTTCTAATGGTGTTTCTTCTTCTCAATTCTTGTCCTGTGATGGAGTTCAGTTCCCCCTTTATCTAGATCAGAAAATAGGTTTCTAAAACTCTCCTCTTTCTCTTTTGTAGAATCCCTCTCTCTTTTCTCTTTTTTTTAGGCAAGATAGAATCTGAAAGGCTAATCAAAAGGAAATTATAGCTAAAGGAGGATAATCCTCCATGATCTTGGTTACTAGGGCAAGGGGTCTTATCCCTATTTGCCACGTGGCAAGCTCTTGTGATTGGATTAAAATAAAACACCAAAAAGATAAATAAGAATCTCTTCTTTTAATGTATGGGGATATGAACATAAAACATCCACTAGGCCTACGCTTTGTGTAAGACCCATAAGCCACGAACCCTTTCTAACATGGGTATTCATGTCTTGACCGGTCTTCCCATTGTAATCGGCTCAAACGAACCAACCGTATGAAGGAACCACAAGACCAGGTAAGCAACCAGTTAAATTTAGTTTGTCTAGTCGACTGTTTTAGTTTGTGTGGTCAATGGATTTTGGGATCGATGAGTAGACCGGTTAATCCCAGAGTTGGACTCTGAGATTAAGAAAGTTTCCTAATTTAGAGGGATCTCTCTCCTAATTTAGAGAGGTTATATGGGGGTTTTCTCTTTATATAGAGGACGTCCCTCTTTCTCTTTTGCTCTCTTTTACTCTTTTTACTCAATCTTAAACCCTAGAACTAAGAGAAACAGAGGAGAAGAAGGACAAGGAGACTTAGAGAGAAAGAAACCTTGAAGGAAGGAGAAAGGGAATTGCAGACCAAGGAATTGCAGTTGGAACTTTAACCTACCGCAGCGAGGATCAATGGTAAGTACCTTGACTCTGTAGAAGGATAGGTTACAGTAGGATTGTGGATTGGAGACCTTGCTGCAAGGAGGATCAGATCCGATTTCCATGTTTCAAACCTAAATATTCTGAATATAGAATCCGTAGTAATATTACAATGGTTAAGGTGAGATGGAATGAAATGAACGATGTATAATGGCCATAGAATGACCCAAAGATGAACTCAATTGTTGTGACAAAGAATCGACTCAGGAGAAAGTCAAATCAAAACCTGGAACATGACTAAATATTTGTGCGGTCCCTTCACTAGTCAACCATAGAGCGACCAGTGAGTCAGCTATAGACTCTCGGGAAGTATCAGGGTTCGTGTGGACGCTTCACTAGTCGACCATAGAGTGACCACTGATTTGACCACTCAATGATTGGAAGACATATATCAGAGACCACTGAATCAATTAGTCAATGACTGGAAGGCATGTTTTGGAGACCAGACAAGGGTTTCGACTGTTGTAACTTGGTAAAATCAAATCCTAATCTAAATTCATAAATTATTTAGATTTCTAACTAGTTCAAGGTAATTTTCAAAGCTTGAAAAAGGAACAAACATCATTCATAGGTGAGGGAACAAGACCTAAACTAATTAGTTAATAATAAGCTACTCTTTTTACTTTCTGTTAACTTGACTGATGCCATGCTATGTATGATTGTCTGTGCATCTCATATATCATCCAATATTTGTTATATATATATATTCATGCATATTTATTCTTGTTCATGTTATGATGATGATGATAGGAATAAGCATGTGTTTGGGTGTGTTGAATGGGGAGAGGTTGGAGCATCAAACCATTCATTACATTGACATCGTGTATCGCTGTTACCTTAGCAGAACTAGTACATTATAGGGTATCAGGGGGGTGATCGTAGTGTGAGCCCTAGTCTAGCCGACGGACCCTAGCTCTATCTCTGTGGGCATATTGAGGGATGCTGGGGTAAGGCCTTGGATACACCTTTGATGACATCTAGGATTGGTTAGTTACAAACGCAGTCTGCAAGCCCTCGTCAGTAGTGTAAGACCCGTATCAAACTAACCCGGTCTTACCACTTTGAACCAGGTCTACCCATCATGGTCGAACCAAACGGATCAAGTGCGTGAAGGAGATCACGATCCCAGGTATTAAACTGACCCAAAAACACAAAAATTAGGGGGAGGGTCGCATACCCAGCAAGGGAGGGTTGGACCCCCCCAATATAAAAGTCAGACCCCCAGTTTTATACCGGGGTCGGACAGTTTAAGGACCAGGGGTCAACGGGATCTCCGACCCCCCCTATCGACCCCCGGTAATTGGTAAAAACAGCACGAACCAAAAATTAGGAAACTTTTCTAATTTCAATGCGACTCCTTCCTAATCTCAATGGGACTTATTTTGGGAGTTTCTACTCTATAAATAGGACGTCCCTAAGCCTCTTTCACTCCTTTTAGAACCCTAATTGGATTGAGAGAAAGAGAAGAGAAGGAGAAGAGAAAGAGAAGAGAAGGAAAGTGGAGAAGAAGATCAAGGAGAAGGCTTCAGAGAAACAAGCCTAATTCTCAGGTATGGATACTATCTCCATGTAATTCTATAGACCTTAGAATAGCTAGAGAAGAGGGAATGATCTAGGAGAAATCTAAATCATCCACCCATGGTTAGGTTTTCATGGAAAACCATGGGGAAAATTATGAAAGCTATATAGGTGAATGAACTATGGTTCTAGGCCATAGAACATGTGTGGAATGGACTGTAGAAGCAAGCCATAGGACCCCAAACACGAAGAATGGATTGTAGGATGAAAAATTGACAAAACCCACAGGGGGTCGCACGGGGGGTCGATGGCCAATCGACCCTACCAGACCCTGATCATTGACCCCCAGTGTTCGGGAAGTCCAGAATAGGGGTGGTCGCACCCAGGGACGATCAAACCTCCGACCCTAGCATCGACCCCCAGTTAGCAGCATGCTTTTTAAAGTCTGAATTAATTCTAATTAAATTTTATCGACTTGATTAGGTTTTCTAGTGATATAATATCGATATATAGTTGATTCTTAAAGCTTGAAAGAGGACCTACGATCAAGTAAAGGTGAGGGAACAAGACCTAAACTAATTGGTTAATGTTTCGGTCTGGATCCGTCCTGTGGGTCGTCTCCGAGCTGACTGGACTTGCAAGACAAGAAAAAGCAAAGGGGGGAGCCCCGGGTCCACTCCGATGCCAAAGTCAGGCTCTGTGAACAGTCAATGGGCTCGGTGTCGAGCCCACTAAGATATTATAAAGTGTGGGGTGAGGTGAGATTTTCCGACCGATGTGTCAGAGCGTGAATCTCAAGGGGTAATAAATGAGTAGTAAAATGTTGTCTGTTAAAAACCTCGGGATTCGCCCTATTTATAGTGAATAGTGTGAAATCCTGAAATACCGAGTTTACCCTTTCTTCCTGTGCATGAGGGGTAATACCAATTTTACCCTTTGTTCTTGTGCATGAGGTGCTTCCCTTCGTCGAATGGCGAATCTCCACGTGGTGCTGATATGGAGTCCTACGTGTCGAGGGAATAATCCCAGCGTGGCATAATTCCCTAACACTTGCCTCGTTGCCCTACCGAATCTGTAGGGTTTGGTTGAGCAAAAAATAGAGAGACGGTTCCTCCCCCTAACAACTTGCCTCGTTGCTCTGCTGAAATCGAAAGATTCAGACCATGTATGCAGTAGATCCCGTCGAGGGAGTAGGTCGTTGTAGTTTAGAGCGCGTCGGTAGTGGCTAAGAATGCTGGTCCGAGGCCGAGGTGGCCACTGCGGTTGGGCCACGTCGGTCGATGCTGAGGGTTCCGGGTCCGGGGCCGATGTGAGCACTGCGGCCAATACACATCGGTCCTTGCTGGGGGCGCGGGTCCGGGGCCGATGTGGGCACTGCGGCCAATACACATCGGTCTTTCTCTGAAGAATTTCGAGGCCGTCACACGCGGGTCACGTGATCTGAGCCAAGTTGACTGATGTGGGCACTGCAGCCAATACACATCGGTCTTTCTAATGGTTCGGGTCCGATGTCCTCACGCATAGGTCAGGTGACCCGAGCCAATTTGACCGATGTGGGCATTGCGGCCAATACACATCGGTCTATCTGATGGTTTGGGTCTGATGTCGTCACGCATAGGCCACGTGATCCGAGCCAATTTGACCGATGTGGGCACTGCGGCCAATACACATCGATCTGTCTAATGGTTCGGGTCCGATGTCGTCACGCATAGGTCACGTGATCTGAGCCAATTTGACCGATGTTGGCACTGCGGCCAATACACATCGGTCTGTCTAATGGTTCGAGTCCGATGTCGTCACACATAGGTCACGTGATCTGAGCCAATTTGACCGATGTAGGCGCTGCGGCTAATACACATCGATCGTTCTGAGGATGGTGCCGAGGCCGTCACGGGATTATCACGTGATCTAAGTCAATCCGATCGATGTGGGCACTGCAGCCAATACACATCGGTCATTCTAAGGATGGTGTCGAGGCCGTCACGGGATTATCACGTGATCCGAGCCAATCTGGCCGATGTGGGCACTGCGGCCAATACACATCGGTTATTCTGAGGATGGTGTCGAGGCCGTCATGGGATTATCACGTGATCTAAGTTAATCCGATCGATGTGGGCACTGCGGCCAATACACATCGGTCATTCTAAGGATGGTGCCGAGGCCGTCACGGGATTATCACGTGATCTAAGTCAATCCAACCGATGTGGGCACTGCGACCAATACACATCGATCATTCTGAGGATGGTTTCGAGGTCGTCACTGGATTATCACGTGATCTAAGTCAATCTGACCGATGTGGGCACTGCGGCCAATACACATCGGTCATTCTGAGGATGGTGCCAAGGCCGTCACGGGATTATCACGTGATCTAAGTCAATCTGACTTATGTGGGCACTGCGACCAATACACATCGGTAATTCTGAGGATGGTGTCGAGGCCGTCATGGGATTATCACGTGATCCGAGCCAATCCGGCCGATGTGGGCACTGCGGCCAATACACATCGGTTATTCTGAGGATGGTGCCGAGGTCCTCACGAGATTATCACGTGATTCGAGCCAATCCAGCCGTTGTGGTGCCGAGGTCGTTTAGAGACGTGCTGGGTGGGGCACACTGGGATCTGGATACTGGGTGCGGGCTGAAAATGGATACCACAAGGCGGGACCCGATCGACCGACCCGACTGTGTCGTCGGTAATAAATGCACCGATGTCTGGATCAATGGGGGGCCGCCACGTGGACACGAGAGAGGTTGATGCCTTATAAAAAAGGGGTGGTGGGGTATAGAGGTCCCCCACTTTGAAAACACTATTTTATCCGCTCACATCGGTTCTTTGTCTTCACATCGGCTCGTCTTTTGCACATCGGCGCGGATATCTCACAGCGGCTCGGTCGGGTGACCTCGATGCGGATTTGCAATCAGTAAGTATATTTTTATCTAAGTACTCCTGTGGTATGGCGGACGAGGGTAGGGAAGCCGAAGTCCAAGTAGATATAGAGGGGGTGGGGACATCCTCTAGTAGTAGCAGTAGTAGTGGTAGCTCGGCCTCCTCCGACAGTGAGTTGACATCGGACTCATCTCTGTCCAGTGGTTCCGGGGGGCGGATATCTGAAGGCGGTCCCAAGGTGGAGTTGGCGACCGAGGAAGGTCCCTCCCAACGAGATCTGTTAGTAGGAATATCCACACACGAGGTCAGCTCCGAGGTGCTGATACAGGCCCGGGAGGGGGCCGAGGCTCCCCCAGAGTTTGATGCTCGTGGTGAGGTTTCCCTTTTGACCAAGGTGGAGTTCGACAGTCTCCGGGAGCGCTATCAGATTCTGGATGACGTGGAGATTCGAATGCCCATCGAGGGGGATCGGGCCTGCTGGAGTCGGAGGTCGGAGCTGTGCGTTAACATTGAAATGTTTATGGCCGGCTTCCAGGTGCCGGTACCGAAGTTGGTGGGCGAAATCTTAAGATTTTATCAAGTGGCCTCTATCCAACTGATGCCGAACTCGTGGAAGAACTTGATAGCGTTCGTCATCTACTTTCGGAGGTTGGGGTGTGTACCGACGCTGAACATGTTCCGTCACATGTTTACCTTCAATGACTACTGTCGGTCAGGGTGGTATTACTTCACCAAAAGGCCCGAGTTCGGCGACCTCCTAGCAGATAAGCCGACCTCGATCAAGCTGTGGAAGAACAAGTTTTTCTACATCCGAGGCGGCGATGTGACGTTGGAGAATGTGTGGAAGAAGTTAGATGCCGAGGCATTCAACACGGATTCGCCCCTGCTGCCCGAGGAGTCTAAGATGTTGCGACGTGCTCGGGGCTCCGAAGGGACTCAGATCCGGGTGGCCGAACTGAGGGATCCCCTTGTTTTGCATGAGAACCGTCTTTGTGAGTATTGTTTTGCCATAGAATTATCGATGTTGACCTACTAACTGGGCTGATTCTGTTTTTGTTTTTTGCAGTGAAACTAAGCAAGGACTATCTGCTGGAGTTGAAGTGGAAGAATGATGCTCGGAAGGAGGCCGCAGCGAAGAGGGCCTAGGAGGAGCAGACGCCAAGGGTCACAGCAGATCAGGCTGGCGCCGAGGTGGATCTAACGAGAAGGCCCTCCAAAAGGACTCGTAAGATATCTCCTGATTCTGCCTTGGCCGATGCCGCGTGTGTCTATGCAATGCCTCTGATGCCTCGGTACCGTATACTTGATTTTTCAGGAAAATGGACCACCGCTACCGCGCCAGAGGCTCTTTTGGCGCTGGGGGAGACATTGGAGGTCAGCGCAGCTCGGCAGCAGACACCAGTGCGCGTCCGGACATCATCAGCCACCCTAGCCGAGAGGCTGAGGGTGCTTCAGGGGATGGGTGGCGTCCGTGGTGAAGTCAGACGCATCCCCCTGATGGGACCCTCTCCCCACGACCGCACTGGGGATGAGCATGCATTCCGCCCTGATTGGGCGCTTACTGAGGAGGACACAACAATGGGGGACATCCGCGCCGCGAGGGAACTGTTAAAAGGAGTCATTCTACCTCGGGACCGGTCGTTGGTGCGGGAGCACCCCATGCCCTCGCTTATCTCTGGGGCGGATACGTTGGGTGCATCGGTAAGTTGCTTTTTTCGTCCGATCCCGTCCTGTATATTCTTGGTTGGTCTTTTTAGCTAACTGTTGGTCGTGCTTTCGATGCAGCTCGGAGTGTATCTTGACACCTTGAAAGAACGTGCCGAGGAGACGGCGCGTAACTTGGCCGAGACGGACAGCAAGCTACACTCTGCCGAGGAGGCGCGGGATGATGTCAGGAGACAGCTTCGGTATAAGGAGCGAGAAGTGACTTCCGTGACCGCCGAAGTCACTCGTCCTGGTGCGAGACAATGCCAAGATTCTTGAAGACAAACAGCGTCTTGAGGACGAGGCAAGGGCACGGGAGGAGCGGGTCGGTCAGCTGAATTTGGCTCTGGATCGGGCAAGGAATCAGAGATCTCGGTGGCGGGATGGTTGCATGAAGGCACGCTCCCTTGCGGCTGGTGCGGTGCGGCTGTATCAGAAGTCCGAGGATTTTAAAGAGTTGTTGGGGCGCCTCTCCCTGCAGAGCTTTACCCAGGAGGCGCTTGCTCTGAAGGAGTTCGTGGACGAGAAGGTGCCGGGTATAAACTATACCAGCGCCGCATTCCTTGTTCCTGACGAGGATGAAGTGGAGATCCCTGAGGTGGGCGATGATGAGATGCTCCGGCAGCTGGACGAGGTCTTCGAGGGTGAGGAGCCTCTAGCCTCTCCGGATGTAGATGGGACTCCGACGACCCCTCGGGACGGCGCTGCTTCTGCCATGGGTCCTCCCCCCACTCCCGGTGGTTCTCTTCCTCCTAAGATGGTTGTAGTCGTTGAGGGTGGCTCTGGTGACCTTACCCACGGAGAGGCGAACCCCCTGATGAAAATACTTAGAATTTTGTGCACCGGTGTAATCTCTTTGTTTTTTTTGTACCGATGTAATCTCTCTTTTTTTTTTTTTTGTACCGATGTAATCTCTCTCCGCACAGAATGAATTGAAAGCCTTGTGAGTTGAACTATCTTGTGTACTTGCTTCCTCTCCCTCTCTTCTCTCTTGGAAGGTTCATATGTCTGTCCCTGGGCCGAATGGGTCTCACATCGGCACGGGGGCCGGGATGATCTTCGTATCGAAGCGAAGCCGTGTCTACCCTCCTCGGCTCAAGGGGTTCTCACACTTGGTGAAATCCTTGAGTCGAATGGGTTTCACATCGGCATGGGACCGGGATGATATTCGTATCGGCGCGGAGCCGTGTCTACCCTCCTCGGCTCAAGGGGTTCCCACACTTGGTGAAATCCTTGAGTCGAATGGGTTTCACATCGGCATGGGGCCGGGATGATCTTCGTACCGGTGTGGAGCCGTGTCTACCCTCCTCCGCTCAAGGGGTTCTCACACTTGGTGAAATCCTTGGGTCGAATGGGTTTCACATCGGCATGGGGCCGGGATGATATTCGTATTGGTGCGGAGTCATGTCTACCCTCCTCGGCTCAAGGGGTTCCCACACTTGGTGAAATCCTTGAGTCGAATGGGTTTCACATCGGCACGGGGCCGGGATGATATTCGTATCGGCGCGGAGCCGTGTCTACCCTCCTCGGCCCAAGGGGTTCCCACACTTGGTGAAATCCTTGGGCCGAATGGGTTTCACATCGGCACGGGGCCGGGATGATATTCGTATCGGCGCGGAGCCGTGTCTACCCTCCTCGGCTCAAGGGGTTCCCACACTTGGTGAAATCCTTGAGTCGAATGGGTTTCACATCGGCACGGGGCCGGGATGATATTCGTATCGGCGCGGAGCCGTGTCTACCCTCCTCGGCCCAAGGGGTTCCCACACTTGGTGAAATCCTTGGGCCGAATGGGTTTCACATCGGCACGGGTCCGGGATGATATTCGTATTGGCGTGGAGCCGTGTCTACCCTCCTCGGCTCAAGGGGTTCCCACACTTGGTGAAATCCTTGAGTCAAATGGGTTTCACATCGGCGTGGGGCCGGGATGATATCCGTATCGGTGCAGACTCATGTCTAGCTGATTTGTGCACGACCTTGTGGTCAAATATGCTGGAGAATGCAGGGGAATTCCTTAGTCGGAAATTCATTAATGTCACCGAAGTAGCGCCGGAATGGCTCGTGTATACTTGGGGGAGTTTCATTGATAAAACGATCGAAAGTGCTCTGCATTCCATGCTCTTGGCAAGGCTTGACTTTCCATATCCATTAGGCGATAGGATCCCGTATGCAGCGCTTGGGTGACCTGATAGGGGCCTTCCCAGTTTGGGGCCAGCTTCCCCTGATTAGCAGGGTCGGATGCAATGGTCCTTCTGAGGACGAGGTCCCCTTCCTTGAACAATCGCGGGCACACCTTCTTGTTGTAGTGCTTGGCTACCTGCTGCTGGTTGGCCGCAATCCGTATTTGGGCTTGGTCTCTCATTTCTTTTACGAGGTCCAAGTTGGCACGTAACCCTGGCTCATTGGTGATTGGGTTGTAATTGGCGATCCGATGGGATGCAATTCTAACCTCCAAGGGGATCACGACATCCGTGCCGAAGGAAAGTCGGAAGGGAGATTCGCCCGTGGCTGTTTTCGGAGTGGTCTGATCGGCCCATAGTATGTGCGGTAATTCTTCCAACCACCTACCTTTTGCCCCATCGAGTCTGGATTTGATGCCTTTCAACAAGATCTTGTTGGTGGCCTCCGTCTGATCGCTAGTTTGCGGATGCTTCACTGCGTCGCGCTGATGCTCAATACGATGCTCCGCACAGAATGCCGCGAAGGCCTTGTTATCGAACTGCTTGCCATTATCCGTGATGAGAACTCTTGGGACTCCGTACCGATATACAACCGACTTGATGAAAAAGGCCCTGATGGTGCTTTCTGGAATGCTAGATAACGCCTCCGCCTCCACCCATTTAGTGAAATAGTCCATGGCGACGACCACGAATTTTCACTGATAGTGCGCCGGTGGGAAAGGGCCCATGATATCCATTGCCCATGTGGCAAAGGGGATGGGGGCTGCTTCGATGGGGCGGAGGGGTGCGGTCGGGAGGTGAAATACTGGTGCGTACATTTGACACTTGGAGCACCTCTTGACGTAGTTGATACAATCTTGCCGCATTTTCGGCCAGTAATATCCCTGGCGTAATATCTTGTGTGCGAGGACTCTACCCCCCTGGTGTGCACCACATATGCCCTCATGGACTTCCTTGACAGCTCGTGCCGCTTTGGAAGGACGTAAACACCGGAGCAGTGGGAATGTAAAAGCCTTCTTGTACAGGACTGCCTCCTCAACAATGTAATGGCTAGCTTTAGATTGGATGCGCCTGGCCTCTTTCTTGTCATCTGGTAGTTGAAGGAAAAGATTGGGTCCATCCATGACGATTCTGACACCGCTGGTAGTATGGCCTTGGTTGTGGCATCCACGGATGAGTGGGTCAGAACTTTGGTGTATACTGAATGATCCAGATCTCTTAAGTCCGACGTGGCAAGTTTGGATAAAGAGTCCGCCAAGGTGTTCTGGTCCCGGAGTACGTGACGCAGAATGAAGTATTCGAATGCGAACGCGGCCTCTTGGACCTTCTTGAGGTAGGCAGACATACTCGGTTTCTTTGCCTCGTAGTCTCCATTGACCTGACGTACTACCAGCTGGGAGTCGCTGGATGCTTCTACCCTCCGAGCCATAACTGCCTTGGCAATTCTGTGCCCGGCAATAAGGGCCTCATACTCGATTCTCCTCATGTGTCTGTTGGGGGGTACGGTCGAGCTGGCACAGAATGACACCGATGTCCCGATGCGCTGGCGTTGGTCTCTTTTCCCTCATTTTCACATGCTGGATAGGCTCTTGCTCGCGATGCCTTGCTGGGTAGCGAGGCTCGGCTGGCCTATCCCTCCTTCTTTCTCCCTGGGTGGGCTCTTCACGTATGTCCCTTCTCTCTTGCCTCCTTGGTTCTCTGTCCTCTTGACGCCGCGGTTCTCGCTCTGGTGTTCTCACCCTTGGTGGGGGAGGTAATCTTCTTCGATCCTCGGCCGTGGGGGCCGGTACTCTCAGAGCATTGTGATCTATGTATTGCTTATAATAGCCTCACTGGATGAGGTCTTTAATTTCAGCTTGCAGATTGCGACATTCATCGGTTGTGTGGCCGATGTCGCGGTGATACTGACAGTACTTATTGGGATTGCGCTTTCTAGCTTCAGTGACTATCTTCTGGGGCCTCTGAAGGTACCCATCATCCGCGATGAGAGTGTACACGTCACCGAGGGACCTGTTAAGTGGGGTATAGTCACTGAATTTCTTCTGCAGCAAGCCCCTGACTCGCGCCTCTTCTCTCCGGGACCTTTTGCTTTCTCCAGGCCGTGCGAGGTCTGGCCTCTCTTCAGTCCGCTTGTATGGAGTGTTCTCTAGACTCTTGCTAGCTTCATAAATTTCGTTGGCGCTGGCGAATTTCTTGCATCTCGCCAGGAGTTCTTGTAGATCGGCTGGTTTCTTCTTAGCTATGGAAAATCTGAGCTTTGGGTCGGTGACCACTGCTCTCAACGTAGCGAAGTGAACCGCCTCGTCAATGTCCTTGACTTGTAGCACCTCCAAGTTAAACCTGGCCAAGAAGCCCTTAGGGTTTCTCTGGATCTTTGTCGCATATTCATCAGATGAGCACTTGTCTTCCGCTGCACCCTGCTGCCCTGGAAGTGCATCCGGAATAGTCTACCCATGGTTTTGAATGAGTCGATTGACCGTGGTGGGAGGTTATTGAACCACATCCGCGCCGCTCCCTTGAGCGTGAGCGCGAAAGCTCTACACATGATTGCATCGGGGTTTGCGTGTAGGACCATTGCATCAACAAAGTTGTTCAAGTGCTCAATGGGGTCGGTAGAACCATCGTAAGAGTTGACGGGGGGCATGCTAAACCACTTGGGTAGAGGGACCCTCATGATGATGTCGATCAGGGGGTTTTCTGTGGAATAATCTCTGTCTTCATCTTGGGACACTCCCGCCTTCTCCATTGTTTCGACCTTCTAGTTGAGGACCGCCAACTGGTCCGCTATTTGTGCAGCAACTGCAGGGTCCATGGGGGCATTGGGCTTGTCTGTCCCAACGACTCCCTCTGGTAGTACTATGCGCCGAGGGACCAAGAGCTCTTCTATGTCCTCTTCATCGACCCTGGGTACTGGCCTCGGCTGGGGACCGAGTCTGTCCCGAGCCGAAATTCTCCCATGGTGTGATGTCGAGCCTGTTCCGCTTAGCTGGGGGCAGGGTGAGTGTTGGCTCCTGGCTGTGCAGGTCGACCTATGCTCTGTCCCGGCCGATCTCGGGGGTCCCGATGGAGGTCGGCTTCTTGGTGCGGTGCTGCCCGGGGGACGATGCCAATGGGAGGTCGAGATGTGGCCTCTGCCGCAGGGGTTTGCAATCCTTGTACGAATCTCGTCAATACCGCGAGCTACTGCGCAACAGTTTCGAACTATTCGTAGGTGACGAATGCCTCTGGTGTGGGTACTTGGGCTGCTGCCTGCTTTCCGCGATCTTGATTGGGTCAAGCTTCCGACCTGTCTCCTTCTTCCAGATTCATACGTTGATCGAGTAATGGGGGGTTGGGACTGACCCTGTGACTTCTGGTCCGTCGTGGACTCATGATTGGAGATTCCTCCCTAGTTATATCTTAAGATGTCGGAACTCACGGGCCCTACGGTGGGCGCCAAACTGTTCCAGCCCACCTCCCCCGTTTACTTTTCCTTGTCTTGCAGGTCCAGTCAGCTCGGAGAGCACCCACAGGACGGATCCAGGCCGAAACAGTTAATAATAAACTGTTTTATTTCGAGTCCAATGCCATGATTGATTCTATGCATGTATGCTTGTTATGTGCATTCAACATGTCATTCAATATTTCTATTATTACCGTTCATGCATATTTAATTATTGTTTATAACATGATGATGATGATGATAATAGGAATAGGCATGTGGATGTATGTGTATGGTTGGTGTGCTTGATGCGAGCGAGTTCAGGGGGAGGACGTGACACTGTGGTTCATCCTGGTCAGCATCTCTAACTCAAGTCTTGTCCACTAAACATCGTCGTATTGCCATTACCTTAGCGGAACTAATACGTCGTAGGGTATCAGGGGGGGACGTGACACTGTGGTTCATCTTGGTCACCAAACCCTAGCTCTATCTCTATGGACGTATTGAGGGATGTTGGGGTGAGGCCTTGGATACACTGTTTGGCATTAGGATTGGTTAGCTGCGAGCCCAGTTTGTAAGCCCTCGCCAGCAGGGGCTTACGTGTTGGTATGGCACTATACAACAATAAGCGTTAACCTTTGTTGTACAATGTTCATGGTGGGTGCATGTGGGACGAAAATAAGCGTGGCCTTTGGGCGGCTTCACACACTCGTGTATAGAGGAGGGATCAATAAGCGTGACCTTTGACCTCCAACCCTTTCTATAGCACATTGCAAACTTATTTACCAGACCAAAGATATGAATTGAATGCATGCATATGTTTGTTGCATTGTTTTGTTTGCTCACTGAGCCATGATGTGTGCTCACCCTCTCGACGTCGAATATTTTTAGTTGATGATGCAGGTACCACAGTTGCAGATTATATAAATGACTCGGTGTATGCGCGCGTTTCTGCAATGGAGGCTGAAGACTTAGAGGATACGCATGACCCCTCATGCGAGTGTAACTCACGCGTGTTCTATTAGGATTTTATTTGAATTTATAAAAGATGTAATTGATATTTTATTTAGTTATGTCTCAGTTGATACAACGATAATTTGATATTTTAATTATGATTATTACATTTAGAATGCTCAGTTCATTTACTATAAGACTTCCGCTATTGTGTATTTATTCTTATTATGGTTGTGGATGTGCGTGGTTTTATTTTTAATGGATACCGCCTACTAGAGATCCTAGTTGAACCGTTGGTTTATAGCGGTTCATCACACCATTCTGAATGGTGCAGAATTTGAGGTGTGACAAGTAGAGACATACGTACTAGTATGGGATAGGGTATCAGGGGGTTCTGGTGGTGTGTGATTCGGGGACTCTAGCTTTATCTCTATTTTGTAGTAAGTGATGTGGGGCGATAGCAGTGTGTAATCTATTGGACATGTTCACACTCTCGTGTATGGAGGTGTGGTGGTCACTTATCCTTACCATAGCACATTGTAAACTTATACCAGACCAAAGATATGAATTTGACTGCATGCATATGTTTGTTGCATTGTTTTGTTTTCTCATTGAGCTAAGTTGTGAGCACACCCCACGGTACAGTTTTCTTTTTAGTTTATAATGATGTAGGTAATACTGTTGAAGACTACATGATGCGCCAACATATCAACATGTGACGGCTATGGACGAGAAAGCTGAAGAGGACAAGCATGATTCTTCATGCGAGTGTTTCCACTGTATTTACGCATTGTGTTTTATTTCCATATTTTGGTTTGTAAGAACTTATAATAGATATTAATTATGTTTTGGTTATTTGAAGATAATTGGTTTAATATTTATTTACCATGTTAGATACTCAATTCATTAATACAGACTTTCGCTTATTATCTATTATATCTGATTGTGGTTTAGTGTAAGGTTTGAATTGTTGGCCCGGTCTTACGAGATCCTGGCTTGAACCATTGGTTCTTATGACGGTTCATCACACTTCTGGTTTGACTAGAATTGGGGTGTGACACTTAGTCCATCTACTAAGCTAAAGGCCCAATACTTATTATGTCACGACCCATTCTGGATACAAGAGTGATACTGGGGTCGCTTACTAGTTACTCGACTCACCCAAGACCCCGCGCATGATGTGAATTACCAAACCACCACACAACAACATAGATATACAATTTCCAACATAATCAGAGTAAAACAGGTAGAAATATAGCAGCAGAAGTATAACATAAGTCAAATAAAATAATTGATGCCAACTACTGATAAGTGTATTTAATAACAATGTTATCGATAAAAAACATACACCAAAACATATCGCAAAATATATTGTTTATAAAATATACCCAGAAGAATAAATCTGACAAAAGTTACTAAGAATGGACCATACAGTCTATATACAAATCTCCAAAAGAGGCGCTACTTAGGGACCGTAGATACAATCGCTATAGACACAGCCCTTGCCATGGCCCTCCTCAATGGGCTCCCTAGCTGTAAGACCCGCACATGAAATCCCCTACTAACCTAGATTTCTACTGTGTCAGGTCTTCCCACACTGCCACTTGGCATACTCGATACGGGGCCTGATGTATTCACAAAGCTAGAGCTTAGGGTCACCTACCCGGAGTGTGATGGGTTAGTGGACTGTTAGTGGCCCCAATATGTGTTCCAAATGAATGGGACCCACTAAGCTGAGTCTGGGGTGTCCTTAAGCCCTGTTGATGACACAACTGGTGGATGAGCCAACTAGCCCCTTGTCGTTACAAACTCACCCTTTCTCTCTCCTTGGGTTTATAAATATAAACCCATTACTCTCATTTATTTCTTGCTGTTGAAGTAAGAGTGTGAGCTAGTGTGGGAGTGGGTGTGTTAAAGCGTTGGGTGATAGCTTAGTGCTCAACATGGACTTCTCCATCTCCAAGTAAGTTCTCCCAACCCTTCTTCTTCCTCGAATGGTGGATTTATCCATTATTGATAATGGAGCTTAAACCCATTAATAGAGATCAAGAATGAACCCTAGAATCTAGGTATGGTCTCCACACACCTCCAATGGATGTGTTTATTTACTAATGAGATTAATGGGGGTGGGAATAAGGATTCCCACCATGCAAAACATGGTGGAAGATTATGGGGAGACAAAACTTCTCATTTTAACTTCATCTTCCCCCGCTGAGTCTGGTTTCTCAGACTTAGTTGAAGGACCCGAGCCAAAGGATGGGGCAATGCCCTTGCCCTTGACTCTGACTATTTGACCATTGTGTGGTCTGGCTGGCCGATGAAGCTGGCATGGCTCCAATCCTCCGCCAGACTCAACACTTATATATTATTTGGGCTGAGCTTAGCCAGTGGCATAATCCTCTGAGAAGCATACCCCGGCTGTGCTCATGGGGGCTGCCTTGTATCAAGGGGCCAGTTAAGCCATTGGGAGATGAAGACACCAAGCCGGTGGCACAACCAACCGCCTATGCCGCTGCCTTAGTTGTAAGACCCGTATCAAACTAACCCGGTCTTACCACCTTGAACCAGGTTTACCCATCATGGATGAGCCAAATAGACCAAGTGCGTGAAGGAGATCACGATCCCAGGTATTAAACTGACCCAAAAACACTTAAATTAAGGGGAGGGTCGCATACCCAGCAAGGGAGGGTCGGACCCCCCCAAGACAGAAGTTAGACCCCCAGTTTTACATGGGGGGTCGGACACTTTAGGAACCAGGGGTCGACGGGATCTCCGACCCCCCTATTGACCCCCGATACTCGGTAAATCTGAAAATTAGGAAAGTTTCCTAATTTCGATGGGATTCCTTCCAAATCTCAATGAGACTTATTTTAGGAGTTTCTACTCTATAAATAGGACGTCCCTAAGTCTCTTTTACTCCTTTTACAACCCTAATTGAATTGAGAGAAAGAGAAGAGAAGGAAGAGAAGGAAAAGAGAAGGAAAGAAGAGAAGAAAGCCAAGGGAGAAGAGTTGCAGAGAAGGAGTATTCTTCTCAGGTATGGATACTAATTCCATGAATTTCTAAAGATCTTAGGATAGATAATGCAGAGAGTATGATCTCGGATAAACCCAAACCATCAACCCATGGTTAGGTTTTCATGAAAAACCATGGGAAAAATCATGAAATCCATATAGGTGAATGAATCATGGTTCTAGACCACAGAACATGTGTAGAATGGATTATAGGAGCAAGCCATAGGACCCCAAACACGAAGAATGGATTGAAGGAAGAAAATCGACCAAAACCCACAGGGGGTCGCATGGGGGGTCAATGGCCAATCGACCCTACCAGACCCTGAGCATCGACCCCCAGTGTTTGGGAAGCCCAGAATAAGGGTGGTCGCACCCAGGGTCGATCATTACTCCGACCCTACCTCCGACCCCAAGTTAACAGAATGGTTTTTAAATTAAGAATTAATTCTAATTAAATTCTATCGACTTTGTTAGGTCTTCTAGCAATATAATAACAATATAAAGGTGATCTTAAAGCTTGTAAGAGGATCTATTAGCAAGCTAAGGTGAGGAAACATAACTCTAAACTAATTGGTTAATAATAAATTGTTTTCTCTTTTCTTGAGTCCAATGCTATGCTTGATCCTATGCGAATATGTTTGTAATGTGCATACAACATGTCATCCAATATTTCTATTATTTGTTCATGCATATTTATCTTATTGTTTATAACATGATGATGATGATGATGATAGAAATAGGCATGTGAATGTATGTGTGTGGTTGGTGTACTTGATGCGAGCGAGTATCAGGGGGGTGTCATAGGCTAGGCCTCAGCACTTTAGCTCTATCTCTAACTCAAGTCTTGTGCATTAGCATCATCGTATCGTCATTACTTTAGTAGAACTATTACGTCGTAGAGTATCAGGGAAGGTGGTCTCGGTCCTTGTAGTCTCTGACTCTATCGGGGGGCCTTAGCTTTATCTCTATGGACATTCTGAGGGATGCTGGGGTGAGGCCTTGGATACAATTTTTGGCATTAGGATTGGTTAGTTGCGAGCCCAGTTTGTAGCCCTCGCCAGCAGGAGCTTACGTGTTGGTATGATACTGTACAGCAATAAACGTTAACCTTTGTTGTACAATGTTCATGAATTGGGTGCTTGTGAGTCGACGACAAACGTTACCTTCGGGCAGCGTCACACACTTGTGTATAGAGGTGGGGTCAATAAACGTTAACCTTTGACTACCTAAACCTTTCTATTGCATATTGTAAACTTTAAACCAGACCAAAGATATGAATTGACTCCATGCACATGTATTGTTGCATTGTTTTGTTTGCTCACTGAGCCATGATGTGTGTTCACCCCCTCGATGTCGAATATTTTTAGTTGATGATGCAGGTACTACCATCGAAGATTATGTGAATGCTCAAGTGTACGGTCACGTAGCGGCGATGGAAATTGAAGATGAAGTGGATACACATGACTCCTCTTGCGAGTGTAACTCATGTGTATTCGATTAGATTTTTTTACTTTTCTTTATTTGGATTTAGTAAAGACATGTATTTGATATTTATTTATGTCTTAGTTGATACAGAATAATTTGTTATTTAAATATTAATATCACAGTAGATTCTCAGTTCATTTTACTATAGGACTTCCGCTATTGTGTATTTACTCTGATTATGCATGTGGATGTATGAGGTTTAGATAAAACAAATTCCGCTTGTCCGAGATCCTGGTTGAACCGTTGGTTGCTAGCGGTTCATCACACCATTCTGAAGTGTGTGGAATTGGGGTGTGACAACTTGGTATCAGAGCATCTTAGGCCGTGTCCGCTAAACTGGCATACATTTACGATAAATTGTGAACTGAGATAGGATAAAGGTAAAAACTGTAATATTAACACACTATAAGCACAAGTGATGTTTGAGACCAAATTTGAAAAGAAAATAATCCATCTATTAAAGGGAAAACAATTTTAAATACAATGAGAGGGAAACAAACGTACATACATAGCTAAAGCAGAGTACAGTCCATAGCCCGGACAGTTACTTTGTAGCACAATGAAAGAAAATAGATACAATCATGAAGCTGGAGGTGAAGAAGGAGGCGGTGCCTCACGATCTCTGTCATAATCCTCAGCGTAGACTCTAGTCAATCAGGCTATCTGAGTCTGGGTCGTCTGAAGACTAGCTGTAAGATCAGCTACCCGCTGATCAGTCTCGCGCTGAGCACCAAAAAGCTCCTCCATCCGTATATCTGACCGGCGCTGAGCCTCTATGAGCTCTCCCATCCTCATGTCTGATGTACGCTGGACGTCTAGTAGCTCATCCACTCTCACCCGCTGAGAGTCTAGTAACTCCCCCATCCTCAGATCAGATCTGCGCTGAGCCTCTCTGATCTCATGCAATATCTCCATCATATTAGGAGGTAGGTGAGAAGGACCAGCCGCATGTGAAGGACCAGCCGCATATGAAGTACTAGCTCCAGCCGCATGTGTAGGTGAAGGAGGTGGTATAGAGTCTACATCCATGTACATACGGTCATCATCACCAGCAGGGTCCGTATGAACTCCAGCGGCGGTGGCAGCTGCCTCAGCGTCAGCTATCTTTACGCGAGTGCGAGGGCGCACCATCGCGTTTCTCTCCTCATCACTGACCTGGGCATCCTACATGCCCATCTTGCAAATAGCCTCCCAATCTAGAGGCAATGAGAAGGACTTCTCCTGAATTTTTTCATCCACTAAATCAACCCCCAGGCAGGTAAGCAAGATAGTGATCATACGTCCGTAAGGAAGGTTACCAGTGTGACTGGACAACGTAGCAGTGATCATGGTACGCATGATGATGTACAAAAGGCAGACGGGCTGCCTAGTTCCAATATTGTATAGAAGATACTGGGTCATCTGGGAAACCCTCTCGTAATGATCACTCTGCGGGATCAGGTTATGCTGAATGATCTTGCAATATACCCGTGGAGCTGGACGCATATAACATGCCCTCATCTGCCAGCGATCAGGACGAAGGAGCTGGTTATCGATCTCGGCCC
Organism: Protea cynaroides; assembly: GCA_028583415.1. Classification (NCBI taxonomy): domain Eukaryota; kingdom Viridiplantae; phylum Streptophyta; class Magnoliopsida; order Proteales; family Proteaceae; genus Protea; species Protea cynaroides. The sequence goes on from CM053268.1 coordinate 77,729,886, forward strand.
TCATCTGTAGAGAGAAGAACTGGGGCTCTCCAGGAGCACAGAAAACCATGGGGCCATCATAGGAGATGCCCAGTAGGTCGGCTAGCTGCCGATAGTCAAACGAGATGTTCACCCCTTTGACGTAACTCGTGATGCGCAACTCGTGACCCCTCTCAACATCATTGTAATCCCCCACCACCTGGAGGTTACAATAGAACTGACGTACCAAGTCAGGGCAGGTGCACGCATCGTAAGTAATGACAGGGAGCCATCCCATATCACCAAATGCTCTCTCCACATTGAACAGGGCTAACTCAGCTAAGTTCACCTTACGACCTCCCTCTACTTTCTTGCGAGCGTAGTGGGCATACTGTGCCTCAGCTTCGTTGGAACGAAAACAAAGAGGATCACGAACTTTGGGCACTTTGGTACGAGCCATAGTATCTGCAAATAAGAAAGAGAAACCAATAATGGGTTAGTAGAGAGTAAAAACCAAAAATTGGGACATTATAACGACGTAAGTTGGCCAAAAGCCTCACTTGTCACCCATACACGTGGGTAGGAGGACTTACGTAGGTTCTAACAGATCCTACAACACTCACACAGTAGGAAATTCTAACTAATGGAATCCAATTTGAAGAAATTGCGAGAAATCAAAAATTTCGACAAATTAGGGCAAAAAGAGCAAAATCCAAGTTTCTCGATAACCAACCGATGAAACTCAAAAAATTTTGAGGGCTTTCATTCCTCGAGTCACCAATAACAAAAGCCCTTAATAAAAATCAAATTTTTACGGTTGGAAAAAGTTTAATTTGAAAAATACAAGATAAATGGGCAAAAACCTAAAAATAAAAACCTAAAAACAGGTAAAAATGAGAAGACATACCTGTAGGAATGATGTGGACGTCGAAACACGGAACCGAAATGACCAATATAGCGGAGTGGCACTGTAGCAACTCAGAGGTGGGAGACGAGTCGAAACGGGGAAGGAATGATGGGAAATGAACCCGGAATCGGACCTCAAAAATCTAAATTTTGGTCCTGGGGTCGGAGAATTCGACCAGGATAATCGACCCCCACATCGACCCCCGTATCGACCCAGCTCTCCGGAATCTGACAAGAAACCAGGGGTCGCACCTGGGGGTCGGACATCCATCGACCCCCGTATCGACCCCCAGCTCTCGGGAATCTGATAGAAAACCAGGGGTCGCACCTGGGGGTTGGACACCCATCGACCCCCGCATCGACCCCCGGCTCTCGGGAAAAATAAGTGATTCCCAGGGTCGATACCGAGGGTCGGACATACCATCGACCCCCACCATCGACTCTGCATAGAAAAGACAGTATTTTTAACAGAATGATCTGGAAATTTTAAAAATAACATCGGTTAGCGTGCCTACATGAAGTATAAATGATTGCCTCACGTTTGTTAATGATTTTCAGGCATCACCAATATCAGAGGAAGATGGCTGGACGTAGAGTAACTAGGTAGAGCCGAAACGTAGTTCCACCACCACCACCCATGGAGGAAACCAGCCAAGAAAATATATACGCACAGGAAATCCGCGGGTTGCACCACCAAGAAATTCGGTTCGGGACAAATCCTACAAACTTGCCACCCTCCACCACCGAGTTAGCAACCGTGGTTATGAGCTTAAGCGCAACAACTGCAACAAATGCAATATGCACAGGCTCAAATGCAAGCAGCAATGGGGATTATGTTCCGAGCAGCACATGCTACACCAATGCCGACTGGACAAACCGGGTCAGCACGGGTGGGTAACCACCCAAAGCACCTCAAACACCTCAACCACCACCGCACGATTCCGATTACTAGGTCCGGAAGCAGCTCAGGTTAATTATCGATATCCACAACCTATGTTTGGGGCATAACCCCAAA